>CAKNYM010051639.1:47915-59298 GCA_932195095.1 Andricus curvator | reverse complement strand
ACACATGACATGACATGACACATGACATGACATGACACATGACATGAAACATGACATGACATGAAACATGACATGACATGAAACATGACATGACATGACATGACACATGACATGAAACATGTCAGGACACATGACATGACATGACACATGAAATGAAACATGACATGGCATGATACATGAAATGAAACATGACATGACATGACACATGACATGACATGAAACATGACATGAAACATGACATGACACATGACATTACATGACACATGAAATGACATGACACGACAGATGCCACATGAAATAACCCACGGCATGACACGACATGAAACATGACATGACAAGACACATGAAATGACAAGACACATGACATGACAATACACGTGTCAGGCCATGACACATGACATGACAAGACACATGAGATGACAAGATACATGACATGACAAGACATGTGTCATGACATGACACATGACATGCGTCATGTTCTGTCATGTCGTTTTATGTCATGTTTTGTCATTTAATCTCATGTCATGCCATGATACATGGCATGTCATGACTGACACATATCATTACACATGGCATGACACATGACATGAAACATGTCATGACACATGACATAACTCATGACATGACACGTCATGTCGTGTCATGTCATTTCATGTCATATTATGTGTCATGTCATGTCATTTCACATCATGACATATCGTGTCATCTCATGCCATGTCATGTGACATGTCATGTGTCATGTCATGTGTCTTGTCATGTAATGTTTCTTGTCATGTCATATGTCATGTCATGTGTCATGCCATGTCATGTCATGTGCGACTGTGCTGATCACATTTTATAGAAAAATCTACACCTCACCTTCAAGTTTCAAGCGGTTAGATTCGCTTGTGGTCATATTTTTCTCGTTCAACCCCACCTATCTCGAAAACTTTTGATTTTTTGGACTGGTACCCATCAGGATTTTTTGATCAGGAGGCTTTGAACTATATTATCTTGAAATTTTAGCCAATTTGACCGGGGCCGAATTTTAATGTAAAGTGTGCGGGGTGCTGAGGGGAAAACAATGACCAAATGCTGGAGACATAGAGATAGTGATTTTCATCCTGAAGCTCTCGAGCTCTTGATTGCAGAATGAATCGTTTTTGTAATAAGGACTGGAATCATCAAATGTCCCTAATAGAAATTTGTTCAAATAATTCGTTCATAAAAATGTTGAATGATATTTTGAGTGGAAAGATATCAATGAGCATCACAGGCAATGATACATGAAGACAATCAGAAGAAAATTCGGCTCGTTTCTGCCTAAAACTGTTCAAATCATGCATTTGTTTATGATAAATGTTGTCAAATTTAACAAATTATATCAGATGACGAAAATACATCAATGGGCATCACATGCAATGAGATTCGAAGACAATGGGAAGAAAATTCAGTTCGTTTCTGCCTAAAACTGTTCAAATCATGCATTTGTTTATAAAAATTGTTGATAAATTTAAAAAATTATATCAAGACGGAAATATCTAAGACAAAAATACATCAATGTTCATCACGGGCAATGAGATTCGAAGACAATCAACGTCGTTTATTTTTACGACAGCTAAGCGAGGAGCTTGTAATGCCTGCCATAGGAGAGCGTTCTCAGAGGGTGACAGACAACTTTGCACGTAGCAACTTTGCACGTGCCCAACTGTGCACGTCGATGGCCGGACGGACTACTGTGCACGTCCAAGACCACAGGTGCCCATCTGTGCACGTCGAAATTTCGACGTGTACAGTTGTCCAAGTACCATCTGTGCAGGTGCACAGTTGTCCAAGTGACAACTGTGCACGTTATAATTTCGACGTGCACAGTTGTCCAAGTGACAACTGTGCACGGAAAAATTTAGACGTGCACAGATGCACTGAGAGACCTTTTGTTAGAATAAATGAAAAAAATGAATTAGAATTTGGTATAAAATCTTACGAAAATAGGGAAAACCGAGGTTTTATTACACTTATTCGTATTACAGTACCGAAGTTTAATATTATCATACGAGTATTTAAAACACGAAGACGACAAAGTAGTATTCTAAATACGAAATATTATGAATCTCCATTTCAAGAATTAACACTATGAAAAAGTGATATTCTTTTTACTGAGTTTTCGAAAAATAATTTGAATAAGAAAAATAGTGAATATCATAATCTCGAAAACGTATTTTAGAAATTGATATTGTCTATATGAAGTTGACAGAAACCTAAGCCGCATAGCAAACTATGAAATCCTTATTGTTGATTTTTCATATAGTTTCGTTTGAGAATGCTTCTCGAGTGTTTCCGCCGTTTTCCGATCGAGCCCGATTGAGCAGTGCCGAATATGGAACGCATGGAACACCGGCCGCGGTCGGTCCAAATCCAATTCGGTTCAATTAGATTAATGCATGTAAATATTGTAAAATCCATTATTATTATTTTTAAGAAATTACTTGAAACAAAAAATTAGCTGAACGAGAAAATTAGTTATACCTTTATTTTATTTCTATTCTCTACTCCAATCCCTGTCCAGATTTTTCAAAACCAAAAGCGTTTTCTGATACCAAAAATTGTAAAAAGAGCATTTAATGCGTTAATTTTCAAAATCACAAACTTCTTTTTTAAATAGTCAACAATGTTTTATTACTACAATCTTTTAACTGTCAGAAAATATATATATTTTTAAATTAATATATAATATTGTACACATTAATTATATCTGACTCCTTAGTTCTGTCAACAGATGCTTGGTTGTAGTCAAAAAGGCGCTTTTATCACATGTATGCCGACAGGTTATGTTTCACAATATTTTAAATAAAAGTTAACTCTTTCTATTTTCAATTCATTAATTTACTATGGGATTCAAAACATGAGGAATTTTTTCTCTCGAAATTTATACACTAAGATAATAAGATTTAATTAAATGAGTACAATTTATAAAATATTACATCTAAATACACTCAGGTTTATTATAATGAGTTACTGAGATATCAGATTGGATAATATTATTCATACAAGAATATTATCAGTTCCTTTAAAAAAAATGTATTTTATAAAAAATCAATTCAATCATTGAAAGTGATAAAATGTTTAACCTATCTATTAACAAAATTTTTGAAGCAACAAATCACTCGTGAAACAGGGCCCAGATATTTTTCATACTGCCCTGAATTGTCAAGCGACTTCAAAAAATGTTTTCACTCTTTCGAATAAATTGTATTACTATCGTTTTAACTTCGCTTGTCAACTCTGATATAGTGAATTTTAAATTCTCGCAAGTTTTATAAGAGTAAATGCAACATCCTTTCCATTTGTTCAAACAAAAATATTAATTTTGCCGGCTGAAAACCACTATATTAATTTTTGATACGCAAACTCTGTTTTCCCTATTTTGGAACGATATTATACTAAATTCTCATTCATTTTTATGACTTATTCTAACAAAAAGTCTCTCAGTGTGGGCTCCTGTGGTCTTGGACGTGCACAGATCTCACTTGGACAACTTTGCACGTGCACAGATGTCACTTGGACAACTGTGCACGTGCACAGATGTCACTTGGGCAACTGTGCACGTGCACAGATGGTACTTGGACAACTGTGCACGTGCACAGATGTCCCTTGCCCAACTGTACACGTGCACAGATGGAACTTGCCTAACTGTGCACGTGCACATATGTCACTTGCCCAACTGTGCACGTTTATGTCCTTACGTAAGGGTTTATACGAGGGTGATCCTTAATATCTATGTATAATAAATTTTTAACAGTTAAAATTCCAAATTATTATAAATATAAGAAAATAATGCTTTAAATTTATTTTGCTTCCTCATAGTGAAAGCTTTGTAATAGTTACATTTTCGAAAAAACTTTAATTCATTTAATTTAACTTTCGTCAGTTGATAAATGTCTAATACAATGTTCTGAAGCTTGTATTAGATATTTACATTTTGTGTGTGTCTGTGTGTTCATGCTATACTTTTTTATGAACACGATAACTTGAGAATAGTTGAAGATAACTTGCTAATAACTTAAATCAGACACAAGGATTTCAAAAAATGTTAATTGCATTTTTTAGCACGTTTTTACTACTTGAAAAATTGTTTTTTATATTTCAAACTTTTTTTCACTATCATAATTCACAGTTAATGCATGCAAACAGAATATTCCTTGACTCGAAACAAATCCATTGTTCTATAATATTAATATATTTTATTGAAGATTAAGAAAATTTAATTCAGTTATAATATTGGAAAAATTGAGATTTACAATTTTATTAAAATAATTAATCCTTCTTCTTTAAGGAAGCAAATGATATATTTGCTATTTCATCATGACGAGGAAGCAGAGTGCTCATGATATGAACCCCAACAAATATAGACTCCGGTAAAACGCCCAAAATCGAATTCACAGATAGTTTTTATACTCTCATCTTAATAAGTCCTACACTGTCAAAAATTTTTGGAATTCTCCAACACTTCTACAATACAAGAGTAAGGTAAAATTGCAAACACGGTATTGGAATGACGAAATTGCAAAACATGTATTGTAAGTGCTGTAAATCGTGAAGTCACCGTCGAGCATTCCAATACATGTATTGTAGCGTTCATAAGTCGAAAATTGTGCACAAGGGATTCACGGAGTTAATGGTATTCAGGGAATTCAAGGAATTCGCGGAATTCATGAAACTTAAGGAATTCACGGAATTCAGAGAATCCAAAGAATTTAGAGAATTGAAGGAATTCAAGGTATTCATAGATTTTAAGAAATTTTGAGAATTGAGGGTATTAAGAGAATTTAAGGAATTCACAGAATGCCAGGCATTCCATGAAATCTATGAATACAAAGAATTCAAACTCCTTAGAATTTACAGAATGGTTTTGATTCCTGGAATTCTCATAATTCCTTGAATTCCCCGAATACCTTGAATTCCTTGAATTCCTTGAATTCCTTGAATTCCCTGAATTCTCTAAATTCCTTGAATTCTCTGAATTCCTTGAATTTTCTGAATGCCTCGAATTCTCTGATTCCCTTGAATTCTCTGAATTCCTTGAATTCTCTGTATGCCTTTAATTCTATGCATTTTTTTAATTAAATGGATTCCTCGAATTCATGGAAATCTATTAATTCCTTGAATTCTATGAATTCGTCGAAAGTGAGTGTGTGTAAAGTGACATTGGGTAGGGTCGGCCTATTTTTTCGCGTTTTCGCGTCGGCCCCAGGCTCACGGGATTTTCAAAATTTTGCACATGTCCAAACTCTTTCTCCAATTTGTTCTTTAGAATTATAAATTTTCTGGCTATAGTCTAAGAAAGTTTATTATCCAACAATCGAACTTTAGGCTGCAGAATATTATTCAACTAGCAAATATCGATTTGAACCAATCTTAATAGGTTTCTGAAACTTACCTTTGGAGTGATGGGTACGGTTTTGATATTTGGAACCAATTATGAATTTTGGTTCGAAAAAGTACTTAGAACTAGGCCAATTTATGTGAAATGATGAATAGAGAGAATGAGCAAGGTTTAATTTGTTTTTATGCAAGTTAAACTCTGGAATCCGTCGAACTTTAAACATTTTTGACCTATTTTTGACCCGTGCTTGAGCAAGGGAACTTTTTTTCACGCGGGACATCATACCTCATTTTTGTACTCATGGAGTTTTTTTCGAGACCCTATAAAAATTGCTTATGGGGGTTGAATTTAAAAAGCATACAGCAAATAATTTTCAAGAAAATCATGCCAGATGCAGTAAGATAATCTAATATTAACGATTCTATCACAAATTTCCAAAAAGGCCTTTTTTCCAGAGGAAATACACGTGAAACTTTATGGGCTTTGAACAACCCCTGGAAATCAATAGATTTTAAAATTAAAAAAAAAATACGTGCTTTCTTTTTTTGGCATTTGAACAAATCTGGAGGGTGAGACGAAGAAAATTTGAAGAAAAAAAATGTGTACCACACAATTAAATAAATCTTCATATTTCACTAACCAATGACTAAGACAAATGTGTAACCCGTCATTACACATCATCACATAAACAACAGTAAAACTTTGATAAAAGTTATTGAAAATTTTTTTTTCAACTTCACTTTTTGTTACATCATAAGAAAATACATCAAATAAATAAACGATTTTGTCAAATCAAAAACAGATAAGTAGTATACCATTAAGCCATTTCCCTTTCAGGGTAGGCGTGACACTACCCGATTTGGGTACTGTTTCTAGGTGGATAGTTTCTTGTAGTAGTAAATAACTACAAGTGTGGGCTCACCACACCCACGATATGCCAACAGCACGCAGTATTCTCGAATTTTCACCCATCCAAGTACTAACCGCGCCCAACGCTGATTAACTTTAGTGATCTGGCGAGAACTGGTTTTTTCAGCGTGGTATGGCCGTTGGCCAAGTAACTTGAAAAAAATAAATACCTACCGAGTAGGCACGGTAGTTAGTAGTTAGAACCACTGGGAGACTCAAAGAAGCTTAATAAGATAAAAGTATTAAATAGTACATTTCGTGACTAATGCGGACTGACGGCCTTTTTGAAACGAGCGCAAAGTTTTTGTTACGAGTCGTAGGTAAGGGCTTATAATTATATCTAGATATAAAGGACCACCCTCGTATCAACCCTCACGTATGGACATAAACGTGCACAGTTGGGCAAGTGACATCTGTGCACGTGCACAGTTAGGCAAGTTCCATCTGTGCACGTGCACAGTTGGACAAGGGACATCTGTGCACGTGCACAGTTGGACAAGGGACATCTGTGCACGTGCACAGTTGGGAAAGTGACAACTGTGCACGTGCACAGTTAGGAAAGTGACATCTGTGCACGTCCAAGTCCAAAGGAGCCCATCTGTGCACGTCTAAATTTCGACGTGCACAGTTGTCACTTTGGCAACTGTGTACGTGCACAGATGTTACTTGGACAACTGTGCACGTCTACATTTCGACGTGCACAGTTGTCCAAGTACCATCTGTGCACGTGCACTGTTGTCCAAGTGACGACTTTGCACGTGCACAGATGGCACGTGCTCAGTTGGCACGTGCACAGTTGTCCATCTAACCAACGACGTGCACAGTTGTCCATCTGGCCATCGACGTGCACAGTTGGGCACGTGCAAAGTTGCTACGTGCAAAGTTGACCCCATCCCCTTCTCAGAATATGCAAGTTATGAGAAATTTTTCCACAAAACTTGCAGTCAAAAGCTATGTAAAAAAACCAATGAGAACTGAAGCTGCTGCTAATTCTGCAGCTGCAAGAGACAATACTGGTAGAAAAGTCGTCACAGGTTCCTGTCACATTTGCTATTCTCAAGCCGAAAAAAAGTACGCAGGAAAACTAGAAAGTCGTGTTGTAATTGCAAAAAACCTATTTGTGATGAACATTCTCTTCGTAAATGTAAGAGTTTTGAATAAAAAGAATTATTTTCATGTATTAACAAAGATTTATATATAAAACTTTATTTGCTTTGTAAAATCTCTACAAAAATCTATTGTAAAATCTCTTTGTAAAGTCAGCTCAGTATTCATTATTGTAATTATAATATTGAAAAACAATAAAAAATTCCAACTTTGATTTCAAAAAACGTTCATTTATAATTATTTAACAATGTTTGTCATTAATTGTCAAAAGAATGAAAAAATAAAAAATACCTGGTCATTGACATAAGCTTTAAACGTATATTTCTATGGGTGGGTACCTGGGTACCCGGGTGTTGAAATCAAGTACCTGAAGTTCGAACTTGATATTTTCATCTCTATGAGGCCTAAACATATTTTTTCACTATCCTATTCCATTGCAATAAAGTTAAATCGCGACGATCTAGACGCTTAAGAGCGAATTCCGTGGGGAACATGAAAATTTGTTTGAATGAGTACGGAAGTGGGTACCCGGGTACCCGGGCGTTGGCATAAGGGTTAAATTCACCGCCTCTACCGCCTCCTATTGTTTAAATTGATCTAGAATCGGTACTCTCCAAAAGCGCTTGTAGCGCTCCCTTACGTTATTTTTTTGTATCACCAGACATGGCGAATAAATTGTTAAAAGAAATCACGCACAATATAATTTTTACAATTTTCCTTTTGAAAATCTAGCACAAATAAATACTAAACAAGTTTTTTCTTTTTAGTTTCAATTTCTGTTACCAAAACTTCCCTATCTTATTATCAAACTTATAATTGATCAGGGTAACAATGAAATCCTAATTCGAAAATTCCCTGTCTTTTCCCTGACATAACTTCGTTAGATTTTTATTTTTCATGTGAAATTGCATACATCCGTATTTCGGGATTCATTTTAGAAATTTTAGAAATTTATTTTGCCTGACCGTTATAAATTTTTCTTCCGGGTATAAAAAAGACCTTAAACCTAGGAAGTCCATAATGTTAATGCAAAGAAATGTTTAATTCTAAATTGATCTTAAACACACGTTGAGGTGTTCTCTTATATTTCCTGACTTTGCCTGACCATTTTTAAATTCCCTGACTTGCCAAAATTTCCTGAACTGTATCAACCCTCATTTATCTCTCTAAATCATATGCACATTTTCCAGCTATTTTGTACTTTTTGCTAGAAAATGTAGTGAAAATACTGAGATTAAAAAACAAAGAAACTTTCTGTCCTGCTACGCGTATAAAACTTAATAAAACTTACGATTACAAAAATAAAATCCCGCATGTTTTCCGCTTTTCTCGCTTTTCTCATACGCTGGACACCGTATCTAAAAAAATTGCAGAAGCAATTTTTTTTATATGGAAAAATGGTTAAGATTCAATATGTTAGCTTAAGGTCAATAAATTCATTAAAAGTTAATTGCAAAAAAATGTGAATAAAACAAATTCGTACAAAATTCCGACCGCAGGAATCGAGTTCGGACTTTCCGGTTACAAACTCAGAGCGCAGCCGCCGGATCTAGCCGGGAGTTGAAAGATTCTCGCATTGCGTGGATTTTTTTGAAGACATTTTTCTCGAGAATGGCTGAAAATCGGATATAAAATGATTAAATAATTATTATTCCGGAATAAAAATTATTTCCTAAAAACTGGGTGTCCCTTAAAATTTTTCTGGTTCTAAAAGATTTTACACAAGCAGAGTTTTACATCTCGCAGCGTTAAGCCTGCAAAACTGTTGGAAACATTTTTGTTTGTTGTTTTCGCTATCGTCGATCACTGCACACAAACGAAAAACAAACCCTAGGTCCGACAAATCAGCCGGATATGCCGATTAGCCACGTTTCGAATGTTTCGATTGATTTGCATCGCGCGGTTTTGCCAAACTAGGCCAACTCCTGTAAATAAATGAAAACCGGCGTGATCGTACTTTTCCGTACAAGCTACGAGAAGGCCAGAATACGAATGTGTGCGATTTCACATGAAAAATAAAAATTTAACAAAGTTAGATTTACAGAATGAATCTACATAAATTTTGGAAGATTGAAAAATAGAAGTCTATCGATCTACAAAACACTACCGAGTGGACATTTTACTGCAATTAAAACTTTTTTAAACAAGCTTTCAAATTTAAATTTTTCAACATGCGATCTATTTTTCATTGATGGACTACATTATTTTTTCAGTTCCAGATGGATAATTTAAAATTTATTTCTTAAGTCTAAAAATATGAACAATTTGAAAATCCGTTATTAAACTAATATTTAAATATTAGGAGTTTTTCACATTTTTGAGACAATGGTGAGTATTGTATTGAAATCGCTTGAAATTTAAGAGAAATATAATTAACGTTTTTTAATTGAAAATGTTTCAAATCAAACAAGTACAGATTCGGTAAAATTTGGAAAAACGGGCAATGTTTTGAATAAAATGAAAAGGAATTGAACTTATGTAATTTCTAGGTAAAACTGTTCAAAATTGAATAATAAGAAGATTAAAGTGTTTAAAATTGAAAATTTTTTAATCACAAGCTATCATAATTGAAAATTTTCATACTCCACATTTTTAAGATTGGACAATTTTATTAGAAAATAGTAGAAATTGTATCATTTCTAATTCAAAGCTTTCAAAATTTAACAACTTTATATCGAATTGAAGAATCGAGAAATTTACATAGTATAACTTATAATTAGAAACGTTCAAAATTAAATAATTGAGAATTGAAAACTTTTGAGAGTTGACCAAGAAACAGCTACTGTGAGAACGGCAATTAGATCCGAACTCAAGAGAACCATATCAAGGTCTATGGCTTAATGTCTCTGTTTATGAATCTAAAAATCAGCTGTTATGAAAAAACACATTCAAAAAGTTCAATTTATGCAAGAAGAATTGCGTAGAGAGACCTAGAAAAAATATATTTCCAAACAACATTGTAATCGGCTCATTGGAGACAAACATATAACAAAGGAAAGAGAGGGAGAGAATTAGGAAAGATACAGCCAAATGCGTGTGAACTTAGCCCCTCACTTAAAAAATTTCCAATTTTTTTCAGAGTTCTGACATCCTTTTGAATAGTTCTACAGTTCCTGATAACTTTTAGAAATAGTTCCGCCGTATAAATACTATAAAAATGGATTTTTCAAAATTGGGGGTAAGTTCACGTTCCCCCGCACCTTCGAAAAATGAAGTTTTTTTTAGAGTTCTGGGTAGATTGAGCATAGTTCTTGAGTTCCTGATACTTATTGCAAATAGTTCCTAAAAATTAGACGCAAAAAAAAATTTTCAAAAAATAGAGCCAGCCCCCCACTTTTTAAAAAATCAACTTTTTCTTCAATATTCCTGTATTTCCAAAAGAGTTCTAGAGTTCTATAACAAAATAATTTCGAAAAACTTGAAAACTCGAAAGTTACACAATTTCGAAAATCCCAAAATTACAGATAAATTTTTCGAAAGAGTTGCACGATTTCTGATCAGAGTTCTGGTAGCCCCCTGGATAGTTCTACAAAAAAGTCTCATAATATTTCTCGGTAAACTCAAAATCAAAAAACCTACAACACTTTACACATACCCAACAAATTTTGAAATTAAAATTTTTGAGAGTTCCAGGAGTTCTGATCAGAATTTGTTGGGTATGTGTAAAGTGTTGTAAGTTTTTGGATTTTAAGTTTACCGAAAAATTTTCTTACACTTTTTGTTAGAACTATTCCGGGGGCTACCAGAACTCTGATCAGAACTTTTGGAACTCTCAAACTTTTTAATTTCTAAAGATGTTGGGTAAGTGTAAAGTGTTGTAGGTTTTTGGATTTTGAGTTTATCGGAAAATTTCATTAGACTTTTTGTTAGGACTATTCCGGGGGCTACCAGAACTCTGATTAGAAATCTTGGAACTCCCAAAATTTGTACTTTCAAAATTTATTGGGTATGTGTAAAGTGTTGTAGGTTTTTGGATTTTGAGTTTATCGAAACATTTTATTAGAC
>CAKNYM010051639.1:28956-47905 GCA_932195095.1 Andricus curvator | reverse complement strand
TGTAGGTTTTTGGATTTTGAGTTTATCGAAACATTTTATTAGACTTTGTGTTAGAACTATTTCGGGGGATATCAGAACTCTGATCAGAACTCCTGGAACTCTCGAAATTTTTAATTTAAAAATTTGTTGGGTATGTGTAAAGTGTTGTAGGTTTTTGGATTTTGAGTTTATCAAAAAATATTATTACACTTTTTGTTAGAACTATTCCGGGGCCTACCAGAACTCTGATCAGAACTCGTGGAACTCTTTCGAAAAATTTCTCACTAATTTTGGGATTTTCGAAATTGTGTAACTTTCGAGTTTTCAAGTTTTTCAAAATTTTTTTGTTATAGAAGTCTAGAACTCTTTTGGAAATACAGGAATATTAAAGAAAAAGTTGATTTTTTAGAAGTGGGGGCCATACCAAGCAACGGCCATACCACGCTGGAAACACCAGTTCCCGTTAGATCACTGAAGTTAAGCAGTGTTGGGCGCGGTTACTACTTGGATGGGTGGCCGTCTGATACTACTGCGTTGCTGTTGGCGGCCGTGGGTGTGGTGAGCCCACACTTGTAGTTATTTACTACAAGTTATCAACCTAGAAACACTACCCGAATCGGGTAGTGTCACGCTTACCCCTAGAGGCTCGCAGAAAGGGAAATAGCTTAATGGGGGGCTGGCTCTATTTTTTGAAAATTTTTTTTTGGGTCTAGTTTTTGGGAACTATTTTCAGTTAGTATCAGGAACTCTAGAACTATGCTAAATCTACCCAAAACTCTAAAAAACTTCATTTTTCGAAAAGTGCGGGGGAATGTGAACTTAGCCCCCAATTTTGAAAAATCCATTTTTAGAGTATTTATACGCCGGAACTATTTCTAAAAGTTATCAGGAACTGTAGAACTAGTCAAAAGGATGTCAGAACTCTAAAAAAAAAATCGAAATTTTGAAATTGCGGGAGCTAAGTTCACACGCATGACAGCCAAGCCATCCTCTTTCTCTTTTCCTTCTTCTTTCTCGGCCTTTCTTATACTACTTCGGGACCAACATGTTTCGAGACCATTTTATATCTCCTCATCAGGGTATTCATTATAGGATACTACGAGTAAATTTGTCTATGATATGCTTAATATTAGTAAAGTATGTACATATGAGCTTGACGTTTCTCATCATAATGGTATTTACATTATTTTCATTTTTTTTTTTAAATTATAGAATGAATTTTGCACTTTTAATTTTTGGTATAAGTGTCAATCCTTATAATTTCAGAAATCTTGTTATGAATTTCAATAATTGTTTAAAATAACAATGATGGCAAAATTGAAGTACCAATATTTCCGATAAAAATTTTATAAAACTATCAAATGCTGTGTTGTATCTCGGAAGATCCCTTTTTAAATCAATTGCATTATTGCCCTCTCTCTTGATATATAACATTTCCATAAATTCCCTCTTTCTTTGGTTCCTTTATTATAAAAAACTTTAAAATTATCCCAATCAAATTCATGACCATGTGTGATTTTATGTTTTGATAGAACACTATGGTATTTCTCATTTCTATAAAAATTATTTAGATGTTCGTCTCTCCTTAGCCTTAGTGGTTTTCTTGTTTGACCTATATATACTGCCTTGCAACTCTTACATTTTATTATTACATTTATATATTACATTCCATTTTGTCTATTATGTCCTTTGCTAATTTTATAGTTCTGTTACTTTTGAATGGAATTCTATAGATTTTATGTAAACCCATTTTTCTTAGTAATAATCTCAAATCATTTGAAATTTTATCGAAATAAGGTAAAACAATCATGCTGAATCTATCAAACTCTCTTATCTCTTGGTTTCTTTGATTGTTCCCTTTTTGATTTATCTGATGAATTCTGTTGATTATATGCTTTTCAATAAAAGAAGGTGGATAATGGTTCAAAAAAAGGATCTGTTTACATAATACAATATTTTTTCTATGGAAATTTTGATGTGATAATTTAATAGCTCTATCAACCATATTTTTTATAATCGCAATTTTCATTTGTATCGGATGGTTTAAAAGAAAACTCAAAGTGCGTCCAGAAAATAATGGTTTTCTATACCAATCAGTTATAATTCTATCATCATTTGTTTTAATTGAAGTTAAGTCTAAAACATTTAATTTATTATCTTTTACCAATTCCAAAGTAAATTGTCATCTTAGATGTATACTGTTAGAAGCATTTAAAAGCATATTGATTTTACTTGCTTCTACACAAAAAACAGAATCATCTACATATCTCGCCTAGAAAAGACATTGAAATCCTACATTTTAAAATTGATTGTTAACCAGATTTTTCATGTTATTGAAAACAGTATTTTCTAAACTCCCATGGCAATTTCAGCTAAAATAGGTAAGAGCACAGATCCTTATTTGGAAATTTTGATTTACTAAATTCATGGTGCAGAAAGTTCTTAATTTTTATTAATATATAAATACCTAAAACCTCATTTAATATGGTCAAGGGGTTATGAATGAAAAACTTTTGTCATTTTTTAAACATGTGGTCAAAAATTTATGAACAAAATTTTTGCCTTTATTATTAGGTAATCAATTACAATTTAAATTTTCTCTCTTAGAAATAAATTTTCAGAACAAAAATTCCTTATTTGAAAATTTTCATTTACAAAATTTCAGAAAATTCAAAAGAATTTTCGATAATTTCATTCCCCCATTCAAACAAAACATTCTGCAAGACAGTAAACTTTTTTCCGTGTAATGAAACACTTTTAGGAAAAGTAATAAATGTTTTTTACGAAAAATATTTTTGCGGTAAACTTTCATTTGAAGAGAAACGTCAAATATTTGTTGAAAGATCTGAAGTTTCAGAACTAGAGAGTAAAAGAAGTGAATTAATACTTTTAATAGCATCACTTTACGTGTGAGGAAAATAAGATGAAAAATTGAATAAAAAGGCAAAGAGAGCTTCAAGCTTGCAACATACAAAACTTCTAGTTTCCACGCGGTCATCCCCTTTTTCTCGGACTTTTATTTATCCCAAGCAGGAGAAAAGTTTCCTTCGCGACAACCTCTTGACACGAGAAGTTAATTTGAAACGAGATCCAATGTCTGCTTGGTACAAAGGAAGAGAAAAAGGCCCAACCCCTAATCTTAACTCTCGTCTCTTTTCACGAAACAGGGCGTAAAATGGGAGTCATCTTTTCTTTTCTTTATTAGGCTTCACTTCTTTCGTCCATTCCTTGGCTGCCTAACTTTATCTTCTTCTTATTTCTCCGTCTCATTTCCTTTCGCTTCTTCATAGAGCTTGAAGCTTTGTAATGGTAAGAATTTCGAAAATTTTTTAATTAATTTAATTAAACGTTCCTAAATTTGAAAATGTCTAATACAATGTTCTAAGTAATTTTCCAGATGTATGTGTGTACGGATGTGTGGATGTGAAGATTTGTGGATTTCTCACTTTTTTGTGAACGCGATAACTTGAAGACGGTTGCAGAAAAATTGATGAAATTTGGAGGGATTATTTCTACCACTAATATCTCTTGCAACTTACTGAAGGATTTCCAAAAATATTTCTTGCATTTTTATAGCACTGTATAATATTTTAAAAATCGGGTTTTTATAGGAAAACTTTTTTAATTAACATAATTAAAAGTTGATGCAACAACATAAAAGGTTCCTTGGTTCGAGACAAATCGATTGACCTATAATATTAGGCTGCGTCTAGTCGTCTCGAAAAATTGGGAGAGTACAACTGTTTCTGTTTCTTCTTCACTTTTTTTCGGTTTAATTTTTAACTTCTTGAGTTAATCAATTTTAATCTTTTAATTAATATTTGATATTTTTAAATTTTCAATTTCGTTCTGATTTAGCGAACGCTGCTTCTATAGTTTCTTCATCGATTTCGGGCCATACATAATCTAATAAAAAAATTCTTTTTGGTATTTTTTGAAAATTTCCAAAAATAACAATTTTAATTATAAACATTTAATCCCTTATTTCTAACCGTTTACATTTTTTAATCAATCTAATTCAAAATATTTTTTATATTGTTATACAACCTCCTTGGTTATATGGTGAAAAAATAATATTAATGACACTATTACTTATATTTATAATAAAATAATCGATTTTTACATTCATTTCATTTATTAAATATTTGACAAAGTTTTATAATATAAAATGAACTTTCAAGTCATAACATCAATACAAAATTCCATATTACTCATTTATCTCTTGAAAGTCTTTAATTTCTTAAACAGCTGAAATGCTGGAAAAAGAGCTGGAAAAGGGATAGGATGCGACAGAACTCTTCCTTCCCATTTCCAGCTCGAAAAATTACCATTTCAAATTCAAAAATGGTTGTGAACATTCATAATTTATTATTGAAACAAAATTTATTGAACATATTATATTTTCAATGTTAATTGTAGCATATTTTAATCTTTTACCATTTTAATATTTCAAATTAGGCTATGTCTAGTCGTCCCGAATAATTAGGGAATTGGAAAAGGGGATGGACTAGTCGTTTTCAAATATTATAAATGAGCATAACTTCCTTTTCAATAAAGTGTATCAATATTATAGGTCAATCGATTTGCCTCGAATCAAGGAATCTTTTCCGTTCTTGCATCAAGTTTGAATTATGTTAATGAGAAAAGTTTAGCTATAAAAACCCGTTTTCCTAAAAATGACACTGTGTGACAGTGATCTGGCACTTTTATGGAGACCTAGCACAAGTTGTAGGTCTCGTAAAACTAAAAAAAAATGGTATGGGAGAAATTTCCCATATACCCCCAAAATCTCATTTTATGGCCTAAAACACGTTTTTGGGGAGGTTCATGTGAACAATCACTCACAACTTTTGAAAGTTTCCAATTAGAAAGCAGATAATTTCCAAATTTCTTAGGATAATAATTAAATTGAACTAATTACCTAATTAATACCTAATTAATTAAAATTCTTCAATTTTGTCAGAAATCGTATAATTTAGTGCGAAAAATCTATCCAATCACTTTGAATATCACTTGATACCACATGATATGATACTTATTAATCATATTTATCATCTTCAAAATTCTATAATTTCAATTTAGAATTATAGTTTCAAATGCGCGATTGAGAAACAGTTTAATTTTTGAAGCCAAAAAACTAAAGTTTTTTGAATTCAAGCGAGAGGAGGTGAAAAATGGAGGTCCAAAATAAATGTGACTTTTTTAAAGTTGAGAGTTCTTTTTTTCTTTTTATTTGATGGAAGAAAAGGTGAGGTTTTTTCTTTGAATACCTTCAGGTTAAAAAATTAAAATTTGACCGAACACTATCTCCTTCAACGTTTTATGACTCTTGCAATATCAGTTACGATAGGGTTCTAAATACTCTTTCTATTAAACCAGAAACCACCAGAAATATTTTTTTGGCTTTTTAGGCCAACCAGAAATATTTTACATTCATATTGAGAGATTCACTGTTACTATTTTATAATGATTTTTAATAGATAGCCTTAATTATTCAATAATTTTCAATTAAAATCCTTCCAAATCGACAATATTTTAAAATTCAAGTATTAAAAATGTCAGGAAAATTTCATCATTAAATTTTTTTGAATTCATATTGAAAGCCTTGACAGTTTTATAATTTAATAGTTTCAGATTTTTCTATTATAAATTGATTCATTTCAATTTTAAACCTACAAAATTGTCTTGTTTTTTAAATTCTTCAAAATCGTAGAACATCCAGTTTAAAGACTTGATAGTTGCACAATTTCCAGTTCAGAGGTTTGGTAATTAAACAATTTTAAATTGAATACATTTAGAGTAAATTAAAAACAATGAAAAATGAAGCAAATAAATCGACAAATTCAAGCCTTAAGAATGAGAAAATTTTTTAACTAGGCTTTGAAAATTCTGCAATTTCAAAAATTGGACACATAACGACCTTGTTTTGTACTCCCTTTTTTAATTTTCAATATAATATCATAAAATAGTCCGACTGATTATGAAAACGAAGGTACAATAATTAGAATAAATTTTACAAGTTATGTTCAGAGAAATTTTAATTAATTTTTTCAGAAGATAAATGAATATTTGACACTTAACTATGTATTCATATTTCAATTCTTCACAATATACACAGAAACTAGAAATTAAGAGAATTATGAACTAAAATAATTTGAATTTTAATATTACAGACTTCACAGCCTAAAATGTTCTCAAATCAAAAATAGATTAATTTTCAACCAAAAAGATGAATTTTCAACCAAGAAGATAATTTTATACTAAAAGACACGAATTTTCGCAAAATACATGAATTCTTAACCAAATACTTGAATTTTTTAATAAAGAACATCAAATTTAAACCCAAGCTCGAATAATAATAAAAAATTCAACAAAGTAGTTAAGTTTTCAAACAAAAAGATGAATTTTCATCTAAAATGATGAATCTTTAATCACAAAAATTAGTTTTTAACAAAGTAGTTCAACTTTCAACCAAGTAGTTGATGTTTTAACCAATAAAGATGAATTTGCGACGAAAAATGTAATAGTTAATGTTTCAACCAAAAAAAAACGAATATTCAACAAAATAATTGAATCCTCAACCAACATAAATTATTAGTTTTCAACCAAACAAATTGATTTTTAAACAAATAGTTGGATTTTCAACCAAAAAATATGAATTTGCAACGAAAAAGGTAATAGTTAATGCTTCAAGCAAAAAATACGAATATTCAATAAAATAGTTGAATCCTCAACCGAAATAGATTATTAATTTTCAACCAAACAAATAAATTTTCAAACAAATAGTTGGATTTTCAACCAAAAAAGGAATTGTTAAATTTTAAGAAACAAAAAATTTATTTTTAACAGAATAGTTGAATTTTTAACCAGAGATGAATGCCCAACTAAAATGATGATAGATTATTAATCTCTAACCAAACAATTGCATTTTTAACCAAAACAGATTAATTTTCTACTAAAAGCGATGAATTTTCAACACAAAATTTGAGTTTACAAGCTAAAAAATCGAATGTTTACAAAAAAAAATTGTTCTTTTAATCCCAAAAAGATAAATTTTCAACAAAGAAAGATGAATCGTCAACCAAAAAGCTGAATTTTCAGGAGAAAAGAATCATTTTCAACGAAACAGTTACATTTAGAGCCAAAAGCGAAAAATATTGAACAGCAACCAAAAAACAGTTACATTTGAAGGGTCACACTGCATACGGGCGTAAGTGCCAAACTCTGAATTTTACAGGAGAAACAAAAAAATGTCAGGAAATTAATTTTAAGCAAAAAAATGTGAAAAGTGTTCGAGGTACTGTTAGACTTTATCGAACTGTGAAACGAACCTTTGTCAAAGGAACGGCACGTCCCCAAAAAATCTGATTTTGACACATAAAGAGTTGCATAACTTTTTTACTTTTAAATTAAAAAAAAACAAGTAAGTACCTTCGAGCTATTGATTAGCTCTATTGAATCGCGAAAAGAGCGCTTTGAAAAAAAACCATGTGCGAAAAAGCCCTTATCAACGGGGCGATGCGTCCCCAAAAACGAAAATATAGACACACAAAGAGTTGCTTAACTTTGTTATTGTTTGAATTAATAAAAAAACAAAAAAGTGCTCTCGAGATATTACTTAGCTATATTGAATGGTATAAGAAACAGGCAAAAAGGTGAAATTACTTTATAAAAAAAAATACCAAACATGGATTTTGACCCACTTTTAAATCGAACTACCCCATAATCATCTACAGAAATATGAGTTAGGTTAAAAGAATTATTGTAGGACAATAAACGGCACTTCCGAAATTTAGCACTTACGCCCATTTCAGTGTGGGCCTTCAATTCTAACAAAACAGTTGAATTTTCGAGCCAGAAAGACGAATTTTTTAGAGGTCAGTTGAATTTTAAACCGGAAGGTTAGTTTTTAAATAAAAAAGATAACTCAAAAAAGAACTTTCTATCCAAAAAGACGAAGTTTCAACAAAACAATTGAATTTTCGAGCAAAATATGTGACTTCAGCAAAATAGTTCATTTTTCAATAATATTATTAAATTTTCAACCAAATAATAAAATTATTAACCAATAAAGCCTAATTCTGAACAAAAAATATAATAGTAGGCTTTCCAATCAAAAAGAATTAACTTTCAATCAAAATTAGTTATATTTTCTTATTGGGTTCTATTAATTCAGTTCGCATTTAAGCAAAAAAACAAGAAAAAATGGAAATTTCTTGAAAATAGGTGAAAAAGAGGAATTCTTCAAAAAAGAGGAAAAAAAGGGGAATAGATGAAAGAGTTTTGAGTCTGATAATGATTAGCGTTTTCATGCCATTGAGTAATATAGATTTCATACATATAGGAACATAAAATTTTCTTTTTTTTTTAGATGAAATCTAGAACGAGGTAGATTTAAGTGACAAAAGTGATGTTTTCCTTAAAAAACTGACTATAGTGTCTTTTTCTTTGAAAAGTAATTAAGAAGGGACTTGAAATAAAAAGTGACTGAAGTGGCTGTGTGGCGGCCCTGTCAATATCCTCTTCAAAAGTGAAAAGTCACTTTTTTATTGTGTTGAATGAATGCTTAAAAATATATTTTCCCTGTTCTCTGAGAGTCTGAGAAAAATTTTGTGCATTTTGTAGATACGTGAAAACTTGTTTATTCACAAAAAGTAAAGTTTTTGAAAGTAATTCGGCGATTCTTTAGTACCTAGACTATACGGTAGCATAAAGTGGATTTTATCGCCGCAAGACGCCCGAATCGAATAGCTCTCTGTCGATTAACTTAATTAGACAATCATCTAATGAATTTCCCCGCGAGAGTCCATTAGGGCGCGCCAATTGCGCGCCATTTCGGTGCGGCGACGTTGGAGCCGATTAGGTACTTAAACGACTCACTATTTTTGAAATGCTCGAGTCACTTTGATGGTTTCCTATCTGGAAAAATAAACTCGAAGAAAAGCGGGAAATAACTTCAAACACTCTTGCTAAACCAAATATTACTTCAGAAAAAGAAGAGGGAAAATAAACCAATAAAATTCATTGCAAAACAAGAAAATCAAAAAGAAAACCTGAGTAAAAAACAGTTATAAAAGAATAATATATATGTAAGTTACGTTTACGCGAAATAAACAATCAAAATGCGATAGCTTATTAGTACATATAAGTCAGCGCGAGATCTTATAAAATTGTTTCTAACACGCAGTGGTTCCCCTTGATTTTTAAGTTATTAATTTTGCTCTTTAGACTAAAATAAATTTTATAAATGATGATGACCTATTTAAAAATCAATAATTTCTAACGACTTGGTTTCGAAATCCTAATTTCTGAATGCTTCAATTTTTAAACGAAGTTTGGTATGGTTTAATTTTTAACGTTTCAAGTTTGAATTGAATAATATTGAAAGTTTTCAATTTTTAAAAAATTTTTTTATTCTTCAATTTTCAACAGAGAAAATGACAGTGGTTTTCGTTTGAACAGAAATGGTATGATACTTAATTATCATATTTATCATTTTCTTAATTTCTACAATTTCAATTTATAACTACAATTTTAAATGCGCAATGGTGAAATCGTTTATTTTTGATGCCTTGAAACTAAAGTCTTTTTCCTTTAAAAGCAAGAAGGTTAAAAACAGAGGTATAAAAATAATTCTACTTTTTTTAAAATAATATTTCGACATATTTCTTGGTAGGGATATATTTTTTAATGGTATAGAGTTTTGTTGTTTACCGTATTATCATACTCATGACTTGGGTGGAGGCTCGGAATTTTCCAAAAACAATTTCATAAAGTTTTTATTTTTTCTTACTTCGAACTTTTCAATAACGACGTAAAATATTAAGAAATATTCATTATTTGGCGTAATTTTTTTATTTGTGTATAGTTTTATTGTTTACTGAATTATCCAACTCATGATTTCTTTGAAATAATTTTAAATTTGTCCGTGAATCTTAAGGAAAACTTTTTATTCTCTCGTAACCTTTCAAAATTAAAATTTTTTTTTTTTTTCGAAATCCTAAAAAATCTACATTAAAATTTTTTTTTTCAATTTTCTGAACAATTTAAAACTGATTCAAATTTTTTTCTAAAATTTTTAAACAATTCTGCATAAACTCTCAAACATATTGAATATATTTTGAAAGGATTCAAATTTTTCCTAAAATTCATAAAAAATTCTGCAAAATTGAAAAAATTCCTATAAAATATTCCAGATTATTTTTAGACAATTTTGAAAATATTTTGAAATGTTTTGAGATCTTTTTAATCTTCTCTAAAAATTAATTTTTCAACCTGATACATTTTTTTTATTTTCATAAAAATTTTTTATTCTATCGCACCTTTCAAATTTTGCTTTATAATCTTTTTCAACTTTTTTCTAAAATTCATTTTTCGCATTTTTCAACAGCCATACCACGCTGAAAAAAACCAGTTCTCGTCAGATCACTGAAGTTAAGCAGCGTTGGGCGCGGTTAGCACTTGGATGGGTGACCATTCGAGAAAACTGAGTGCTGTTGGCACATCGTGGGTGTGGTGAGCCCACACTTGTAGTTATTTACTACAAGTTATCAACCTAGAAACACTACCCAAATCGGGTAGTGTCACGCCTACCCCGAAAGGGAAATGGCTTAATGGTATACATACATTTTTCAAAATAAAAAATAATTTGAAATTAATTTAATTTAATTTTTTAAAAACTTTGGAAATTTTTAACTATTTTTGAAACTTGTTCAAAACCTCAAAATATCTTTTGAACTGATCCGAATTTATCCTCAAATTAAAAAAAAAATCCTCAGAAATAAAAAAATGGTCTTGAAATCTTCTATATTCTTTTTCGATAATTATGGAATTTTTTAAAAATGTTTCAAAATTTTTTCAAATGTTTTTAAATATTCTTTTAAAATTAATTTTTCACATTAAAAAATAATTCAAAATTTGCTTAGAAATCCTTTCTAGATAATCTTCCGAAATTGAACAATTTTGATTTAAAATCCTTTGTATTGTTCAAAATTTTTGAGAAACAAGCCCGTAAAGTTTTTCTTTATTTTTTTTTAGTGGTCATACATTTTTAGATGTTTTGTTGTTACATGTACTAGCAATGTCAAGACTTCGGTAGATGCTTTGAGTTTTTCAAAAACAAGTTCGTAAAGTTTTTACTGATTTTTCTCAAATTTTCAATAACACCGGCAGATATGGCGACATATTTCTTCGTGCGCGTACATTTTTTAATGATATACAGATTTATTGTTTACTGAGTTATCATACTCATGACTTTAGTGGAGCCGCGAAATTTTGCAAAAACAATTTCATCAAGTTTTTATTTTTTCTTACCTTCAACTTTTTAATTACAACGAAAATATTCAGAAATATTTTTTATTTAGCGTACATTGAAAAAATAGTTTTTAATTAAAAATAATAACAATAATTGTAGGGAAAATGTGAGTCCTTAAAAAAAAATTTAGGACGTTTAGAAGTTTGGAAGAAGTTTCAAAATATTTTATAAATTCTCGGAAATATTTTCAAGTTTTAAAATATTTGTAATCACCTCAAAACTTCTAAAACACCTAATTATCTTTCAAACTGACTCGAATTTTTCCTAAAACTTGCAAGAAACTTTTAAAATTGAAGAAATCACCCTAAAATATTTCAGACTTTTTGTCGACATTTTCAGAATGTTTTCTGGAATGTTTTTAAATCTTTTTAAATTTTCCTTATGAATGAACTTAAAAAAAATGATAAAAAAATTTTCCAGTAATCTCTGAAATTTTCTTCTCGTAAAATGTTTCGAAAATCTTCAAAAGCTTCTAATTTTTTTCCGAAATCTGAAAAAATCTGCATTTTATTGTAAATTTCTAGAAATTGTAATTAATTTTGGGATATTCATAGTCAAAACTTCCAAACCTTCTAAATATCATTTAAAAATTTTTCTTAAATTTTCCAAAAATTCTGCGAATCAAGAAAACTTGCCTTAAAATTCTTATTCAAACATTGTTGACATCTTTTGAAATGTTTTGAAATCTTTCTAAATATTCTCTTAAAGTTTATATTTTAAAGATAAAAAATCATTTTCAATTGTCCCAGGAATGTCAAGAAAATTTTTTCATTATCATGAGTAAAAATTGTGTAAAAATTGATACACCAGTAATTGAATAATTCCTTTAATTTTGAGAGGCTATAATTTCAGAGTTTTGAATTTTCATAATGAGCGCTGAATTTTAAATTTCTGCTTTCATAAGTTTTAATTTTTTACTTTTTATTGTTGCTTATTTTGAACTACTTAATTTTGAACATTTTTCGAGATAACAATTCAAATTCTAGAATTTGAGAAGTACTTCGAAACGTTCAATTTAGTTTTCCATTTCAAATTGTCAAATTTTAGTTTTTTCGAATTAAAAATTATTTAAATTCAAAAGTTTTCAAATTTTAAATTATTTAATTTTGAACGATTTTAAAGAGAGATGATGCAATTTAAATTCTTTCTAATTGTAAATTATCCAGTTTTTAAAATTCTAATTTCATATTATTTAATTTTTGACATTTTGAAATTGTCCATTTTTCGAAATTTTAATCTGAAATTATTAAATTTCGAGATTCCTCGAATTAAAAAAATTGTTTAATTTCATAAGCTTTGAATTAGGAATGGTACAATCGCTTTCCTGATAAAATTGTGCAATTTTCTTAATTTTAATCTAAAATTTTTAAAATTTAAAATTGATAAATTTTAAACGCTATCATTTGGATATGATAGAACGTTTACAATTCAAAATAGTTAAATATATATATTTTCAATTTCAAGCGCTTTTAATTCAAAATTATTAACTAATATTTCAAAAATTTTGATATTTAAAATTTTTTTTACTATTCAATTTTTAAATTGTTTGTGTTGTTAAGAATATCATTTAATGAAATAAATAATGTGTAAATAAAGCAAAATTACGTGAAAAGGGCAGATTGTATTCCACCTTTCTTTAAAAAACATCTTTAAGGAAATACAATATAAATTTCACATAAAAGATCATATGAAAATCAACAATACGCTTAAAAGAAACATAGAAATAAAATCGCGAAAGAGATGTATTGTAGAAAAGTCGACATAAAACCGGTTGTAAAATTTATACGTGCGCGCTTTTTCTCAATCTATTTTTTTTCAAAAATGTCGTAAATTCTAGTTTGATAAATTCCACCTATATGTCGGAAATATTAAGGAAAGGGTAAAGATTTATTATAAATCCAAGCCTCACAGTCCTATGGGATAAAACATAGAATACAAAGCGTACTTTTTCACTCTGAAAGGGCACCCTGTTTAACAAAAATGGGGTATGATAAAGAAGTTGTTAAAGAGAGAAGTTTTTTCATCAATATAGTTAGTCATTTTTCTGTTTTATAAAATTAATTTTTTAGCTAACTTTGAAAAATACATTAAGCAGCTCAAGATTTCATACTGATAAAAATACAGTAGAAAAAACAACAAAAAGAAAAACTGAAAGTATAAAAAATAGATAAACCAAATAATTTGAAAATTATAATTTTTGATTTTATCTATTTTTCATTGTTTTAACTTTTTCTAAAATAATTATTTAGAAAATCTGCTGCCTTTTTGTTTTTGTTTCCCTAGGACTTGACAATTTTTCTCTGAGCTATTTTTAACGACAGAAAAGCCATTTTGAAAGTGGGTTTCAAATTGATTGTTGAAAATAGTGGGGTGTTAGATATTGAATTAGTCATAATTCAAAATCGAAATTTGAAGAAAACGGAACTCACAGCATAAAATACTTTCAAAATAGAGGAATAATAGAAGAATCTATTCTCAACGATAAAATTATGTAGATACAAAATAAGAAACAAAATAATTCATTTTCTACCAAGAAAAATGAATTTTTAACCAAATTGTTGAATTTACAACGGGACTAATCTCAATTTATAACAAAAAAGTTCATTTTCAATCAAATAGTTGAATTTTTAACCAAATAGTTTAATTCTCAATCAAACTAGATCATGGGTCCTAAAGGATCCTAAGGGTCGTAAGGAACACTACTGAAGCTTCTACCTAGAAAGATTAACTTTAAACCAAATAGTTGATTTTTCAAAACAAAAATAATAATTTTCAACCAAACAGTTGAATTTACAACCAAATAGTTGAACTTTCAAACAAAGGAGACGAATTTTCATCCAAAATTTTTAATATTTTCAACCAAACAGTTTAATTCTCGAAATACGAAGATGAATCTTCAACCAAATTATCGAGCTTTTAAACGAGAGAGATGAATTTTCAATCAAAAAAGATTACTTTTCTGCCAAAAGACAAATTTTTGATCCAAAAGTATGAATTTTCGACCTAGAAAGATTACTGTGAAAAAAATAGTTCAATTTTCAACAAAATAATTAATTTTGCAATATATTAGCAAAATTTATAACCAAAAGAAATCAATTCTGAACAAAAATATAATAGTAGACTTAACAATTGAAAATAATTAACTCTCAACCATAAAAGATGAATTTTTAACCAAAAAAGATTATTTTTCTACCAAAAGATGAATTTTTAATCCAAAAGAACAAATTGTCATACCAAATAAACGAATTTTCAAACCAAGAAGATGAATTTTCAACCAAGAAAGATTTTTCAGTCAATAGAGAAAAAACTGTCAACCAGATTGTGGAATTTTTAAGGCCAAAAAAGTAAATTCAATACGAAACACTGAAATTTCAAACTCAAAAAGACGAATGTTCGACGCAGACGTTGAATTTTGAACCCAAACGATGACTTTTTGACTCTGAATCATAAAAGATGAATGTTCAAAGAAAAAAGATGACTTGTTTACCAAACGATGAATATTCAATCCAAAAGGACGAATTTTTAATCCAGATGGACGAATTTTCTAACCAAAAAGATGAATTTCCAACCAAGATAGCTAACAGATAGATATGTAGTCAACAGAGAACGAAATTTGAATCAAATTACGGAATTTTCGAGCCAAAAGGGCGAATGCAATATAAAATTATTTTAATTAATTTTTTCTGAAAAAAGATCTTCTCCTTTCGCTCCGCTGGGAATCGAACCACAGAAGTTCCGATTGCCGATTGTGTGCTTTCCCATTAAGCTACTAGAGAGATCGAGAGAACGAACTTTTTCAGAAAATACACGCATTATTTTGCCAGATGGAACAAGTCAAATTTTTCAAGGAATCTTTATTGTCATCAGAGAATAACAGAATTTTTTAACGTCTTCTCAGACTAGATGGAGCTATGAATTAAAAATTATTATAATTAATTTTTTTCTAAAAAAAGGTCTTCTCCTTTCGCTCCGCTGGGAATTGAACCACAGAACTTCCGATTGCCGGTCGGGTGCTTTTCCATTAAGCTACTAGAGGGATCGAGAAAAGAAACTTTCTTCAGAAAATACACGCATTATTTTTCCAAGTGGAACAATTCAAAATTGTCAAGGAATCTGTATTGTCATCAGAGAATAACAGAGATTTTTAACGTCTTTTCAGACTAGATGGAGCTATGAATTGAAAATTATTTTAATTTTTTTTTTCCGAAAAAAGATATGCTCCTTTCGTTCCATCTAGTCTGAAAAGACGTTGAAAATTTCTGTTATTATCTGATGATAATACAGATTCCTTGAAAAATTTGACTTGTTCCACATGGAAAAATAATGCGTATATTTTCTGAAAAAAGTTTCTTCTCTCGATCTCTCTAGTAGCTTCATGAGAAAGAACCCGGCCGGCAATCGGAAGTTCTGTGGTTTGATTCCCAGCGGAGCGAAAAAAGATCTTTTTTTCGGAAAAAAATTAGTTAAAATAATTTTTAATTCATAGCTCCGTCTAGTCTGAGAAGATGTTAAAAATTTCTGTTATTCTCTAAAGATAATACAGATTCGTTGAAAAATTTTACTTGTTCCACCTGGCAAAATAATGCGTGCATTTTCTGAAAAACACTTCTTCTCTCGATCTCTCTAGTAGCTTAATGGAAAAGCACCCGACCGGCAATCGGAAGTTCTGTGGTTCGATTCCCAGCGGAGCGAAAGGAAAAGATCTTTTTTCCCGAAAAAAATTAATTAAAATAGTTTCTAATTCATATCTCCATTTAGTCTTAAAAGACGTTAAAAATTTATGTTATTCTCTCATTATAATACAGATTCCTTCAATACAAAATGGTTAAAGTTTAAACCCAACAATATGAATTTCATCCAAAAAGGTCATTTCCAATCAAATAATGGATTTTTTAAAACAAAATAATAGAATTTTCAAACAAAAAAGACGAATGTTCAACGCAGGAGTTAAATTTTCGACGCAAAAAGATGACTTTATGAAAAAATAGTTTTAAGTTAAAAAAAAATAATTAAATTTTCAATAAAATAGTTCCAGTTTTAAGAAAAAAAAAATGAATTCTGGACACGAAAAATAATAGTAGACGTTTCAGCTGAAAAGAATTAAATCTCAATTATAACAGACGGATTTTCAACCCTATTGTGGAACTTTCAAACCCAAAAAGAGAATTCACTACAAAACACTTGAATTTTAAACCCAAAAATATCAATTTCCATTCAAAAAGTTAATTTAAAACACATCATTGAATTTTTTACCAAAATAATAGAATTTTCGACAAAAACACGAATGATCAACAAAGTAATTGAATGTTCGACCCAAAAAGATGATTTTTCAAAAAATAGTTTTAATTTGCAACCAAATAGTTTAATTTTTAAGCAAAATAGATCAATTCTGAACGAAGAAAAGAATAGTAGACATTGCAGTTGAAAGAATTAACTCTCAATCATAAAAGATGAATTTTCAACCAAAAAAGATGACTTTTCTACCAAAAGATGAATTTTCAATACAAAAGAACGAATTTGCTGTCCAAATATACAAATATTCAACAAAACTGTTGAATTTCTCGACAAAAAAGGATGACTTCTGAACAAAATAGTTAACTTTCCACAAGCCGAGACGATATTTATTGCAAAATTAAAAAAACATTGAGAAATTCCCGGTTTTCAAAAAAATTCCAAACTTAAATTTTCCGTTCCTCAAAATTCCAGGCCAATTCCCGAATTTTCCCGGTCAGCTGCCATCCTTTAAAGAAGAGATTCCAAGATATTTATAACACCAAAAAGAGTGCAAGGTTTGGATGTCTTGATTTTATCAAAAATTTAAAAAATGTAGGCTATTCAGGGGCGCCAACCCGCGGAAAGGAGGGGTTATGGCCATTAAGTATCAGTTATAAATAATAATAAATAGTGTGCCAAAATTAAAAAAAAATGGGTAAATTATCTTAGCGAAGAATGTAAAAAAAACAGAATGTTCGCAGATCCAAATTACGCACATATAAGTTTATATTTGTCAACAGGCCAGTTCACGAATATTACTGATATATATATATACCATTAAACCATTTCCCTTTCAGGGTAGGCGTGACACTACCCGATTCGGGTAGTGTTTCTAGGTTTTTCTTGTAGTTATAAATAACTACAAGTGTGGGCTCACCACACCCACGATGTGCCAACAGCACTCATGTCAGTATTCTTGAATGGTCACCCATCCAAGTACTAACCGCGTCCAACGCTGCTTAACTTCAGTGATCTGACGAGAACTGGGTTTTTCAGCGTGGTATGGCCGTTGGCCATAACTGATAATAATAAGTAATACGAATATCGAAGAGTTTGCCAAGAAAAATAGCAATCATATATATTATGTGTACTCTTATATATTGTTCAGTTTAATTTCCAATAATATGTGATTAATCTTTTGATATAGAAAAAATGATACTTATGATATCATGGAATTTTGTGTAAATAATAGATATAATCGATTTGCTCATTATTTAAAAACATTGAAAGTTTTTAAACAATTCGGAAAACGAAAATGATTTAATTTCATAATATTTAATTTCAATCAGACTGTGGTAATGTTTTTGAAATTTCATAATTAAAATCATAAGACGCTTCCTTTCGTAAGATAGTATTAATCCCACCTGCACGAAACATCTTTCCACTTATTTTTTTGAATCATTACTAAACAAATTTTAGAATACACTGAATTGATCTTTGCATTGAAATAGAAGAAATCACTTTAATGTGTTCTGTTAATCGCTTGGTTAAAGGACTTTTTTTATTTTAATCCAAATCTTCAAATTTGGAAGATTTTAACGGAAAAATTTCTAAGCTTGGATTGAATGTCCAAATTTTGACCCGTAGGTACAACCAGAAAATGTCCAAATGTGACACTTTTAATTGTAAAACGTCTAAAATTAACACTTTCAATTGGAAAATGCCCAAATGTTACCCTTTCAAGTACAACATACACAATGTCCTTGTTTCCACCGTTTTTTTGCTCATTACAAATTTCGGTTGGGGAAAGGGGGGGGGGGGGTCTCCCCGAAAAAGTTTTGCTCGACCTGTTTGAAAAAGGATTTGCGCCACTGAGGCTATTGACTAAAAAAGGGGTACTATAGGGACCAAATCTTTAAAGTAGGGGGCTTTAGGTTCGACAGCTGAATATAGAGTACAATATATACAGGGACCGGTCTATGAGACCTATGAATCCTATTCTGGCCAACTAGATATACAAATATTTTTGAATTCATGAAACAAGTTTCCAAGTTTTCTTGCCATAAAACGAGCTATCGGGTCAGTCTACTATTGGTTCGTCCCATTTCTCGCAGTACCGGAAAACATAAACGCGGGATATGCGCAGCGAGACCAAGAATATCGACGGATGCACATTTTTCTTGACAAATTAACGATCCACAGGTGAAATACCTCGCGGAAGCTATGAAACTGTCCAGATATCCAAAAAAATTACTTTAAATCATTTTAAAAATTATGAGCTTATCTTATTTTTCATTCTCAGAAGGAAGGAATATCCAAGCTTTTCTAAGAGGTTCTAGACAAGCATTGGTATTGGAATTTCTAGGCGGAATATCTTTTGTTATATCTGGATTAAACAAAGATAACAATGAAATTGAAAAAAACATTTGAAGTTGTGCATCA
>CAKNYM010051639.1:0-16407 GCA_932195095.1 Andricus curvator | reverse complement strand
ATCACAAAAAATCGAAAGTTGAATTTTTGGACCACCCTAGTATGCATGTATGTAGATTTCCATTTTGTTAGCGCGATAACTTTCGAAAGAATTGACAGATTAGATTGGGCTTTGGTATACTCTTCAAGTGTCCAAAAATGAGGGTCAAGTTCATGAGCCAGCTATTTTGGATACAAATTCAAAAAGTGAGCGCTTTTTCAAAATGTTTGCGACCCCTTTTTTCGAATTTAAGAATTCTATGTGCGGACGTTCGTAGTACTCAGAAAGACAAACAATTTATCCAAGTGAATTTTTTTGATAAAACAAAAATTACTGGAGTTATAGCATTTACAATATTAAAAAAAAAAAAAAAAAACGAAAATGAACATTTTATGCCAAACAAGGCACGATATGAAAAAAAGGCAGGAAAAGAAAAATGTTTTTTTTTGAACACCCTACCATATTTTGATAAGGTTTCTTTTAAATTTTCTTGAAAAATCGAAAATTCAAATTTTTATCGCACAAAATAATAATCAAAAATCAAAAATTCCATTTTGCGGTCAAAATATACAATATACGAAAAAAGATGAATGGACAAAAATTGTGCACTCGAAAAAGATCTGCAAATTTGTTATTAATCACTTTTTGATGGGACGCGTAGTTTTTGTTTAATTTATAAAAAAACGGATTTAAGAATAAATTAAATTTTTGGACAAACGAAACAAAACCACGAAAAAAATTGATAGACAAAAGTTGTTCACTCAGAAAAGAGCTACACATTTTTTATTAATCATTTTTTTGATAAGATGCGTAATTTTTGTTTCAATCGTGAACAATATTATTAACAAAAAAAAATTGTGGAAAAACGACGCAAGGTATACGAAAAAAGAAGAATAGACTAAAGTTGTCGAACCAAAAAAGATCTACAAATTTGTTATAAACTTTTGTTATAAAAATACATTTAAAATAAAAAAATTAACTTTTTGGAAAAACGATACACGCTACAATAACCACTCAGAGACATGTCCTCTTGTGACAAAAGGATGTTTCTTGGCGAGAATGGAATTGCCTCTTAAATTTAAGATTGAACGGATTTTCATTTGTCTCAACAGGAATCCTTTTGCAGTAAAAATTTTCCTTATGCGACTAAATTCACGTACTCTTGCACAGGCGCGGATCCAGAGAGGGGGGGGGGCACGGCGGCTTGCCCCCCCCCAAAGCCCAGACTCGAATTTTTCAAATCAGATGATTGCAGTTCACTATACACATATACATATATCAATGTTACAACCAATGTTGTTACAACTCTTGCCAATGTAGATTCCCATTGTGAATAACCATTTAAGGTGAACAGGGAGTGAAATCAGGGCGCAGCCCCATGGTAATAGATTAGTGGAATAGTTTTGACCAATGATGTGATTGTCAGAGTATTTGCAATAACCTGATTGGGGGACATCCATATATCACGTGGACAATTTTTGACCACTTTTGGACCCCCCGCCCCCCCGTGGACAGCCGTGGAATTTTGAAGAACACCCCCCCCCCCCTACTTTATCCACGTGGACATATTTGATGAAAATATAGATATCATTGTTCTTCAAAAGCAAGGAGGCCAAAACGAGCTATGAATAGGCCGAAATTTCGGATTTAATTGAGAATGTGAGCTTAAACAAGGTTTGAAGTCCAAACAAAAAGTCGTGAAAATATTCTTAGTATTCTACTCATCTACCATACCAGGGCCTCCATGGGACTTTTAAAAAGAAGCAAAAAACTTCGGAGAATCGTTAAAATTTCGGAGAGCTAAACGTAAGCTTTGAACATTACAATATTAATTTTAATTGTTCTAATTCAAAAAAATTTTATTTCTGAGTGAAAATGTTGAATTTTGATGTGTAAATACAGATAAAAATGTATTCATTTAGAAAAAATTCGAGTACCTTGAGGAGATATGTAGAAGTTTTTAAATAAAATTTTGAAGCTTTTAAGGATTTTGAAAGGTTCTATGATAATATAAGAATTGTCTTAAGATTCCTGGGAAAATTTTTAATGATTTTTTTGTTGAAAAATTAATTTTAATAGAATATTTAAGAATATTTCAAAATAAAAGAAAACTTTGACGAATAAATAAAAATTAAAAAAGGTATTAATTTGGAAAAAAATTCATATAAGCTTAAAACATATTTAGAAGTTTTGAACAAATTCAAAAATAATGTAAAACTTGAAAAGATGTTAAAAAAATGTAAAACAAAATGTAGATTTTTGAAGATTTCAAACAAAAATTTTAAAGTTTTTCAAGCATTTTAAGAAGATTCAAAATAATAAAAAAATTGATTAAAATTCCTTGAAAAATTGAAAATGATTTCATTTTTTGAAAAATTAATTTCAAGAGAATATTTAAAAAGATTTCAAAAGGTTTCCAAAACTTTAAAAATAATATTCTGGAAGATTTTAATGCAATTTTTTTAATTTCGCAGGATTTATCAAAAGTTTTAAGAAAAAATCGAATAATTTAAAAATATATTCAGAAGTTTTGAAAATTTTTCAAAAATAATATAAAATGTGTAAAGATTTCAAAAGATGTAAAATAAGATGTTCCTGGGGAAACTTAAAGGGTTTTTTTTTTAATAAAAAAATATAGTTTTAAGAGAATGTTTCAAAAGATTTCAAAACAAATTTTGATGTATAAATAAGAATTAAACAATTTAAATCTTTATTTAAAGAAATTTCTATTTCTTTAATAATAAAATTTGATAATTGATTTAAGTAAAATTAAATAAATTCATAAATTCATTTGCAACGACTTAAAATTGAAATAATTAAACTTTAATTTGAAAAGTGTTCAATTTATAAAAATTGTGAACTTTCAATTTTTAATGTTTCTAACTTAAAATTGCCTAAAATGATATAATTTTGAATAAATGTGTTGATTCATTCTTCAATCTAGGGCATTGAAAGTAATATCATGCAGTTACAATTAATACAAATTTTGATTCGTTACAACGATTACTTCAGACAAATAATTGTTTAAGAACAAGAAAAAATCCGTCTCAGCCCAGATTTGAACCGGGAATATGAATATCGCAAAGAGTGGAAATAGACGCCCAAGTTTTGCTGTTTAAAAGTAATCTTTTTCTAGTTTATGCTAGACTTCGAAAATCTTATGAATATTTTATGCTTGTTGATTAATGATTATACCATGGCATACAAGACGCTGCTTGTAAATATAAAAACATAGTTTCTATTTGAACATTTGTTAATTAAGTCAATAACATTCATGATTAATATAATTACGTAGATTATAATAAAAATTCAAAGCGAAGAAATAACTTAAAAATTATTACCAACCACCCCCTTGAGAGTGGAGGGGGAAGGGGAATTATTGGATGGCCCCTCCCAAAGCCCTTCTCTGGATGCGCGCCTGCTCTTGCAGCCAAATAACTCTGTTTGTGTAAAAAATATATTCACGCCGTTCAAAACAAAACAGGCAATAGGACGATGCTTTTGTTTCAAGACAACTTTTTTTCTGAGTGACATTTTATCTAACAAATATTTTCGCCTAAATTACATTTACAAATTTTCTTAGAACCACTTTACGCTAGGATGCATATTTTTGGTTCAAATCGTAAAAAATAACATTGAACACAAACAAATTAAATTTATGGAAAAACGACACAAGTTGCAATGAAATGCATAATAACAAAATTGTTTTTTTTATAGGATACGTACGGTAGCTGAGGATAAAATTGAATGCAAAATCGGAAACAAATATTAAGGTAATCATGATAAATACAATTCGTACTTTATTTTGCAATATCCAAACAAGCAATCACAGGCCGGTGTACAGAAATAAATATAATATACATTTGATATAATAATGCTGAACATATAATGTAGAAAATTTCGCATTTTGGACAAAATCGAGTGCGAAGCACGAAGTGCATGATGAGAATGTATTCGTTAAAGCCGAAGGAGCTTTAACAAAAGAGAATTGACAATCACCAAATTACAGTTGTCGATACTTTGACCTTTAATTTTAAAAGGTCTGTGCACAAATGTGAGGTAAATATAGTATCGAGCGCGAAGCGCGAGAACCAACAGTCGCGCGCCCTAGGCGCGCTCAAACTTGCGAGCCGCGCGCGACACCACGGAAGCAAAAATAAATATATATAAAATATACTAAAGAGTATGAACATCCCTCTTTCATAAATAAATTCTCATTGCCTCTAATTCCATAAATATTCCTTTTGTCCAAATAATCCCATACTTTCATACCATTACCATTACACTTTTATTACACCCATTTCGAAAATAATTCTTCCTACATTCCATGACACTGCAGTCTCCAGCGAACACAGGCAAACCCAAATCGCTCGCCAACACCACTATTTAGATAACAGTTACACCGACCATTTAATTTACATTAACCAGCACTTACCAGTCAACAAATATTACCTAACGCAAATGCAGTTCGATCTCAAAAGCTGTTACCGTTTCGATAAATTACGACTATCGCAGCAGGTTTCCCAATTGTCGCCACGGTTATATCAATTTGTATCATATATAGCCTTTCATGTCAGCCAAAAACCCTATACATAACTTTCCCCAACCCCTTCTTTTATTTTTGACATGAAACGTTCAAATATCGGTGCGCATTCCTCCTAGAATTTTTTATCATTCAATTATGAATATGGTGTTGAATTTTCAACATATTTTTAGTCCTCGTTGGCATTTAGTATTTAATAATGAATATTATTTTTACAATTGCATAATAAAATTAGAGTTCATTTAAGAAGGTTATTACACAGTTGATTACCATGGATCGAAGTTGACGCCCCTGGCGTAAACCTTAGTGATGCCATTTCAGTACTTTTTGCCATGTTAGTGGTTTACCTACTAAATTTGTAGTTTTTTTCTTTCATCTAGTGGGATGAGAAAATTATATTTCAATGAGAATAAAAAAAGTTCGATCCAAAAAAATAATCCTATTCCGAGAAAATCGAAATTGAACTTCGCGGTATCACGAAAAAAAGAAAGTATATATTTTTGTGTGTGATTTTGCAAAATTTTATAATGATAACAGAAAATTCAATTTTGAAATTTAAGAATAAAAAATGAAATTTTGTTTAAAACAATTTCTTAAACTGGAATTTTTCATACAACAAATTGAATACAAATTTTTCATTAAATGTACGTCAGGTCCAAGAAGTTGGCACCGCCATTTATTTTTTTCGAAAAAACAAAAGTTGTGCTGAATCGTGCTAGGTTTGTGCTGAATTTTTTGTTGTTGAAAAATTCAAAATTTGAGTCAGAATTCAAAAAAGTCTTTTTTGGGGCTAGCACCGCCATTTGGTTTTTTCGAAAAAAAAAAATTTGTTCTGAATTATACTAGACTTGTGCTCTATCGTGCCGCAAAAATTAAATAAAAATCAAAATTGAAGCCAAAATTAAAAAAAAAATCTTTCCCGGGCCAGCACCGCCATTTTGTTTTTTCGAAAAAAACAAAAATTGTGCTGAATTGTGTTAGGTTTGTGCTCAATCCTGTCGTGAAGAATTTTTCGGAAGAGTCAAAATTTGAACCGAAATTCACAAAAAATATTTTTTGCGATATTACAAACAAAAATGTAAAAGATGCGAAATCCGAAAATTGTGCTGCTTTATGCCAGGCGTGCAAAGCAATTATTGTCCTATACACTTTTTACTTAAGTTTTTGAATCCCAATTTTCGAATTTTTGAATCCAAAAGTTGTGCTGGGTTGTGCTACGCATGCAAAACAATTATTCTCCCATACACTTTTCATACAGGTCCATATTTTTTCATGAAAATCTAGTTTCTTTTCCTCAAAATGATTTTTTGAATCCCAAATTTTTCAAAATGCAAATTTCAAAAATCTAAAAGTTGTGCTGGGTTGTGCCAGGCGTGCAAAACAATTATTGTCTCATACACTTTTACCTTAGGTCTATATTTTTTGGAGAAATAATAGTTTCATATTTCCTCAAAATAATTCTTTGAATCCAAAATTTTTGAAAATGCTAATTTCGAAAATCTGAAAGTTGTGCTAGGTTGTGCTAGGCGTACAAAAAAATTATTGTCCTATACACTTTTCACTTAGGACAATAGCTTTTGGTGAAAATCTAGTTTTTTTCCTCCAAATAATTTTTTAAATCCAAAATTTTTCAAAATGCGAATTTCAAAAATCTAAGTTGTGCTAGGTTGTGCCAGGCGTGCAAAACAATTATTATCTTATACACGTTTACCTTAGGGCTTTATTTTTTGGTGAAATAATAGTTTCATTTTACCTAAAAATAATGTTTTGAATCCCAAAGTTTTGAAAATGCGAATTTCGAAAATCTGAAAGTTGTGCTGGGTTGTGCTAGGCGTGCAAAACAATTATTCTTCTATACACTTTTAACTCTGGTCCATATTTTTCAATGAAAAGCTAGTTTTTTTTCCTCAAAATAATGTTTTGAATCGAAAATTTTTCAAAATTGGTTGTGCTAGGCGTACAACAGAATTACTGTTCTATACACTTTCCACTTAGGACAATATTTTTTGGTGGAAATCTAGTTTTTTTCCTCCAAATAATTTTTCAAATCCAAAATGTTTCAAAATGCGAATTTCAAGAATCTAAAAGTTGTGCTGGGTTTTGCCAGGCGTGCAAAACAATTATTGTCTCATACACTTTTACCTTAGGTCTATATTTTTTGGTGAAAATCTAGTTTTTTTCTCAAAATAATTTTTCAAATCCAAAATTTTTCAAAATGCGAATTTCAAAAATCTAAAAGTTGTGCTGGGTTCTCGTATTTTGTTCCTTAATTTCAACTCTTGAGGAAAAAAACCTAAAATTGATAAGACGTAATCTTTGAAATCTTATCTTCAATTCAAGCCGATCAAACTTTAAAAATATTAACGGATTCCCAAGGTATGATTAAAAATGTCCAAGCGTGTCTGCGTCAATTTTCAGCCGATTTTTTTATCCGTATCTCGAGTAACCCGTGAAGATTTTTTAAATTTTACTGGCTTAACTTGAAGATAAGACTTAAAAGACTGTATGGTGTAAATTTCAGATTGTTTCTACAACTTTCCCAGGTCATGTCACAAGTTGAAGTCGAGATAAAAAATTGGAGAAATTCTTACATGTTATTTTTAACTTCTCACGTGGTCTAGTCTCATTAGCAGGTCAAAATTAGCGAGTATAAGACAATAATTGTTTTGTATGCCTGGCACAATCCAGCACAACTTTTAGATTTTTGAAATTCGCATTTTGAAAAATTTTGGTTCCAACAAATTATTTTGAGGAAAAATTAAACTATTTATTCACCGAAATATATAGACCTGGGGTAAAAGTTTATGAGACGATAATTGTTTTGCACGCCTGGCACAACCCATCACAACTTTTAGATTTTTGAAATTTGCATGTTGAAAAATGTTGGATTTGAAAAATTATTTTGAGGAAAAAAACTAGATTTTCACCAAAAAATATTGGCCGAAGTGAAAAGTGGGTAGGACAATAATTCTGTTGTACGCCTAGCACAATCCAGCACAACTTTCAGATTTTTGAAATTTGCATTTTGACAAATTTTGGATTCAAAAAATTATTTTTAGGAAAAATGAAACTATCATTCCACCAAAAAATATAGACCTAAGGTAGAAGTGTTTGAGACAATTATTGTTTTGCACGCCTGGCACAACCCGTCACAGCTTTTAGATTTCTGAAATTCGCATTTTGGAAAATTTTGATTTGAAAAATTATTTTGAGGAAAAAAACTAGATTTTCACCAAAAAATATTGCCCCAAGTGAAAAGTGTATAGAACAGTAATGGGTTTGCACGCCTAACACAACCCAGCACAACCTTCAGATTTTCGAAATTCGCATTTTGAAACATTTTTGATTCAAAAAATTATTTTAGGAAAAATGAAACTATTATTCCACCAAAAAATATAGACTTAAGGTAAAAGTGTATGAGACAATAATTGTTTTGCACGCCTGTCACAACCCAGCACAACATTTAGCTTTTTAAATTAGCATTTTGAAAAATTTTGGATTCAAAAAATTATTTGAGGGAAAATAAAACTATTATTTCACCAGAAAATATAGACCTAAGGTAAAAGTGTATCAGACCATAATTGTTTTGCACGGCTGGCACAACCTAGCACAACAAAGAATTATTTTGAGGAAATAAACTAGATTTTCACCAAAAAATATTGTCCTAAGTGAAGAGCGTATATTACAATAATGGTTTTGTACCCCTAGCACAACTCAGCACAACTTTCAGATTTTCAAAATTAGCATTTTGAAAAATTTTGGATTCAAAAAATTATTTTGAGGAAAAGAGTCTAGATTTTCATGAAAAAATATGGACCTGAACTAAAAGTCTATGGGAGAGTAATTGTTTTGCATGCCTAGCATAACCCAGCACAGCTTTCAGATTTTCGAAATTTGCAATTTGAAAAAATATTATATAATTTATATTTATATATTATTATATAATTAAAATTTTGGATCCAAAAACCTAAGTAAAAAGTGTATAGGACAATAATTGTTTTGCACGCCTAACACAACCCAGCACAACTTTCAGATTTTCGGATTTCGCATCTTTTACATTTTTGTTTGTAATGTCTCAAAAATTTTTTTTTTGTGAATTTCGGTTCAAATTTTGACTATTTTAAACAATCTTTTACAGCATAATTGAGCACAAACCTACCACAATTCAGCACAACTTTTTTTTCTCGAAAAAAGAAAATAGCGGTGCTGGGCCGGAAAAGTTATTTTTAATTTTGGCTTCAATTTTTTTTTTAATTTTTGCGGCACGATAGAGCACAAGTCTAGCACAATGCAGCACAACTTTTGTATTTTCGAAAAAACAAAATGGCGGCGTTGGCCCCAAAAAAGATTTTTTTTTTTAATTCTGACACAAACTTTGAATTAAAGAAAAAAAAATTTAGCACAATTCAGCACAAACCTAGCACAATTCAGCACAAATCTAGCACAATTCAGCACAACTTTTGTTTTTTCAAAAAAACAAAATGGCGGTGCCAACTTCTTGGACATATGTACGTTTGTACATTGTACATTGTACCAACAATGTTTTAAATAATTTTGTAGTTTTAGTCAGGTCAGTGTAATTAAAAAAAATTTTACTTTTACAAAAAGTATATAATTTGATTAATTATAATAAAATTTTATATAATTTGTCCACTCTAGTATTACCAAAGAGTAACTCTTTAAATTTTGCATTGCGTACCTAAAAGAAATTATGTAATTTTTGCAGATTTAATCAAATTTACTGATAAGGATCACCGGTCCTTACCTTGAAACGTTCAAAACAATCAATTATTTTTAATTTATTTGACCCTAAAGCCAAAAGTAAACATCAAAATTTTCAAAAAAAGTCACATTCAATATATAATAATTTTATACAATATATAATAATTTTATACAATATATGCTAAATGTTCGACGAAAAACACTAATATAACCGAAAGCTGTTCAAAATTCTAAGTTTAATTTTTAAGTTAAATGATTTTTATTTGAAATAACCGATTTCTGGTATAAATCTGAAGATTAATAGAAACCTGAAAAATCTTATGATTTCATTTATGAAAGATACCAATTTTGTATAAAAAATTGTTCCAACTTGTAAGTCATATTCTTTGAAATTAAATGACTTTTGTTCAAAATAATCGATTTCCAGTAAAAAGGGCTAACATAACCTTAAATAGTTCCAAAACAGTAAATCTTCTTAAAAATTTCATTATTTTTGTTTAAAATAACCGATTTCCAGTGAAAAACGTTACCATGACGTTGAATGGTTTCAAAATTGTAAATCTTCTGAAAACCTACAATTGAACGAAAGTTTTAATCTTCTTTCAAAGAATTATCGTTATCGTCATCGTGCGCGAACATATACAAGAACATGCGCAGAATCCTCAGAGGCTCCTATACAGATGGATTCTCAGCTGGGATTTTCCTACCCATGTATTTTTCTCCTCCAAATTACAATTAGGAAAATGAAACTGTCGGACTGAATTTTGTTTTAATCGATAGATAATTTTTTTCGCATGATGGTCTGGCTATTTTGTGTCGCTAGTTGTTAAAAATCTGTTTTTTAAATATTCATAATGTTCACCTTATAGTTCGTGTATTTGAATTTCTATAGAGAGGGCAGCGGACACCAGATCAAAATATTTATTAGTTTATGAGATACTGCAATTTACTAAAAAAAATTCTAATGACGATATCTCGAGAACGATAATGCGTAGGGAGATTTTATTGTTTTGTATAAAAATTCAGTAAAATATTAGGAATAGAATGAGTTTTGAGTATCATTGCGATATTTGTTAAATTAACAAAATTATTAAAATAATTAAATAAAACTTTTGAGTGGCTAGTTGAAATCGATTGGTTCCAGGACTTAAATATTCTAGAGCATGTCCGCTTCAGTATCCAAAAATAAAATTTTAGTACAACTAATAAAATCGATCAATGTTTCCAAAAATATCGAGCGCAATAAGAAAATTTGAACCTGTACGACGGGTAGAGCTTCGTGACCTCGCATGCGCGAGATGATTCAAATTTCCTTGCCGCACTCAACATTTTTCCAAATATTGATCGATTTCGTGAGTCGATCTGAAATTTTATTTTTGTATTTGAAAGTGGACTCGCTGAACATTATTTTTGTCTTTAAATTGATTGAATCCGATTGGCAACTCGAAATTTATATTTAATTATCAGTGTTTGACAATACCCTAATAGCACGGAACGTTGCTGGAAAGCCCTTGGAACGTTCCAAAGAGGACTTACACTGAAAGAAATAATTCGATGATACACGCATAATTCTGGTTATTCCAACCATAATGTATTGCTCGCTCAGCTACAGCGATACAGTTTGCGTATTTTACCCATACCATAATTGCTGAAGCAATATTACTGCTTGAGTTATAAGTTTTAATAGATATTTCCAAACATAAGATGACTGTAGTAGAACGAATTTACGGTTGTGTCAGACTGAATTTGGTTGTGGTAAATCAACCATACGCAGGCTTGTCTCATCTGCTCCTGCCGTTGAGGAGATCTAAGCATACCGTTCGGATAGTCTAATGTTAGGCATGTCTGATGTACAATGCTAATGAGGTTGCATCCTCCATACTGCAGTGCAGTTAAAATTGATTTAAAAATTCGATTTTTTGGTAGTTTTGTTATTATTCCAAATTATTAATTATAATATTTGTGTATCTGTGAAAAATAGTTTCCAATTGTATTGCATACAAAAAATTCATATATGATTCTCAAGATACAAAAATAAAGGCAAATAAATGCCACTTGTTTGTGAAAATAGCTATAGGGTCCAGCCTTATTCATGAACAACTCTTATGCAAATTTCGGAGTAAGGTATCAAAAGCCTCCTCACTCACCTCATTCTCTATAAAATATTACGAAAATAATAATCTACACAGTTTGTTTACGCGTTTTCATGCTTCAAACTTACTATAAACGTGAGGTTATATTTGAGAATTGCATTCAGTAAAAGATATTTTTGACACATAATAATAACAGAAAACTAACAAAAATCAGAAACCTGAAGACAGCGACTGATGCCGAATCGACGCGCACCTCACCGGTTGATCAATCGCGCACACCAGAATACATTGATTGGTATGGCTGAATCAAGCAACCAGCCGGATGCCCAATGCAATACTTTAACGCAGTGTTGTTTCGAATAGATAGTTGATAAAATTATGTGTTCAATACGGCTATGAGACCGAGGCATATAATGCTTGTACCTACATTATAATATTTGGATATTTTAATCATATTGGTTATTCGACACTTTTCTCAACTATCGTTTCAGTCAAACAAACTTTCCTTGCCATATTAGCCTTGATGATTTTCTTATACGTAGGTGATAATGCTCAAATTCGTGTGGCTGAGACAGCACAATTTTCTTTCTCATTCAGTTAGAAATTCCCAAGCAAACTCGGATTGCTACTAGCCTGAAACTATTTCTTTCAGTGTACCGTTCTTGTTATTTTTAACAACGAATATCTCGTAAACAAGGAAAGAATTTGAATTGTTTAAAAAATAGGCATAACACAGCGTTGCAACAGTGTTGCGACCCCCAAGTTGATGGACCCCCGGGTAAAAATATTTGGTCTTGATTTTGTCTTGAATGTCTTCAATGTGTCTTCAAGACCATGATGTCTGGTTCCGTCTCACCAGCTAGACATTGGTGATATACAGACTTCTCTTACATTTATGGCTGTTAACTGTGTCAAGACAAGACCAGGTAGACTTGTCTTAAGACAAGAAGTGTAAGTTTTGATAAATATACCGAATTTCTCTTAAAGAAAATTAAATTACCAATTTGTGGCTTTAACTTTTGCCAGGGTCAAAATTAGAGATGTTTTAGTTTGTAACTTTTATTGTCCATTATACTGCAAGCTCTATAAACTATGGACCTCACCGGCTGTTGCAGATAGGAAAAAATGGACCACATTTTTAGTTTCGCCATCCAAACAATATAATTATTGCAGACAAATAAACTTATTAATACATAAACAATAAATACCATGAAGATAAATAATATAAACATTCTATAAAGTTTGAAGCCGATTAGTGATGACCCTTAAGACATCAAAAATAGTATGGTTCCGTCTCACGAGCTAGACATACAGAATGACTTGGAATTGTCTTGAATTGGTCTTTACCCAAGCCAAAATCAAGACCAAATATTTTTACCCGGGCCATTGTTGCGCTGCATCGATTGAATGTCCATTAATGAGAAATGAAACCCCTGAAATCAGATTTCTCCGAAAGATATAGTCAGAACTTTGAGAAATATACTTTGGGCTGTTTCAACTTTATTATATGTTCCTGAATCCTTGATGCAGATAAGTTTTAAGTACTTGGTGCGAATTCCGATTTCCCAAGTATTTCGGCACAATTCTAGGAAATGGTTATTAACCATTATAGTGGGCTACATTAGCGAGACGGATTAAAGAATAAATAAGTAAATTACAAAAGATTTTCATCCGCACATTAATAACAGAGTTAAGCCTTAAACGTGCAGAGTTAAATGTGTAGATAAGAGCATGTGGATTTAACCGTGTAGAGTTTAATGTGCATAGTTTTTTCGTGTAGATTTTGACGTGTAGACATTAATGTGTCCAGTTTAATTTGTAGGCTTTTTTAGCAGGAAAATTTATATGTTGACAGTACATAACGTGTAGAGTTAAATGTGCAGAGTTGAACGTGAAGATTTTAACGTGTAGACTTTAATGTTCGAGCTTTACAATTTTTGAGGTTAGCGTGTAAAGTTCAATGTGCAGAGTTTTTGCGTGTACACTTTAATGTATACAGTTAATGTGTACAGTCCTGAAGACATTCATTTATATAAAGTTGGAGAGTTAAACGTGAAGACTTGCATGTGTAGACTTAAATGTGTAGAATTATTGTGTACATGCAACAAAACAGTTGAATCTTCGATCAAAAAGAATTTTCTTATTGGATTCTATTAATTCAGTTGAAATTTAAGGGGCAAACAGGAGGAAAAGGGGAAAGACTGTAAAGCCTGCAATAAATAAATAGGAATTCTGATAATTTATAGACTAAAGAACAATAGTTCAAATTAACCTTAGAGTTAATTTTGAATACTTTTGAAAAAGTAGGATAGAAAAATGTGACTTTTGCTCAGAAAAATGACAATTTTTCTTAGAAAAAAAGTGTCGTACTACGCAATATTGTAGGCCCTGAAAAAATTATAAAATTGTACGTTTTGTAAAACTAAATACTTATTGTTATCAATACATTCTATTTTGCTAGTTTATAAAAGCTTAGTAAGATTTTCGGAGGTAGAAGCAAATCTAACGGCATCTGACATAAAGGGGGTAAAAATGTCAGAAAAAAATCTTACGTAATTTGTAGATGTACCCTTAATTGTTTTTTTCATTTATTATCATTCTTCTAAATTATGATCATTAGAGTTAATATTAATACTAATATTACTAGGTGCTACTAACATTTTTTGGCAAATTATTTGTAATACTGTTGCAAATACCAATAAAGCCACGTACCATTTTTTTTTAATTTAACGTACTAGACACGAAAGTAAGCACTAGATTGCGTCTATATAAGGCGACTGTAACAACGACTCATAACATTCTACTTATTATTCAGTATTTTGTATAACCTAATAATTTTACAACTATTTTTCAGAAAACAAAAATCCTAATTGATAAAAATCGGTCTGAAAATTAATTCAGATTTTTCAAGATGAGGAGACAATCTGCTTTCACTGCCTTACTTAGTAAGTAATTACCTATTTAAAAAATACATTCATAACATTTTGAATAACTTTATTTCCATTGGCGATTATAGTATTACATAATTCATGAATTAGGATGGGCTGAACCGAAATTTTTTAATGAAAAAAGCTGATTCAAAAACTTTTACTATAACCACGAAAATTGGGCAATTTTTTCTAGTAAAGTTTTCAGGAATAATTAATAATGTTAAGAAATAATGTAGCAATATTTGCTAAATTAATTAATTAAGAATTATAATAGTAAATTCTCAATAATGATAAAAAGATATTTTATATTATATGGTATTAAAGATAAATAAAATCAATTCAAAATGATTGAAATTAAAAAATCAGGCGATACATTTTATTCCAAATAACGAGGCCAGTATACGTCAGAAATATCAGGATCTGCGAGAGGTCGTTCGATTCTAATGAAACTTGGCAAAATTATAGTTTTATATAAGAGACATTTCCTGACTAAAGGATTTAAAAAAAAATTTCTATTTACGGGAGTTTCGTCATGTTGAATTTCGACATCACATTTTTTTAAATTATTAATGTTTCTAGAACTGTAAAATGAATTTTTATGAAACTTTAAGGTATTAAGGAAAAAAGTATATAATTTGATACTCTAATATAGAAATTTTTGTGAATTTTGACCAAAAAAAAGTCCAGAAACTTTTTTTCAAATGTCCAATAGTTTCCAGGTATTTTTCAAATGATTTTGAATTGTTATAAACAGTTTTTTCCTCCTGCAAATCGTGAGACGTAATTATTTTTCGAGATAAATGTTATTAAGTTGATGAATGTCAAGAGTAGTATTTCTTGTTCAACATATTTGGTAATTATTTAAAAAAAATTTATCTGCTTAAACCATTTTTTCTATTTAACATCGTGAACAGTTATTTTCTGAAATTAAAGATACAATTTACGAATGTTGAGAGTAATATATTTTTCAACGATAATTGATAACTTTCGTATTAATTGAATGTTTATAATCACATCAACTGCCAGGGTCATTAGCGACTGTACTATAGGGTTTATTATAAACTGCCGGGTATCTGTAGGGTAATATACCAAGGGACAAGAGCGAAGCTTTCTGAAAACACATCCAGCTTCGCTTCCTGCTTTGGGAATCGAACCCACGCCAGCGTGGCTGCCAAGGCTGCAGTATTGGAACATAAGACTATCACGATACCGTCTGAGCCACGGTGACTCCCTATATTTGATAATTATTTAAACAATTTTCATATATTCAAACAATTTTTACATTCTCATCCTGATAAGAAGGAATTGGCTTTATGTAAAATTTGACTTAGTCAGTTTTCATCAAATCTCCACGTTTTGAGACCCGGTGAGTCAGAAAAAAGTAGTAGTTTGTAGGCACGATAACTTTCGAAAAAATGATCAGATTGGATTGAGCTTTGGCATACTTTTTTCAGGCCTAAAAAGAAAGGAGGAGTTCGGAAGCCCGCTATTTTGGATAAAAAATCAAAAAGTAAGAGCATTTTTAACATTTTTGAGAACATTTTTTTTAAGATTTGAAAATTCTATGTACGGCTATTCGTAGTGCTCGGAAAGTTGAAGAATGTATCTTCACGACTTTTTCGTTGAGAAAAAATTATCAGAGTTATAGCATTTGTAAAATTAAAAAAAAAAAAAAAGAAAATGAAAATTTTAAGCCAAACAACTCACGATATTTAACAAAAATTGAAAATTCAAATTTTGACCGCATGAAACAATGAAAAATCAAAAATTCCATTTCGCGGTCAAACCGTGCAAGATACAAAAAAAGATGAAGTGACAAAAATTTTGCACTTGACAAGGTCTACAAATTTGTTGGCATTTCTTTTTCTATAGGACGCGTGGATTTTGTTTTAATCATGAAAAATGACATTACAAAATAAACAAAAAATCAAATTTTTACATTATCATCCTAATGAGAAGGTATTGGTTCTATGTAAAATGTGACTATGTCGGTTTTCATCAAATCTCCACGTTTTGAGACCTCGTAAGTCAGATAAAACGATTTTTATTCATGTGTCTGTCTGTCCGTTTGTCTGTCTGTAGTTGTAGTAGTAATAGTAGTATTAGTAGTAGTATTTTTTTTGTTTGTAGAGGAGGTGAG
>CAKNYM010051638.1:541210-576560 GCA_932195095.1 Andricus curvator | reverse complement strand
GAACTTCAGACTCATTGTTTAAGGGATGGTAAAACATCCCCTAAAATCAGGTCAAAACATATTCTTGCTATGTACGCTTACTCCACTTATTGGAAAGTCGTATCATACCGTAGCAGTTGAATAAAAATCTCTATTGATTTTAGTTACTAAGAAATGATGATTTACATATGTTACTTGGATGTTTAGGGTACAAAAACACCCCCAAAAACATGCTGTATACCCAAAGAATCGTTAATCTTTCTAGTTCGTGGGTATGAATCTTTTGATTCGGTACGCCTGATCGTCAAAATATAAAAGTTTCAGTGAAATCTATCATAGCGTTTTTGAGAAAAAAAAACATTTTGCTAAAATAAGCATTTTACCATTAAAATACATGTAAAAATCGAAACTTTGGACAAGTGTTGGTCTAAAAACTGTCCATCTTTCTGACATTTTTCTTTTAAATTTTTAGTTTGCAGGTTCGAAAATACAAGAAAAAAATTTTTTTAGAATTTTTTATCATAAGGCTTTTTTCTGTACATTTGGTGCGGGGTCCTTTGGAATTTATATTTCTAGATTAAAATCGCATGAAAGGAAAGTGGGTTTAAAGTATACAAAATTGAAGTAACAGGTTTTGTTTATGAAATTCGACCTTGACCAGAAATCGGCAAACTGTATTTGAAAAAATTAGCATACCCTTAGGGCATTCCATTAGACTGGAATTTCAGACATTCTTATAGGAGAGAAAAAATCTAAACAGGATATATCCTTCGAGTTTTTACATAATTCACAACTGTTTAAATTCTTTTTCTTTTTTTTCTGACACACGATTGCAATTATAATTAGAGAAAAATATAATATTCAATATTTTTATATATTTTTATCAATGTCATCTTTTTAGAAATCAGTTCATTTTGAGAAAGAAGAAAATCATTTTAAATGCAAGAATAATTTCCATTGGGACCAAACAATGATTTCTTTGAAGCAAAGAAATTTCTTTGACTCAAAACACATTTCTTTGACTGAGATTTCTTACTTATGTAAAGACCGCCATTTTAAATGCGCTTTTATGATGATTCTACGATTTTTTTGGTAAAGTAATCTAATTTTTCGGGTTCGTCATTTTGAATGATCTATTTTAATACGAAATTCGCGATCAAAGATATAAAAATCTTCGATATAAAATTTTGATGCAGATAGTATGATTTTTTTGTGTGAAGCTGTCTGCCATTTTGTATTCGCCATTTTGAATTTTTAATTCGAAATTCGTAATGAGACCTTAAAAACCCCCGAAAACAAATTTTAATGGAAATACAATTTTTTTTTATAAATCTGTTCATCATTTTGAATTTTACCTTTTTAATACAAAATTTGGAATCATTGACCTCAAAAACATAACAAACTCATCGAGTGGAATTGTCACTGGTTGAATCAGTAGTTTGAGTTATCACTGATGAACCAGTGATTTTCCGATTTCGACTGGGCGAAACAGTAAGTGACTCAACTAAAACAGTTATTGAAATATACCAGTGACGTCAAATGATTGATTCAACCAATGATCACAACAGTGATATAGTGCTTAACGCGGGCAAGATTTGAACCTCTATTAGTCGTCTCGTACGCGCTCGTCCCAGATGTCTTTGCATTTCGCGCGAGTGAAAACGAACTTTATTGCGTACTAGTGTTTGTGTTAGAAATATTTTGGGCCTGGTTGCAATAAGCAATTAAGCATGGAATATAATGTCTTTCGCTTGAAAGTGGGAGGTACCTAGCCACTTGGGTTTGACTTTTAGAGACGCGACGCGTTGACGGAATGACGGGCCTTCTCACAGTTAGGCGAAAGATATTATATCCTATTATACTGCACCCCGGTCCTTATTTATTGTTGTGAATTTATTGTGCTCGAAAGATACCTATAACCAGCTGACGGACGAAAACGCGTACGACTAACTACTCGAACTGAGTAACCAGTGAACCTCACTGATTAAACCAATGACGAAATTCCACTGAGTGAATCAGTGAAATCTCACTGACTGTCAGATAGACACTCCTGGCTGTTTCAACCAGTGAGATTTCACGGGTTCATTTTAAGAGTAGTTTAAGACTTTTGGTCGCATTTTGAGGATTCTGCCCCACTCTGCATTGGTCCGTTTTGAACAATCATAATTTTTATGAAGTCCAAACAACATTATTTTGGATACATTTTTAGAAATCAGAAAACTGTTCTGGCACTCTGAACAATAATTTCGAAAATTCCCAAGGATCTCATCTTGCGATAGAAAATGTTTCGCCTCTATAGCATCTCCCAAAGCGAGGGTAAAAGAACCAGAGCATGACGCTGTGGTGTGCACTTTGGGGACACACATACACTCATTTGTTATATACATTTGTATAAATGTGTGTGTGTTTATACATGTAGAATGAACTTAACAGTCTCACGTGAGCTGTATGCAAGTGCACGTGCACTATATGTCCAACGAGAAACAACAATAAATTGCCTGGGGCACGCGTGCGACTGACCGGTCGTCTCCGCGATGAGAGAGACGATAATATTTTTCTCCTGCACGGGATCGTCGGACGATGCGGAAAATACGACCGTGGCACTTAATAAACACTGCTTTCCTGAAGCATACAAATTACTAAAAATTCTCTCGTAAATTACCCTCTTACGTCACAACTGGACTTGATGAAAATTCAATTGTGCGAACATTTACTTTGATTTGATTTATTACGCAACTATCATCTACATCACAATTAATAATTAAAAACCTGAATATCCCACATATCCAAAAAAAGCCAGGGTGTTTAAAAGTAACAAAAATGAAAAATGAACATTAAAATAAATGAATTTTTTTCCTCATCTTATGGTCAGTTCTTTCGGGCCCTAATCAGATAATGGCTAGCCTATTAGGACCAAAAAATAGGTTCCTATTAGAACTTATCAGGTTCAAAAGTATAAAAAAATTAAAAATATACAATAAAAACAAAAAAAAATTTCTCAACATCTAGACAGTCTGAAATAATTTTTAACTTCAACCATACAAAAGCGTTTCACTTCTACTCAGCGCCATAATAGACCGCTTTAACAACGCCACATTAGCGGTCAAAACGATCTATCCTGGCCTCAAATAGTTCCCCGATAATTTTCTACACGGGCTGGTTTCTTTTTCCATTACTTAAAGTTGTTTTACATCTTAAATTTAAAATTTTGGAAATCAATTCTACAAATAATCCATTTCAACAAGCTAAGTCATAGAAAACATTATGCGAATTAAGAAACATTTCTGATTTTTAAATAATCTTGCGCCGTTAAATTTGAAATTTCAGATTATTTAATACATTTTTGAAAATATTATACATGTTTTATGTTAGTGATTTTCGCTTAAAATTAGTATTTTTAAAACTTTTAATATAACATCATGAAGTTTTGGAGAAGACTGAAAATTTCTAAAATTTTTAGATTTTGCTAGTTTTTTCGCCGGAAATTAGTATTTTTAAACAAAAACCATTAGATTATTTCAATCCAATAATTTTTTTTTAGATAATAAAATTTACAAGCTTGAACAATTTTGGATTGTTTTAATGTTTTTAATCGGAAATTGAAATTTTATTTTAAAATCATCAGAATTCAAATTAAGATTCATAATTTGTGTACAACTTCAAGTTATGTTAGTGTTTTTTTTTATCAAAATCTAGTCTTTTTTAACAAAAATGCAATGGTTTTATTCTCTAAACAAAAATATTATATATTAATTGTGAAGTTAAGATATCAATTTTCATCAATTATCAAAAATATTGTTGTTGCTTTTCTTTTCTGTTGTTAAGAAAATAGATACTATGAACTAAAAAAATTTTGTAATCATATTCATTTTATATTTTAATTAAAGATTTTTGTGAGACATAAAAAGAACAATTGCGCGCATATCGCGCGTGTTGTTTTCTAGAGTTCTACAAAAAATACTCGGAAATAATTAGCAATTTATTTAATAAATTATGCATCAAGTGTTCAATAAATTCACTTATTGAATAGTTGAATTATATAGCAGAATTGATATCCTGATAATGGAATGGTATGAATAGCATATTTATGAATAGATGATTCTAGCTATTCACATAAAGTTAATGACTTTCCATCAGCTTCATGTTCTTTATGAAATTCTTAGTTATTCACATAAAACCGTAATTACAATTTACAAATATTACAAACGAGTGAGTTAAGCATAACCAGTATTTTTCAAGCAAATATTTTCAAATTTAGATTCCAAAACTCTCATCAACAGGGGAAAAACAGTATGGCTGGTGTTTTTAGATTCTAAGCAAGATTTTTTTATATCAGGTATTCAGGGTAGCCGAGAAACTTCATTTTCAAAATTCCCTGACTTTTGCCAGCTTTCCCCTTGACCAATTTTTTCTTTTCCCTGATCATTAATACTCAAAGACAAGTATTTTTATCTTTTAACATCTTTAACACAGAATCTTTTATAGACGGAATAAAACAATTTCAGATTAAAATTAAAAAATGTATATATATATATATATATATATATATATATATATAACCATAAAAGATGAACTTTTGATCCAAAAGGACAAATTGTCCACAAAATAGTAAAATTTTCTACTACAACAGATGAATGTTTAACAAAATAGTTTAATTTTCACCAAAATAGTTGATTTTTTAACCAAATCGTTTGATTTTCATTCTACAAAGATGAATTTTAAACCAAATGGTCGAATTTCCAAACAAAAAATTAAACTTCAAACAAAACAGTTGCGTTCTCAATCAAATAAATGAATTTTTTAGAAGACAGTTGAATTTTCAACAAAAAAAGGACGAATTTTCCAACTAAAAAGATGAATTTTCTGTTCAAATAGAGGAAAGAACAACAAAACATTTGAATTTTCGATAAAAAAAGATGACTTTTTAACAAAATACTTGAATTTTGCAAGATAATAATTAAATTATCAAGAAAACAGTTGAATTTTTAATTAAATAGTTGAATTTTCGTCTTAAAAAATGAATTCTAAACGAAAACTACGATACTTACTATTTTAACCAAAAAAATTTTAAATTTCTACCAAAAGAGATGAATTTTAAAACAAAAAAGACCAATTTTCAACCAAGAGGATAAATTTTCCACAAAAAAATGAATTTTCAACAAAATACGTGAATTTTCAACCAAATAGTTACACTTCGAACCAAGAAAGAGACAATTTTCAACCAAAAAGATTAGCTTTATATACCATGAAAGACAAATTTTCAACAAAAAATAGAAAAGTTACATTTTCAGTTATAAAAATTAATTTTTAACCAAACGAAGAAACGAATTTTCAATCAAAGAGATGAAATTAGAAATGAAATTATGAATCTTCAACAAAAGAATGATTTCTGAACTAAGTGGTTCAACCTTCAAGCAAACAGTAAAAGTTTCGACCAAAAAAGATGAATTTTAAACAAACAATGCAAAAGGAGATATTCCAACCAAAAAAGATTTTAAATTAAAAATAGTTGAGTTCAACCAAAAAGACGAATTTTCAACAAAATAGTTGAATCCTCAAGCAAAGAAGATTGACTTTCAACCAAACCGTTGCATTTTTGCCCAAAAGAAGATAAAATTTCTGCTATAACCAATGCATTTTTAACCTAAAAAGACGTATTTTTTTTTTAAATAGTTGAAATTTTAAATAAGAAAGATCTCAGTTGAATTTTCAACACCAAAATAGGAATTTTCTGAAAAAGTTGATTTTTTACCAAAATAGTTGAATTTTCAACTAAATAATCAAATATTTAACTAAACATATAATTGTCATGATAAAGCAACTGCAAAAAAGGAATAGAAATGCAAGGCAAATAAATTACTAAAAATAATATTATATCAGGGTAGCCGCAAAACTTCATTTTTTAAATTCCATACTTTTTCCCTGACCAATTTTCCACTTTCTTATTCTTGTAACATTTTTAACATAGCCTTTTATAAACGGAATAAAACAATTAAAAATTGTTTTAAATTTATTACCACATATATATTATATGCAAAGTATATCTTATACAAATTCCCTGACTTTTGTAAGATTTTTTTTTCAAAATCCCTGACTTTTCACTGTTTCCCAGGTTTTGGCTGACCTACGGTCACCCTGGATATTTTCATTTTTAGCGATGTATTTCGTTCTTCGACTCAACCTTCAACTTGAATACTAATTTCACCTTTTTGTGGCGATTAAGATCAATAACTCTTCATCAGGCTTGTTTTAGATCTTAACAATCTGCAGATGTGTAATCTAATAAAAAAATCGTTTGTATCGTTGATGTAACTAATAAAGACTAATCTCTGATCCTAGGGACAAAATTGCCTCTCTTACACAGCAAGGTTAAAAAAATGTACGTTATATGTACCAAATATAAAAATAAAAATCAATTAGCTTTACGAATTTTTATGTTTCTTGTAGAAGCATTGTTAGTTTGAGCAAATTCCAAGCAAGCCAACAACTTTAGTTTCCTGAGTAATTTTATGTTTGACAAACAAGCTAATCAGCACCCCGATAAAGGTAACATTTCGTGCCAAACATCGTTATATCTTTAATTGTACAATTAGTAATGTTTGAGTATGCAACTCGCATATCCTACTGCATTCAAAGAGGAATTGCGTTTTAAAATCGGATATCGTTGTAGTCTACTAATGTCGTTTTCATTGTCGTTATATTGGATAAAATTACGTCAAAAAAGACTGTTGCCAAATTGAAATTAAAAATAATAATGATAGAATTTTGATGTTATGTTGTTGACTAGCGTAGCGATATAGTTTTTTTTCGATGGAATGACACTTTTTGATCCACTAGTGACACTAGTCTAAAACCAAAATGGTGTTAATTTTTATCTCAACGGAGCTAAAGAGGAATTTTTTCACAGCGAAAAAAAAATAATATTTTTTTTCGACTAGTATATATAAAAAACTGTCATTCCATGAACAAAAAACTAATTCTATTTATTCTGTTGGGTAATAGGCATCTCAAAATAAAAAAATTACATCTTTCATTTTATTATTTACACTGAAAAAGGTCATTTAACTCAATTAACTAATTCTCTCTCGGAATTCACATCACAACATATGGGTGACACCTATAGGCCAGATTAAACTATCACGCTGCATTAAATGATTTCCTCAATTTAGGTTCACGACCCAGAAACCAATAGCAGACTCCCAATGAAATTGTTATGTCTCACTTCCTGGGAATGGTAAAATAGACTCAAAAAATGTAACAATTTAGAAATGGATAGAGACGTAAATTAATACCCGGAAAAATATTTTGTCAAATAAAAATACAGTCAACATAGTAAAAACAATAGTTAAAAATGTTACACCTTAAATTCAGCAAAAAAAATTTTGAACATAAGGTCAGTATTTCAATACCAGAATTTAATCATACATTTTCTTGAATTCAGATTAACTTTACTTGAATTCAGATACATTTTTTCTTATTTAAATTCATATCTGAACTTAAGGTGTGAACATTTTTAAGTATTCTTTTTCACTGTGAACTAGAAAACAAACATAATATTTTTGATATTTGATGTAAATTGCTATCTTAACTTCAGAATTAATATATAATTTTCCGACGAAAAACACTAACATAACCTCAAGTTGCACAAAATTATAAGTTTAATTTTTGAAGTCAAATGATTTTTGTTATTAACCGATTTCCGGTTAAAAAACGCTGTAACACACCCTATTGTTATTCAAATATTGTAAATATTCTTTGAAATCTAATGATTTTTTATAAACAATATAACTTTTAGACAAAAAAATACCAACATAAGATAACAAAAAAATATTCGAGATTATAAATCCTCTTTTAAATCTAATATTTTTATAATTCGAAACAACCAAATTCTGGTATAAAACGACAACAAAACCAAAAATTGTACACACATTGTGAATTTAATGACAATGAATGATAATCTAAAGAATAATGATAATCTGAAAAATCTTATGACTTAAAAAAATTAAAAATACCATTTTTCGACGAAAAACACTAACATAACATAATAAAAAATTGTTCCAAATTGTCAATTCTCTTTGAAATTTCAGATTTCAGGTGTGAAACCCCCAACATAATTTAAAGTTGTTAAAAAGTTGTGAATCTTCTTCAAAATATTTGAAATATAATTAAAAAAAAATTAAAGATACCAATTTCCGAAAAAAAAACTAACATAATAAAAAATTATTTAAAGATTTTGAATCTTGTTCCAATTAGAATGATTTTTGTTTGAAAATACAAACTTACAATGTAAAACAACAACGTAACGTCTAATGATTTTTTAATACAAAATTTTATTTTCGACAAAAAAGTGATACCATCCAAGTTTTTGAAGGTTGTAAATCTTATTATTTTAAACAAAAATCATTGGATTTAAATCTAAGGATTTTTGTTAAAAAATGGCAACGCCATTTTGTTTTGTAAAACGCTAACATAACTTAAAATTGTAAAAATTTGTGAATCTTTAAAGATTTTTTTTTTGTAAATTAAAAATACTAATTTCCGACGAAAACCCTTAACATTACATATGATAGAAAATTATTCAGAATTGTGAATATTCTTTGAAATTTAATGATTTTTGTTTAGAAATGTCAATTTTGGGTAAAAAAAACTAATAAAATCTAATTTAAAAAAAATTGTAGGTCTTCTTCGAAACTTTATTATGTTATGTTAAGATTCCTTTTTAATAATACTATTTTTCAGCGAAAACCACTGACACAAAACATGTAGAATATTTCCAGTAATTTATTAGATAATTTGAAAGTTTCGGTTCATCCGCGCAAGAGTATTCATGAAGCATACATGTTTCTGAATTCGCATAAGTTCAAAATTACTTAAACTTTAACTTGATTAATAAAATTCACAAAAAAGGCCCATTGATTATTGTACCTAGATTTAGAAGAGAAAGCTAAGTATAAACAATTTAAAAAAGTTGAAGGCAGAATTATGTATTTAAATGTAGTTAATTGCATGTTTTTGTTTCTTCTTCCGCTTCAAGCAAAAGTCGTAATTTTCATTCAATATAGATTCACAAAAGCTCGTTTTGTTCCGTGAAAGGTTCTTTAAAATTCTATTCGTCACGTTTTTGTTGATTAATTAGCAAATTGTTTAATTCGAAAAATAACTAACTAAAAATAATTATACGTATTATTTATAAATATAATATATAAATTATAATTCTAAAGAATCTTTCAAGAAATAGAATGAGCTTTTGTAAATCAAAATCAAAAACAAATATGACCTCAAATATATTTTTTGTTGTTATATACGCTAGGGTTTCTTTTCTAAAATTTGTTGAAATAATCAATGGACCTTTCATGTTAATTTTATGAATTAAGTTAAAGATTAAGTGATTTTGAACATGACGATACTTACACATCCTTGGAAGGGATTAAATGTAGATTTGATTTTCAAAATTTCAAATTTAGATATAAAACTACTTCAAATAATGAAAAGCCAATCAGGTTTTCAACAACAATAATTGCGTGATTTTCGAGACATACATTTTTTTTATAGGATCAACTAATTATGTTCCCAAAATAATTTAGAAAGATAGCTACTGCGAAGACCTATTGGTAACCTTATGTTGAATTATTAAAGAAAATTGTATGTAATTCCGTTAATAGGTGAATATATATATTATTTTCCATTAAAAATATCTCCATTCTCTCTTTGACCCAGAAATATGTAATGCTGGATAATTGACTATGCCGAATGTCGATAATATCGATATCAATGATACATTATATGTCTGTTATGTTCCCTGATATGTAAAGTGATCGTTCGTCATCTATACTATCTACTTATACAAAGGTAAAGCATTTACTTGCTCATCACATCGCAGACAGTTAATATCACGATGGGTGTTCCACTTTCATAGAAAAATAGAATTATAAGATGCTTTTGTAATTTCCTTTCCAAATATAACACAATTATTACCGCATAATAATTACTAATGCAATTACCAACCCATTTCCAGCTCGCCCAGGGCTAGTATTAGGAATTTTCCGTAATACTAGCCCTAGCGCTATTATATATATATATATTATATACTAAATTATGTCATTCTAGACTCTAGAAAGAGCCATTATTATAAGACTTTATGTTGAATACTAAAATTTTTTTATCCTAGTCTGCTTAAAAATTTAATAATGATAAATTTTAGTTCTTAAAAATGAAACGATTTTAGAATTAGACATGCAAAACTAAATATGTAATTCTAGAAAATTGTCCAAATTGCACATATCTCTAATTTATATGGTTCAAAGTTTAGTTGCTATTATTTCAAATACTTCTATTCCTGAAAACCTTTTAACAATTGAGTGTTTCAATTAAACATTTTATTTGAAAAATCTCCATTTTTGAACTGGATTTGAAAAAATTGATATTGATTATCAATTAGAATAGGTAAACATTTTTAGAGTGCTGTTTCGAATTGATCAATTGAAAATAGGCACTCAAAAATGAAAAATTTTAGAAGTTAAAAGACAGGGGTCTAGTAAAATTTCGTTTTCAAATTCCTGGATTTCCTGGATAGGAATTAACATTTTTATCAGGATCGGTATGATTTTACCAAGAGGTTTAGGATACGTTTTAAAGAAAATACCTTAAAATGAAAAGATAAGACATCATGTGTCTCAGAAAAATGAGGCATTTATCACTTCTAAACCAAAATTAAAAACAAGACAAGAAGAACGTTTGGAGGCATGTAAGATATCAAAATTGTCCTGATTTTTCCTAGGATTCTGCCACCGTCTGAAATTAGAAGAAATGAAGATGTACAAATTCAAAAACTTCTTATACTTAAACAATGGATTATAAACGATTTTAAAATTTAAGAGCATTACGACTTATTTGTTCTAAATTCAGATCTTGGCAGAATCCAGTGAAAAATCAGCACAGATTTGGCAAAAGTGTAGGCTTTTTTCGCAATATTTCTTAAAAAGTGGTCACAATTAAATACTTCAAACTTGTATAATGAAGCGCAGAAATGTAATATCTTTCATCCAAATTTAATAAAAAAAGTAATTTGTTTTATTATCAAAATTAGATGATTTCATGCAACTACATAATAAAAACCAGGTTGTGCCATACTTCTTGCCGTTGTGTATATTGAAAAAAATGAAAAAAATTTGGGAGAAATGCATTTTTCTACACTTTTTAATTGTTGACTTTTTTAAATTATGGAATTATTCAGTTTATAGTGCGTAATTATGAAGTTTAAAAATGTTGCATTTTAGGTCTTCATTTTCAAGCGTACATTTTCAATTTGAAGAATTTAAAAAAGCAGTTTTGAAGACTTGAACAATAAAAAAACAACTAAAAGCATTTTTAATTTAAATTTGTTGACAAAAAACGCTTTAAGTTGATCAACTGTAAATATAAATTAATTAATGATTTTTCAAATTGAACTGTAGTTCGACTATCAAAAATTGACAATTATTAATTTTACAAGAAGATTCTGAATTCGTTCAAAACTAAACAATTTACAGATTTAAAAGTCAATAAAAAAATTAATAGATTCATAATTAAATTCTTTTATTCTATTTTAAATCCTATGTTCAAATATAGTTTTAAACTAAAATATTCCATTTTTAACCCATGCAATTTGAAAATTGTTTTTAATTAAAAAAAGGCATTTTTTCAATATTTAGCAATATTTGACTGTTTATTTAATATAAGAAATTGTAAATAAAATATGCAACTTTGAACGTTAGAATTTTAATTGTTTCATTTTGTTGAATTTTGAATTTGTAAGTGACATTTTTTTATTTTAATATATCAGTAACAACTGAACAGTTATTGATATCAATGGTCTAAAAATAAAATAAAATATTAATGTTTCTAACTTAAAACTGCTTCAAAATTATACTATTTTCATCATTTAGAAATTGATTCATTCATTCTTCAATTTACAGCATTAGAAATAACGTGAATTTATATTTCTTGATATTATTGAACGTTTGAATTAAAAAATTGTTAAACTTAATTTTGTAAGGTTTAAAATTCAAAAGCATTTAACTTTGAGTGTTTTAATTTGCAGTTTAGTTGAGATATCGAGTTGGAATTTTGGGAAATTAATTAAAATGCACTCAGGAACGTTTGTATGGTCCTTAATTTCTGGAAGTACGGAAAAAATTAATTTTGCAAAATTTTTATAATTTTTTTTTCGCACTAAATTTCCGGATTTCCCAGGTCGCTAGATACCCTGTTTAAATTGGAGGTAAGATTCTAGAATCAAGCATCCAAAACTGAATGAAAGTTTTCCAAATTGAAGATTTCTAAATCAGTTTTCAAAATTGTGAAATTTAAAATTGGATTTTATAGTAATTTATTTTAAAGAATAATTTTGCGTGATAGCTATTAGGTGTTCTTTTTTGACAGCTTAGAGTTGCTATCGTTCATCCATTTAAATTTCATTTTTATAAAATTATTGGATCATTAATATAGTTGTCAATAAAAAAATTCATTTTTAAAATTTCGTACTCTACAAAGCCAGTAAATTTTTTCTCAGAACATTTTTCAACATTCTACCAAAAGTTCTTGATTTCAAGACTTTTTATTGTTTGAATAATTATTTAGCTAATTTTTCATTAATTTAGACACTTTTATAAATTTAAAAATTCGTTTCGAAGAAAAAAATGTACAAAAAAAATAACTTACGAACTATGGTAAAAAAAATTCTTGAATGAAGTTTTAACATTGGTTTGAAATGAACAAAGATGGTCAAGGTTTCAGAATACTTGCGAGAAAAGTTCTCAGGCCAAGAATGGGGTTCCGGCGGTTCCGCAATGACAGCGATTAAAATTCTTATCGAAAAAGTGCATCTTCCGCGACAAGTGCGTCCGCGTGAGCCTCATCTGTCTGCTTATGAATAAAACAGGAATACGGTTGGGGACTTGCGGGATCGTTAAGATATTTTAAGACGTGCAACCGGTTTACGATGTCTCTAAAGTCTAACTGCAACTTTTACGCCAAGAGAGAGGAGCAATGAATTCCCACTTCATAAGGAATTCCCTAGAATTACTTTTTTACATCGAGTCGCCAGATATGACGAGGATATGTACGTTTATGATTATGGCCACTATCATGTGGTTAGAAAAACCCGCATCTTTCCAGGAAGTTCTTCAAGATTTTTTTACAATCCGGCTGACGCGAGTTTAAGTGAGACGGATCCCCATTTTTGTGTTTGCAATTTGTCAATCAATATTTACTCCTTTTATTTAGAGATATCTTAAATTGCTGCCAATGATAATTTTATATCGATACACGATTTGCAATTTGTTTTCCAAACTTCGCGTAAGACGTGTTCAGGGAGACCGTTTCAATCGAGAAAAAAAATGCCCGGTCATTTCCCGGCTTTATCCCGTTTTACAAAAATATGTCACGGCCATTGAAATTAAAAAATTCGAACTCTTAAAGCTGAAAAATGTTTTCATTTGAAGTAATCAAAACTAAACTGCACATTAGAGCACTCAAAGTGGAACTCAATTTTAAACTTTTAAAGTTGAAGTTTGACAAATTTTTAATTAAAACGTTCAATAATGTGCACGTATAAAATGGAAGCTTTCAACACTTTTAAATTGAAAAACTTCAAGTTGAATTCCGTTGAACTGCAAAATTAAAAGCAAATTTGAAAGATTATTTGAAATTGTTTAAATAGAACAATTAACAAAATGTCAAATTGTATGGAGTAAAAATTGAATATTTTAGACTGAAACAATATTTGAAATGGATTTGAAATTAAATAAAAGCTTTTAAATATGAATCTATAAGCGATGACATAATTTTGCCGAAAAATCAAAATCCTTAATGCTTAAAAATACCGAAAATATAATTACCGAAATAGAATATTTCCAAAAACTGATATTTTTCTAAATTTCTAATTACCGAAAAAATAAAACTACCGAAAACGTTTATTAACGACATTGAAATATTCCTACAGTGAATGTAACGAAATTAGGAAAATTTAGAAATTCAAAATGACCGAAATTATAAAATTAACCAAATATTTTAAAACACGAAATTTAAAATTCTCAAAATTTTCGTAAGCTGTTTTCAATTTCAAACTGCATGTTTATAAAATAAAGGTTGTTTCTAGTCGTCCCGAAAAATTGCGGGAGTTATTGGAAAAGGGAATAGTCCCGAAATTTCAGGATGACTACCCAAAATTATAAGAAATATTTGACTACTCGAATTTCAGGACGACCATTCTAACAGATGAAAAATATTAAACATTATTTTTTTGGAAATATGAAATTTCGGCAATTTACTTATATCCGGAATTGAAATTTTTTGTAATTAACTGAATTCAAGAATTTACTAATTTAATAAATCCAGTTATTTAAAATTTCTGAAGTTGTTTAATTTCGTTAACTTTCACTTTCGGAATCGTAGTTTTATTTTTTTCAGTAATTTAAAATTTGGATATTTTCGTTTTTCGGACATTTTTTAATTTGGCAATTATATTTTCGATATTTTTCAATATTCGGGATTTTTTTTTTTGGTGAAATCATGCCATCCCATCTATTAATTTTAAATTATTAAAAATTTAAAAATATGTAGTCTATAACGTTTCAATCGGACGTTTACTTGTTTATTTAATAAGTCTTTTGAATTGGAACTGTTTAATTTTTAAAGTTAAACTCTGTAAATTATTTAATTTTTAAGAGATTCAGAATCGTCTTGTAAAATCAATTATTGTTCAATTTCAAGTACTCGAACTACAAAGCAATTTAAAAAATCCTTTATTTTTTTATATTTACAGTTGTTACACTTCAAACATTTTTTGTTTAAATTTCCAATTTTTAACGTTTTTAATTTGTAATTGTTTAAGTCTTCAAAACTGCATTTTAAAATTCCTTAAATTGAAAATGTACGCTTCAAAAAAAAAAAATTGAAATTTTCTAAGTAACAGATTTTAGAATTAGTTATTGTCAACTGAATGATTTCATTATTAAAAAATCTGCCCGCTTCGCGGGCACATTCTCATGGCGCGCTACACGCGCGGCTCGCTTCGCTCGCAAGTTTGAGCGCGCCTGGGGCGCGCGACTGTTGGATCTCGCGCTTCGCGCTCGATTATGTATTCACCTCGCGCTACGCGCTCGGGCGTATTTGCATCGCGCTTTACGCTAGGCTCCTCTAGATTTTTGAACTTCGTGTTCGACTTCGATGAAAAGAAAAAGTTTGTTTGCAAATATTATAAAATTATCAAAATCTCTACATATTAAGTGATTGTTAAATTTATTTTTATTTTAGACTGAAAAGGAACTTTATTTACTCAAGGTTCTATCGACCTTAAGGAACACATTCTCATCCAGACACTCGCGCTTCGCGCTCGATATTTGATTTGAAAATCATTTGAACCGTATGATAGAAACAAAAAAGTTTGATCGCACTTATGGCGTGCGATTTGGTAAATACACTGAGCGCGCACTTTGTGCTTCGTATTATATGTTCTTCATATACAAATTACTAAATTTGTATTTGATTTCAAATGAAAAGTAATGATATAATTCAGGCGACAAATTTTATTAGTTAACATTTTATTTTAGCTTCTGCCGTTCATCAAAAAAGTTAATTTTTTCATTTTGAATATATTCTTACCACAAAAATTGATTACGGGTGTGTAAGTCTTTTTTGAATGCACAATTTTTGTTCATTTATATGTTTTCGTACCTTGCATTGTTTTTTCAAAAATTTGATTTTTTTTACTGTCAATGTTATTTTCACGAATAAAAAAAAACACGCATCCTATCGAAACACGAGTCACAATAAATTTGTACCTCTTCCTTGGATGAACAAATTTTGTTCGGTCATTTTTTCGAAGCTGGTAATATTCGTCTGAAAATTTGATTTTTCTATTTTCAATGCTGTTTTTTACGAATAAAACAAAAACTACGCGTCATATCAAAAAATGAATAATAAGAAATTTGTAGATCTTTTTTAGGTGCACAATTTTGGTAAGATAATCTTTTCTGGTATCTTGCATAGTTTTACAGCAAAATGGCTTTTTTGATTTTTCATTAATTTTTTGTGCGAACAAAATTTGAATTTTTTATTTTTCAAAAAATTCAAAAAGTTGTTATGAAAATATTATAGGGTGTTCAGGAATCAACGTTTTTCTCCTCTTGACTTTTTTTCATATCGTGCGTTTTTCGGCTTAAAATGTTCATTTTCGTTTGTTTTTTGGAATTTTGAAAATGCTATAACTCTAGTAATTTTTTTTTTTATCACGAAAAGTCATAAGAATATTTTGTTCGCCATTTGGCGTACTACTAATAACCGTACATAGAATTTTCAAATCTTCAAAAAAAGTGGTCTCAAAAATTTTCAAAATGTGCTCAGTTTTTGGGTTTTCATCCAAAATAGCTGGTTAACGAACTCGTTCTCTATTTTTCGGCCATAAAAAAGTGTGCCAAAGCTCAATCAAATCTGATCATTTTTTCGAAAGTTATCGTGGCTACAGACAGACAGACAGACAGACTACAGACAGACACCTTCTTAAAAATCGTTTTTTCTAGCTCAGGGGGTCTCAAAACGTGGAGATTTGATGAAAACCGACTATGTCAAATTTTACATAAAACCAATACCTTCTCATTAGAATGAGAATGTAAAAAGTTAACAATTGAATTTCAAATTGAAAAAAGCTGATATCTAACTTTTTTGAAATTGCATTGTATCATGTGATATGAAATTTGTGATTTTTCAAGTAACTGGATAGATTTCTATTGTAGAAATTTGTAAAATTCCCGGTCAGAAAATAAATTCACTGCCTGTTTCATAAAATGAAAATTTGTTTCCACGAAAACTCATTTATCAATAATGCGAAAATTGAGTTGGAAATCTTCCAAAACTGTATTCCGCTCGAATAATTCCTTTATATATTTACAGAATATATCGAACAAAATTATGGCCTATGGCTATAAATACACTTTCTTAACATTTCAGCTTCGAGCATTTTACGAGAGAAACCTGTTCTTCATAATCCGAGTCGCTTAAATGCCAGATTTGCAGGAAATACTTTTTTCCTTCTTAAAATATGTTACTGGGTTATTTCAATATTTGTAGAGTATTTGAACAATTGGTCATGTGTAAGATCAGTCAACAACTTTAATTTCATATGTCAAGATTGCACATTTTCCAGATTAATATTTACTTAATGAATTATTCATTTATTGAATCCATTCATATTTTATTTTAGCATAACCTCCTGTAACGAAACACTTTAAAGATAACATATTGTGTTTATCAAAAACTGGTTCCGTTATCTTCACGTATGCGTATTTGATAAAATGTTAAAAATACTCACGAACATTCAGTGAAAATTAATATTTTTATTTTTTATTATATTATTAACTAATTAAGAAAGATGAAATGTTAAGAAATGCATTTTAAAAATAGTTTAGTGCTTCCGTATTGAGTAATTAACACTGGTTCAGTGTCCTCAACCGGTAACCAGCAACCTAATTTGCAAGTGTTAACGCTCTAAGATAACATGCACTTTTTCAGTGAATCATACTCGTGATTAAAGTTTATCATTCCTAATGTCAACATTTTGTCAGATGTCGACATTTGCGCTCATGTGGCTACAAAATTTTATTGTTCACCGTAATGCAGGTGTATCTGCCATAAGGAAACTCGGAAATAACAATAACTCAATTAACTGAATTATCAAAACTCATTCAAAATCGCATATGAATTTCTAATAATATTTGTCATGAATATAATCATTATTTTATACAACAATCCTACTTCTTACTCGTTCGGAATTATTTTCTTACATGGAAAAAAAGTTGACTGTCTTACATAATTTTATGTTTAAATTATGAAAACCGATTCTATGTGAAGGCATCATGAAGCTAAAAAAATTTCCTTGACAATGAATGTTGAAAATTAACATTCTGAAGATGTGCGAAATTGATGTTTTATAAAAACTGCTTCTTCGTCAATGAGTAAAGTAATCTGCTGGTAGCCATAGACAGCTTATTTTTTCCGTGTATGAGATATTTTTTTTAGAGTGACGCACTTGACGTTTAAAAATTAACTTACTTGTAATTGACTTCGTAATAATTTGGCACAAATACTGCATTAAAAATAATGACATTGACGAGAATTAAAGTGTGGACTCAAATTTCAGTTCATACAAATTTAAAGCTTTAAGGCCTTAAAACTGAAAAATTTGAAGTATATTTAAAACTGAATTGAAAAGTTAAGCATTTAAAATGGAACACTCCTAAGTTTAGAACCTTTAAAATTGAAAAATATCAAATAGAATAATTGCGTACCATTTTAATTAGAACCAATTTCAAATTGAAAGGTTGAATAATTTTATTTTGAGGGACTTCAAAATTAGAGAGTATTTAAAGATAAAATCTTTTAATTTTTATAATTTGAAAGTGCTTTGAATTGAATAATCCTAAGTTGTAATGTTTAAAATTTTATGTTTTCAAATTTGAAAAATTCAAAGTTGTACAATGATTTTAAATTGAAAACGTTAAAAAGCGAACAATTTTTTGTTACTAAAACAGTAAAAAATGTTGTTTTTTCAAGATTGTAAATCTTTTACATTCTACAACTTTAAAATAAAAGTAGCAATATTAAAAAAATTTAATTTAAACGTCCAGAAGTATATGGTTTTAAGAAAATTACAATATTGCTGTGCTGTAAAGTAAATAGACTCAATTTGAACATGAGAAACATTTGAAATTGTACACTTTTAAAGTGGATGGTCATCAATATTAAACCATTTTCATGTTCAGGCCTACAATCTTAAATAATTTCAGTAATAAGGATTCCAAACTGAAAACTAATAATCATTTGAAAAATTGATCAACTTTCAACTCAAATTAGCGTTTTACATTGAGTAATTGTGAATGTGAAGTGCTTACAATTATTGTAAAAAGTCAATAAATTTGAAGTTTTTAATATTGTCCAATTCATAATTCGAGGTTTTAAAAACCCAAAAATTTTCAAATTTTTGTTATTAAAATATAAACATTTTTTAGGGTAATCCAACAACAAATATATCACAGAAACTAACAATATTGACAATTAAAACCACATTCAAAACTCTTGATGTAGTTGTCATCTGTCTGCAGTGTTTTTATAAAAATTAAATAATTTCAATTTTAAACCTACACAACTGAATATTTTTTATTTTAAATCTTTGAAACGGAACTATTCCACAAAAATTGTAAAAAAATGCATAATTTTCTAGTATACACATTAAATATCAAAATTGCATAATTTTCCATTGTAAGTCTTTCAAAATGGAACTACATATTCTAAAACAAAAATGTTCAAAATTACATCATTTTAAACTATAAACATTCCCAATTAATAAATCTTCAATTGAATTTTATATTTTTTAAACTGAAAAATTTTCAATTGTAAATCTTCAAATTTGGAGAACCTGGAATTTTAAATCTTTAAGATTAAAGAATAGAAAAGTTTTTAAGTTTTTTAATTTACAAGTAAAAATTCAGTAATTTTGATCATTTACATTTGAAATTTCTTCATTTTGAAAGATTTAGAATTGAAAATTCTGACAAAATTTAAGAATTTTTAATTATACATTTTTAAAATGGAACAAATTTTGATTTAAAAAAAAAGATGTTTAAATTTTTAATTTGCGTATTTAATCAGTTATTTTTAAATTAGAAATTCTATCACTATATTTGAATTGGGTGACTAATGCAGATTCTGAAAAATAACAGATGAGTTTTTCAAAAAATTCTATTAAAAAATATGAAGGAATATTTTACAGCTTAAATACTTTCAAAATTGGTTATTCTACAGCACCAATAAATAGTCCGTATAAAAAAACACATATTAGAAAATACTTTTAAAAATTGTTCCTATCGAAAGTAATACAGAGAATCACCCATATAACGGTATAACAAGGGCAAAAAATTCTTAGAGGAAAGATGTTGATAATGAATTATACAATTTTTTCGCGTGACTAATAGCAAATTTCCGGATGTTCTCCCTCTTTATTAATTGAGGTCGGTTTTCTTTAAAATGTTTATGCATCTGATAGCAAATTTTCCTCTTTCTAGTATTTCCCACTGTTTCTTCAACTGACTCAGTGAAGTTTGCTTTTTGCGAGTGAATCTATCTTCATGGCTATTTATAATCGGTTTGAAGTAACTGTAGTTAGTCGAGGAGCTTATATGTCGACAGCAAGTCAGGACACCGAACTTTAACTGAAAACGCGTCAACTTGAAATTAGCAGTTGCTTGGCACCTTATCTCGCAATAAGTTGTACGTCACTTAAAAATTTTAAACATATCTGTGCTATAAAGCTGACGTCGCAATTGACATTTTTTTATCGTCATTTAAAATTGTGCGCTTCTTACTTTAGAGTTTCAATTATTCAAGACCAAAAATTAAAGATAGTTACACAAATATGAATTTCTCAAAATTCAAAACTGTCTAGCCATTCAAATTTTTAAAACACACATGCCATTTTGTTTTTATTAAACAAAAAAAAACTTACATTGCCCTTTTCTAGGACACGGACTCACTTTAGAGATAAAAAATAGTGTCAATAGTGGTACAAATTTGAAAAAATAGTAGCGTGACATTTTTTAAATAATAAATTTATATATAAATCACGCAGGCCTCGGATCGACTAGAATGCTTAAAAAAGAAAGCGTAAGTGACAAAAGTTGCATACAATTTCAAAAAAATAATCTGCTTAGGAATTGAGAGTAAAAGTTTCAAAGAAAACCAATTTACAATATTTTTGCTTTTATCGAAGAAAATTAGATCAAACGCTATACGTATAGAAAAAGGCTCTGTATAGGCTAATAGATGTGCAAATTACATTTGCCCCAGTAAAATTAACTATAAATTCAAAACATAGACTTAAACCTTAAAAATTGCTATACCTATTTAACATTACTTTTGTCTACAACATTTCTTTATAAAATTTGTAACTTATCAAATTGCATTTCTTTCAAATGAAACAAGTTTATATTAGGTAGTTTTGATGCATTTTGAACTTGAGTTGCCTGAGTTTTTAAATTTTGTTAATTTAAAGCTTTCATCAAGTTTGGCATACTTTTTATGTTCTAGTTTTTTTGTTGTAAATTAATCTTCTTGCCAAGTCAAAAAATTTCAATTTTCGGTACCGTTGTGTAATTTTGACTTTTGTCTTTACCAAACTCGAATCTTTTCTATTTTAATTCTTATTAATTGGAAAATATGTCTAATTGGAACTATTTTCAAAAGAGAAAATTTAGTAATGTAAAATTGTTGTTATTAATAAAGGATAAACCCTTCCGTCTTAGCATTATTTGTTCTTGAAGCCATTTCAATATTGTTCAATTTGGAACTTATTTATTTGAAAATGATTAAATTCTGAATGTTTATAATTTTGCATCCTTCCAAGTTGATATATTATTAGATAATTAATTAATTACAAATTCCCTGATATTTTTCTGATCCACTTTTAATTTTTCCTGCCCATTATAAATTTATCTTTCAGATAAAAAAACACCCTCAATATGAAACGCTTAAGATTTCAAGTCAAAATATATTGCATTTTTAAACAAAATAGTTGAATTTTTTACCAAAAAAGATTCATTTTCAACCAAAAGAGATGCATTTTCAACAAAAGAGTTGAGTTTTCAAACTAAACGGACGATTTTTTTAGAAAACAGTTGACTTTCAAACCGGAAAAGATGAATTTTCAACATAAAAGTTAATTTTCAACCAAAAAATATGATTTTCCAACCAAACAGTTGCACGTTTAACAACAAAAAATATTAATTTTAAACGAAACATTCTTATTTATTATCAAATAGTTGAACTTTTAGGCAAAAGAGACGAATTTACTACAAAACAGTTGAATTTTCAACCAAGAATTTTTCTACCAAAAAGTGGAATTTTCAATCCAAAAGTACGAATTTTAAACAAAACAGTTGAATTCTCAAACAAAAAAGATGACTTTTTTAAAAAATAGTGGAATTTTCAACATACTAAAGTGAATTTTCAACGAAATGATCGAATTTTCAAACAAACAAAATTTTGCTCAACCAAAAACAGCTGCATTTTCAAGCCAAAAGATGCATTTTTGAGAAAAAAATTGAATTTTCAATCCAAAAAGATGCATTTTCTTCCAAAAAAGATAAATTTTCAACAGAATGTTTAAAGTTTCGACCATAAAAGATGACTGTTTAACAAAATAGTTCAATTTTTAACAAAATATTTCAATTTTTACCAAATACATAGTTGTATTTTCAACATAAAAAGATGAATTTTCAACCAAATGGCCGAATTTTTTAACAGCAAAATTAAACTTCAACCAAAAATAGTTGTATTTTCAACCAAATAATTGAATTTTCAAGCCAAAAGATGAATTTTTTAGAAGAAAATTTAATTTTCAATCCAAAAACACGATTTTTCTACCTGAAAAGACGGATTTTCAACAAAACAGATACATTTTCGACCAAGAAAGATGACTATTTAATAGTTGACTTTGCAACAAAATAATTATATTGTCAACAAAATAGTGGAATTTTCAACCAAATAATTTAATTTTCAACATACTAAGATGAATTTTGAACCAAATAGTTGAATTTTCAAGCCAAAAGACGAATTTTTTAGAAGACAGTTGAAAATTAAATTCAAAAGGACGAATTTTCTTCCTAAAAAGACGAATGATCAAACCAAACAGGTAAATTTTCGACCAAAAAGTTTGACTCTTTAACCAAATAGTTGAATATTCAACAAAATAATTAAATTTCCAACAAAATAGTGAAATTTTTAACCAAATAGTTGAATTTTCTACATGCAAATTTGTATTTTCAACCAAAGAGATGAATTTTCAACTAAAATTATGAATCTTCAACAACATGAATGAACGTTTAAAATCGTAAACCAATGAGTGTTGCAAATTAAAATATGTAGTATAATTTTGAAATCTTTTTCTTTGATAAGTTATAAAAAGTCGAAAATCTCGTACAATCCGAGGTCTAAGGTGGAAATGAGTCCGGGCCAGGCTTTAAAAACCTCTTAAAAATTACCGAACAAATCAAACTAAAGCAAATCATCTCCCTTGACAATTCACAGCAGATGGAGATGAATTGAAAGCGATAAGAAATCGAGTTCTTTGATCTTTACCTGCTGACTGAATCAGGCACGAAGATGTTCCACCAAGATGGTCTCTTCTGTCTGACAGGGTAAAGGCCTTCCGTGCTGCCAACTTCAGATGGAGCACTTGTGCCCTTTCTTCTTTTGCGATCAGACTTCGGAGGTTTGGCAGCAAGTGGATGCCAAGATTTCCTTCGACCCTTCTTAATCTCCCGATCAATCGCCGTGCGTTCATCCGCATCAATATCCCGATTTTCCTCAAGAAGGTCCTGGGATACATAAAACACAGAACCACGTCTCGTCGCACCTTCACTACTTCTTCGTTTTTCCTTTATTTCCTTTTTTTCTTTCTCCTTTATTTTTTCCTTTTCCTTAGGTTTTTTCTCCTTTTCAGGAGATATGGAATTTTCTTTGTCCTCGAAGATGCTGTTTCTTCTCGCTCTTTGGAAGAGACTATCTCTTCTGGCTTTTAAATCGTCAAGGACACTGTACCTGCGGCCCTTTGTGTTTCTTAATATCACGACTGGCTCTTTATTTTTCTCATCTTCTAGTGATGGACAACTTTCAACCAATGATGGTATCGAATTTGTCGAAGCAAACTTGCCGCCTTTTTGGCAACCGTTGCTTTCGTCGCTGATGTACATCCTGCTTTCCATAATACAACAAGTGAAGTTGATGGGAGGATTTTTCCCTCGAAGAAATCACGTCGATTCTCGCCGAGAATCCGCTTCTTCGATGATAAATTCTAAGGCGCGCGCGGCATAATATTCTGGGGAAAATATAGGACATGGATTTTAGAATTTTAAATTCAGACACTTTCTACCCTTTCAAGAAAATTGGCTTTTAGAAAAGAACTTTGGGAAACATGTAGTCAAGTTTATTAACTTTTTTGTGATTTTCTAAAGTAATAATAAAAGAAGTTACATTGGAAAAAAGACAATAAATTGACAATCATTTTTTGTTAATACAAATATTTTTCTACTTTAAGAGTATAGGGTAAGAGCACCAATTCTTGGCACCTTAGCTCAATTATTGGCATGCCAAAATCCAAAGTGAATTTCTTTTATTTTGGATGAATATTGGATTGCACTAGATAATTAATATATGCATTATATGTGAAAATGATATTATAAATTAATTAATTAAGGCAAAACATGCTAAAAAAATGTATTATCTACCAAATTAGAGAAGGGTGCCAAGAATTGGTGCTCTTACCCTAACATGCCTAACATGTGGTATAAATCTAATGAAATTATTGTAATAAATAGAACTATTGACAAATATTCATATGTAAGAAGGGGGATTCGAACCCCGACGATCTAAGGGTTCTATCTAAGAAGATGACTTAGAGTTCATGACCAAACCGTCACACAACAAATAAAGTATTATCCTTTTATAAATCATTTGATTTTTTGTATTTATTAAAAATATTGATATAGTCAAAAAGTGATGCTGGATTAACAGTTATAAATTCTTAGAATTACCCTTAATTTATCTTTTTTTTTTAACTTTCACACTGGAAATCACATAAACTATATACAGTTAATAGTATATTGATAAGGACTTAAAACTTTTCAGAAGCTTTTCTTTGTTTTCTTATCTTTAGAAGTGCAATAGCAAAGATTATGAGAAATACAATTATTTCGAATTGATGGATTTGAAGAATTATAATAATTTTAATATTCATATCGGAAAAGCCAATTTTCTTGGTTTTTGTTGTGCAGAATTCGAATTTTCAAGCTTAGGATTTTAATTTTAGAATCCTTTTTAACTTTCGTCTTTCGAAAAAATATGTAATACTAAAAATTCCCTTAAATTTAATATCTACTATTAAACCAAGAGAAAAATTGCTAATTTTAGACAATTTTAGTGAAAATGTCAACAACATAATTGAAGGGTGGCAGTACAGAACTAGATAACCAACAAAACGTGTATTTTCCAGGAGAGCGAAAAAGCGTTCTGTAAACTCGAAAACACTATTCAAAAATAAAACAAAAGTCTACTCCCGAGTTGAAATCTTGCTGAATACAGGCCAAAAAAGTATGACTAAAAAAAGTTATGCCAATTTGAGAAAATGGATTTAGAACTTGACAATCTCAAAGTGGCACTAACCTAAAATAGGAGCAGGCTCGACTACGGATTGCAATAAACAATTCAATCTTCAGTTGAAATAAATAATAAAATTACATTACCAAGGTATTAAGTTTCTGAATACGGGTAAACAAAGTTTAAAGTTAGACAATTCCGAGAAAATCAATTAAGAATCTTAAGAATAAAATTGCATGGGTTTTAAAAATCGGCAGTAGATAGCAATTAAAAATCAAATTTTTAATTTTTTTACAAAATAAAAACAATACAGACATTTTTTTGCTAAAAATCCGAAAAAAAATGTTTTCTCATTAAATGATAATAATTTCGAGAAATATCAATGGCAAAAGGTTGAAAAAAATTAATACTATGTTAAAATTTTAAATAAACTTTCACTTAAATTTTATTACAAAATTTATTTTAAAATTATTGTATCAAAAAGTGATTTCAATAAAGTCTTTTACCACGATGTGGATTTCATTTATTAAGAATTTTGTATGCAATAAGGGATCGTGCCTAAATTACGTAAGACGTTTTTCTTTTGTTTAAATAAAGACGAGAATAAAATTGATGTGAAGCTGAAAAGGACACAACGATATAAACAAAAGAAAAACGTCTTATGTAATTTAGGCACGATCCCTAAACAGATTTTCGATAAAAATGTTAGTTATCTGGTTCTGTATTGCCACCCTTTAATTTTCCTGAGAAAATTTTAAGAATTTTTAATAATATTAAATTCTGATTTTTGATCTTTTGTTTATCAGAATTTTAAAAGAATTCCATTAATTATATAAGGGAACAAAAGAAGAATATGATTTTCTAATCTTTTTCTCATATTTTCATTGATTATTGATTCATCAATCATCGATCACTGATTATGTTTTTATATCTCTATCAAAGAAATTCTTCTATGTCTTACGTAAGTGATAAACCTTAAAAAATTCAAGCTGACATGCAACAACAGTGAACTTTCAAAAGAACCTCATTTCGTTCAAAATGAACACAATTTTGATTCTAAATTACCCCAAGTAGTTTAAACTTGAACCAAAATTCGGTTAATTTTTGCTGCACTGCAAATTAAAAGAATATCCAGAAAACATTTTTATTATCTTTAAACTTTTCAAAATCCTTGAATAGCTTCAAATTTTTAATTAAGGAACTACATTTTGTTTTAAATTATTTGAAACCATTTCAAGTTCGAAATTAATTTTGAATCTTATCAAACCCTCCAATATTATTAATATACTGTAAATATCTAACAAAAATCAACAATTTCACTTAGAATTTATTTTTTTCAATAGAACAATTAAAATTATGACGTTCAGAGTTTAAATTCAGCGCTTTAAAATTTTAACGAATCAAGGAGTATTTCAAACAATCCAGTATTACATTTTTTCTGTTTTGAAATTAAAAGTCAAATATTGCTACTAATACAATAATTGTTGTTCTTCTTAATGAAAAAATTTGAAATTGAATGGATTAAAAATGGAATATTTTATACAGAAACAATATTTGACGAGAATTCGAAATTGAATAAAAGCGTTTAATTATGAATCTATTAATTTAAAGTTATTTTGAAATAGAAAATATTTTATGAAGTTTCAATCGGACCACTGGAAAAATAAAGTTTTCTAAGATTTTAGGAATTGAAAAAATATTATTAGTAATTTCCTGTGAAACAAGAAACATGATTTACTACGAAAAGAGTTTAAAACTCACGAAAAATAATTATTTTAACAATAGTTTTTGTAATTGAATTTTTTCTTCCTGTGGCTGCTTACCAATTTAAAAAAAATGGTAGGATTGTAATAAATCATGTTTTTTTCAAGAAAACATTCTCTACAAATATACCGTAGTCAATGTAAACAATAACTGAATAATCTTCAAATGCAGTTATTTGTTTAAACATGTTTTTCTTTCAATTGCAAAAAGCATTGTTAAAATAAATGTTTTTTGTAAGTTTTAAAAATTTTCATCAAAAATGAAGTGTTTTATTTGAAATGACATCATCAGTAATATTCTTTTGAATCTTAAAAACATAGAAAAACTATTGTTTTCAGAGATGTATATACTTAAAAATGGAAAATTGTTTAAGAGATTTTTAATAAGTTTAAAAAATTTTTCATTAAAATAATGTGTTTTATTTGAAAGGACATTCTTATTCTTAAAATCATAGAAAAATTCTTTTTTTTCAGAGATGCATGCTTAAAAATGGAAAATTGTTTAAGTAAAAGGTTTCTGAATTACGTATTGTAAACTGCATGATATGAAAATTGAAAAAGTTAACAACTGAACTAAACATTCAAAAGAAATTTGTAATTGAATTTATTTTAAACGAAGTATCTCGTTGTCCCAAAATTCGGGATAAGTAGTCAAATATTTTTCATTAGCTTCGCTAATCGTCCTGAGTTTACGGGACAACTAGTCCATCCTAGTCATTTTTTTTTAAATTTGGAAAATTCTCGATCAAAAGTCCAATTTACTGTCATTTCCCGGTTTTTCCCTGTCACAAAAACTTCCCGGTTTCCCCGGTCCAGCGGCCACCCTGTCAAGTGATTCAAAATAACCCGGATACTTCTCAATTTAAGTTAAGTTTGAATCGAAATTCCGTTCTCATGAAAGACACTTTTGCTGTCTCTAATTTAGATATTTTCTTTTGTTAAAAGATCCGATTCTGCACACAAAAAAATATTTGAAAACCGTATTCTTTGCTAGAAAAAACACCTTAAAACTTGTAAATAATCTCAGAGTGATAATCAGCGGTGAAAGCAGCTCTGCTGTGTGGGTCAACCGCCTTTTCACTTCATGTTGAGCCAGGCAAGTCCTGGTAGATTCTGGAATTGTCAGGTCCGGAAAACGGAAGCTGTTACTTCGTCTTTGTCACTTTTTGCCAGAAGAAGACGAGTTACGAAACTCGTTACCAGTATTTTACTGCAAATATGTGTACTTTATGCAATTCTATGCACTTGTACACAACTTCCGCGCACATAGGAATTACACACATATACTTATTTCGTACTACATATAATACAAATACACATACACGTGTAAACACAAGGGACCGTTCGGTCACACCAACACACGCACTATAGTATAAATATAAACACTCGCTTTCTTTTATCTAAGCTGCGCCTTTCCAACTTAACCACCTGCTTAGGTGCGCTATGCCCGCACAATGCACTTCAGCTAATCCAATTGTTGTATGCAGTAACGACAATTCAATCCGCACAAATTTAACCAATTTTCCTAGATTTTCCAATAATTTTCAGCGATTGTTCACTGATTTCTCTGGATACTATCACCAATATCCCGGGATATTTTCACCGATTTCCGCCGATATCGCAATCGGCGAATGCGAAATGCACTGAGCTGGCGACATCGGTAAGTTGGTGAAAAGGCATTGGGGATAAAAAAAAGCACTCAGCGAATAACCGAATTCCGCGATCCGCCTCGCCGGTTCAAGTTTAAGGTTGGCCGAGATTTTTTCTGATTGTGCAGGTGAGTGAGGTTGAAAGAATGACGCGTTTGAAAGTTTCGTTTCGTTTGGGGACAGCGAGTCTGGCGTAGTTTCGTTTCGAGCATGAAATACAGCACTAAGAGGCAACCAGCGAGGCCGCTTGTATTTATACAGTGAGACCGTCGACAGTCACTTTGCCGCAGTCTCTCTCACTCGAAAGGTATCGATGTCTCTCTCGCACTTATTGGGAGAGATAGACTTTCCTCTCTCTTTCACGCTGCGGGTATTGTAACTGGCCGCACCCCCACCGTTAAATCTTCAATCTGCCATGTGAGATTGGCAACGTTGCCACTTAGGTGGTTTTTATTCATTTTTTTAGGGGTTCATTTTTTTGGGGATGTCGAGATTTAAAGGGCGGCTGCAAAACATCGCATTTTCAAAATCACCTGTATTTTCCCTGAACAATTTTTCATTTTCCCTCACCATTAATACTCAAAGAGCAGCATTTTAATATTGTAACATTTTTAACATAGAATCTTTTATAAACGGATTATATCAAACAATTTCAAATTAAAATTTTTAATTTATTTCAACCAAAACAGATGACTTTTTTACCATAAAAGATGAATTTTCATACCAAAAGGTCGAATTTTCAAAAAAAAAAAAAAAAAAAAAAAAAAAAATTAAACTTAAAATAAAAACAGTTACATTTTCAACCAAAAAATTAAATTTTCAACACAATAGTGGCATTTTTAACCAAATAGTTCAATTTTCAACCTACAAAGATGAATTCTCAACCAAAAAGACAAATTTTCAACCAAGAAGATTGATTTTCTACCAAAAAGGTGAATTTTCAACCAAATACATAAATTTTCAAACAAATAATTCAATTTTCAACCAAAAAAAAAAGAAAAGTTACATTTTCAGTGAAAAGAAATATTTTCAACAAAATAGTCAACTTTTCAACCAAAGATATGAATTATCGATTCAAATGATAAAACAGTTGCATTTTCAATAAAATAATTAAATTTTTAACACTACAGTAGACTTTTTAACCAAATAGTTGAATTTTCAACCTACAAAGATAAATCTCAAGCAAAAAGAGGAGTTTTCAACCAAAAAGTTTATTTTTCTATAAAAATTGACGAAGTTTCAACAAAATACATGAGTTTTTAAACTAATAAATAGGTGAATTTTTAACTAAGAAAGATAGATTTTCAACGAAAGAAAGAAAAGTTAAATTTTCAGTACAAAAAATTATTTTCAACAAAATAGCCAAACTTTCAACTAAAGATATGAATTATCAACTCAAATGATGAATCTGCAACCGAAAAAATTAATTTCTAACAAAGCAGTTCCACTTTAAAAAAATTTCAACCAAAAAGATTAATTTTCTACAAGAAAGTTGAATTTTCGATTAAAAGATGACTTTTTAACAGAATAGTTTAATTATCAACAAAATAATTTAATTTTCAACCAAAAACAGTTGCATTTATAACCAAAAAATTGAATTTTTTAGAAGACAATTGATTTTTTTATTCAAAATTACGATTTTTCTGCCCTGTTCAATAAACAGTTGAATTTTCGACAAAAAATATGACTTTTCAACAAAATAATACTTGAATTTCCAACAAAATAATCAAATTTTCAACAAAATAATTAAATTTTCAACACAACAATGGAATTTTCAACAAAAACGTTTAATTTTCAAACTGGAAAGATGAATCTCATCCTAAAAGACGAACTTTCAACAGAATAGTTGAATTTTCAACTTAACCATATAAAATTAAAAAATAAATAAAAGCTAAATTTACAGTAAAAAGATTAATTTTCAACTACAGATATGAATTTTTAACTCGAATTAGGAATCTGCAAGCGAAAAACTGAATTTTTAACAAAGTAGTTCAACTTTTAACAAACAAAAAAAACAATAAATTTTCAACCAAAAAGATGAATTTTCTACAAAATATTTGAATTTTAAAACTGAAAATATTAATTTTCTACAAAAAAGTTACATTTTCAGTTGGAAAAAATTAATTTTAAACAAACAAAAAATGAATTTTCAACAAAATAATTCAATCTGCAACCAAAGAGATGAATATAAAAAATTCATTTAAAAAATGAGTTTTCCACAAAGTATTAAAACTTTCAACCAGCAAGATGAATTTCAACTAAAATGATAAATCTTCAATTGGAATAGTTAAATTGACAGTTAAAAAAATTAACTTTTGACCCAAAAAAAACGAATTTTTTACCAAATAGACGAATTTTCAACTAAAATCATGTATGCCCCTGATGATATTTTTTTGGTCTACTGGTATGTATTAATACTTATAAAGTATTAATATATTTTTTAGTCTGTCAAAAAATTCCCTCTACCTCCGCTGGGATCCGAACCTAGGTTTTTGGATTGCCGGTCTGGTGCTCTTACCAACTAAGGTGCGGAGAGAATGACATTCATTTTTCACATACCAAAAAAATAACCTCAGAAACAAATTATACCTATCACTGGTAAACAACTGTTACATCAAAAATTAAAAATTAAATGATGAATCTTCAACAAAAAATGCCTTTTTAATAAAGTGTTTCAACCTTCAATTAAGTAATTGAATTTTCAACAACAAAAAATGAATTCTCAACAAATAATGTAATGGTAAATATTTAAACCGAAAAAGTTTTTATTTGAAATAAAAAAATAGTTGAATTTAATAAAAAAATACGAATTTTTGAAGAAAATGGTTGAATCCTCAACCAAAGAAGATTCATTTTCAATCAAAAAGTGACATCTTCAACAACAAAAAATGAAATTTCTAGTAAAAGAGATGACTTTTTAAACCGAAAAAATAAACTTTTAAAAAGATAGTTGAATTTTCCACCAACAAAGAAATTCAGTTGAATCCTGATCCAAAGAAGATTAGTTTTCAGCCAAACAGTTACATTTTTAATCAAGAAGGATGAAAATTCTACCAAAAGACATGATTTTTTAAACCGAAAAAATGAAGAAAAAAAATCGAATTTTCACACAAAAAATTGCTGTTGAATTTGCAACACCAAAATATAAATTTTAAACAAAAAAAGTTAACTTTCCGCCAAAATAGTTGAATCTTCAATCCAAAAAGAGGAGTTTTCAACGAAACAGTTGAAATTTCAACCAAAAAGGATTACTTTTCCAAATAGTAAATATTTTAACTAAAAATATTATCGTCAGTCATTCAACTCTCCACTGAGAATTTCTTATTGTTTAGCACAGCTTCGAAGCGAGAGTATCACGCTATTTGCTAAACATCTGAATTTTAAGAAGCAAACATGTTTCTTATTTAGATACTGTGCACATTTCTGGTGAATACAACGGCAGAATTTTGTTTAAAAAAAATGAATAATAACAATACCGGTAGTTTTCCTATAAATAATCCTTAGGCTTCGAAACATATTGGCTTTATGGATACTAAGTTAATTTTTTTTCTCTTAAATAGATTGAAATATATCTAAATTCTAAATAAAATGATGACGGGATGAAGTCTTTTTAAAAAATTTTTAAGATGCTATTGAAAAATAGTTCAAATTGTAATATTTTCTTCAATTTTAAATAACACCCAAAATAATAAACATTTTTCAACGCTTTTGTGCTCCTTTTAAAGATACATATCTGTACAATCGAAGTAAATTGTCAGAATAAATATAAACTGGTTTCCTTGCATGGTGCAAGTAGTTCAAGTTGGAACAACAAACAAGGAAAAATTTTAATTTTTTGTTTTCTAATGAGAAACAAATGTTTTTTAAAATATGAAATAAGTAATCATGAAATTTCTATCAAAATTCTTTAAACTATACATTAATTTGGTTTTTGTTATTATTTTCCTACGAATGAGATGATTTCAAATTTTTCCAACTTTTTCATTCAAACTTCAACTTCTTGCACAGTGCAAAAAAAAAGGAAAGTACGTCAATTAGTTACTGCAATTTTTTAGAACTTTAAAATAAGCTCAAGAACATTAAAAAATTTATTTATAATTTCAGATTTTATTTTAAATTTATGAAAACATTGAGCATTACAATTTGCACTATTTTTAGAATAGATTTTTAATATATTGACAAAATAATTTTACCCTGGGCTCATTTTATTCAGAATTTATATACATAGTTTCCAACTAAGTTTTTAAACGTCTTATTTAATTTAAGATAACAGAATCAAGGAATAATAATAAATTTTTGGGATTTTACCATACTTTTACTATACGACTGTAAGGTAAAATTGCAATATCGGTATTGGAACGTAAAATTCCAATAAGTGTATTGCAGTTTCAAAGAATACGCGCCGTTTACCATGCAAGTATTGCTATTTCACTTTACAGTTTATAATAACGGTGTTGGAATTTTGCGTTTGTTGTGCCTTGCTAGTCTAGACTCTATTGATAACGCACTCGACTTAAAACTTGGCGGTTAGTGCTCGATTCTCCATGCCTACGAATTTAGACTTTTTTATAAACTTTCTTCTGTAACATTGCATTACATGTGTGGCAAATATTCCAACACACGTATGGCAATATAACAATGTCAGCATTTGAAAACTACAATACCATGTATTCATGTATTGGAACGTCAACTTACGTCTACGAAATAAACTTCCCATACATTTAATGGAAAGTTCCAACAAAAATTTTGTACAGTGCACTAAAAATATGCATTTTAGAACAATCGAAAAAAAATCCCGGTCACACACCTTAAAATCTAGACGGCTGTCCCATAATTAAATATCCAGATAATCTGGATATTGAATTTAATATCTCGACATTTCACGTTAATATCTAGATCGTCATCCCACAGTTAAATATATAGTTAGATGTACCTGAAGTTCGGAACGTTCAAATGAACGAAATGAAAAAAAAAAATTAAAAAAATATTTCCTAAATTTAGCCTAGCGGAATTAGTTCAGGAAGGCATAAAAGTGAGTATTATACAAAAAAACTCACAATAAAATTTTAAAATTAAGATAGAACAGAAATCCATTTTATCATGAATAATTTTATGCAAAATGAGCATGAAAAAGATTCAAAATTAAAAAATAGACTTCTAGATCACCTCACTTTTCGGCTCATTAGAGACAAAAATAACCAATTGAAAAAAGAGGGAGAAAAGGAGAAAAAGTCAACCAAAAATACCAACCTCTCACTTTTTCTTTTATCCGTCTTTTTTATACTACCAAGGAACCAACATGTTTCGGAGTCAATTTAAACTCCCTCATCAGGGATTATTTATAGGAAACTACAAGGTATGACAAAAATATATTATTATGCCAATTTGGAAAAATCAGAAACATAATACCTGCCTATAAAAATAATATATACATCTATATATATATATGTGTGTACACTCACATACACATATACAAACACAACACTAATCACTTTTCTTTAAAAAAAGGATTAATTAATCCAAATTTTGTATTCATTAGTGAAAAATTGACAAAGGTATACAAACATTATTATTCATAATAAGAATTAGAAAAGAATTTAAAATTCAAAGAATATTTTAAATTAAAAAGAAGAAAGATGATTATTATGACCTGAATATTATTAACCCCGATACTGATTAAAAAAATTTTTTGAAAGAAAACAGTAACGAAAAATTGCGGAACTTTTTGTTTTAAATTTATATTGAAAAGAAACAACTATTTTAAATGAAAATATCGCTACGAAAAATTACGTGGTGAAGATTCAAAGAACCGAGGCAAACTAAATTTATTTTTCAACTCGAAAACTCTCAAAGCATGAAAATATTTTAGAGATCGTTTCCTCCCATTTTTTAAGAGAAAGAGAAAGAGAGAGAGAGAGAGAGAGAAAAGAAGAAAAGACCCTTTTTATTTTTATAGCTTTTCGGACAAGTGACATAGTTTTCAAGCGGTCCTCTCGAGATTAACCCAAAAATCATAAAATGCACATGTTACCAAAAATTTTTCTTATAGAATTGAGAGAAACACAAAATATAAGAAAACGTTCTAAAAATCATTATAAATTATTCAGAAATGAATACAAAAATAAGATATCCAATGTGATCTGAAAATAAAAGACATAAGTAAAAAAATTTTTAGATAGAAAATCCAGTATAAGATTATAACAAAGTACTCATTGGCACATAAGAAACAATAAAAATTTTTCTGAGGGTAAAACACCCTCAAATGTTAATGAAGATATAGGGGCAACACATCCCGTGCAGAAATCGCCATATATTTTCCCGATTACCGATCTGGCCCTGATCGGTTTAGTATCTTCGGGGCCAGATCGGGATAATTCCATGGCCCCGACCCGAGCCAGACCGGTTCAAGTATTGTAACGCCACCTAGTTGCAATTTAGGGAACTTGCCTTTTAGTCAAATGAAGTGTGTTATTGTTGATAAAATTCAGGTTTATTATCTGATTTCAAGTGTATAATGCAATAAACAATATGCCAAAGCCTACTACACCACGAGTTCGAAAGCATCGCACGTTAGCTGCTTTAGACAATTTTCGTTACGTGAACGAGGGTAAGCAAATCGTTAAATCGTATTGATTGAATCGAAAGCTAACCTCAAATTTGAAATTTATTTGAAAACTTATTATAAATTGTATATTTTTAAGATATTTTGAGTTTGCATTAAAGTTACACCAATAAAAAAATGTATATAAATTTTAACCTAAGTTATTGATTATATAT
>CAKNYM010051638.1:511483-541110 GCA_932195095.1 Andricus curvator | reverse complement strand
GTTCTCGTAAGATCACTGAAGTTAAGCATTGTTGGGCGCGGTTAGTACTTGGATGGGTGACCGTTCAGGAATACTGCGTTGCTGTTGGCCCGTCGTGGGTGTGGTGGGCCCACATTGGTAGTAAATATCCACCTAGAAACACTACCCGAATCGGGTAGTGAGGCAATGAACTTTCGAGTTCAAACTGCTAATCAATTTTTTTTTTTTATATAAATTTTAACCTAAGTTATTGATTATATATTGAAAATTATGTAGATATTGATGCAGATGATGAAGAAGAACGTGGAACGCAACCCGAAATGCAATTTCGAGGAATTTTAAAAGATCAAAGTAACGTGTTTAGTTTTTGATATAATTAAAAGATAAAGTATAGCATATATAACTCTAAAAATGAACTTATAAATTTGCAGGATTGTAAGTATCAGAAATTCAGTTTTCTTCGACATAACCTCAAAATTTTATTTTATTCTTATTTTAATTTTACCGATGATTTTAGAGCTACATTCAGAGTTAAATTTATTATTTTTAAAGAAAAATGTTCACAGTTAATTCATTCTTATCTTGTAGTTTCAGTTTTATAGCAATAATTCAGAAATTTTAAATATAATAATTAAATAGTTATTTTTATAATTTCGAAAATTTGAAGTGCAGTAACATTTTTTTAATTCAATATTCAGAATTTTAAGCTTATAGTTCTAAAATGATTTCAATGGTTACATATTTCAAAGCGTTTTAATTGGAATTTTCCAAAAACTTGAAATTTCAATACTTTTCGAAAATACCCCGTTTCAGTTCAGAATTAAATTTCTTTTTAGAAATTCCCGCCTCCAATCCAGAATTTAAATTCTTTTTGAAATTTTCCGTTCTAGGTCAGATGCTGTTAATATTAAAAAATTCCCTGTTCCAATCCAGAATTTTAATTCTGTTCGAAAATTACCCGTTTCAACTAAGAATTAAGTTTCTTTTGAAAAGTGTCCTGTTCCAATGCAGACTTTTAATTTTTTTTTCAAAAATTTCCAATTTCAGCTCAAAATTGATTAAAATTGGAATATTTCCTGCTCCAACTGAGAATTTGTTTAAATTTCAAAATTCCGTTTCAACACAGAATTAGAATTCTTTTTAAAAATACCACGTTCAAGTCCAGAATTTTAATTCTTTTCGCGAATTACCCGTTTCCAATCAAAATTAGAATTATTTTAAAGAAAATTCTCTCTTCCAATTCAGAATGTTAATTCTTTTCGAAGATTTCCAGTTTCAGCTCAGAATTAATATTCTCTAAAAAAATTCCTTGTTCTAGTCCAGAATTTTAATTATTTTTGCGACATTGTAAATAACGAAGTCAAAAAGACTAAAAAATGTATTGAGTTTGTTTTTTCGTTAATATTTGGTACTTGAATAAAAAATATAGTTCACTTTATTAATTTTTCTTGTTATAAAATTATTATTATAAACAAAATTATAAGAAATTATAAATTTCAAAAATGGCTCTTAACGGGAAATTGGTCGGGGCCAGGTCGGGTACCGATCGGGTGGCCAGATCGGGCACCAGATCTGGCTCCGATCGGGCCGTGTGTGTTTCATCAGCGATCGGGCCCAGGTCCGTTTTCCAGATCTGGGCCAGATTTGGCCGGGTCTGGGCCCGGTCTGGGCCATAGCAAAATTTCTACACGGGATGATGTGCAGAATGACCGCCTTTATACACTTTTTTTTCGAGTTAAAAATAGTGTTAAATTACCTTGTCATAAAACAAGTTTTTTCAGTGGGGTAAGTGCCACCGGAAAAGATATTTAAAACCACCCCTAGTCTATCAAAATCAGAAAATAGTCAAAATGACCGCCTTTATACACTTTTTTTTCGAGTTAAAAATAGTGTTAAATTACCTTGTCATTTACCTTGTCCTTGTCATTTTGACGATTTTCTGATTTTGATAGATAAGGGGTGGTTTTAAATATCTTTTCCGGCGGCACTTACCCCATTGAAAAAACTTGTTTCAGGACAAGGTAATTTAACACTATTTTTAACTCGAAAAAAAGTGTATAAAGGCGGCCATTCTGTACATTGTGTGTTGGCCCTATCACCATGAACATTTGAGGGTGTTATACCCTTTAAAAATTAATTATCTTTGGATTTCTCCTTTATAATACTTACTTTTACTCCTTCCTGAACTATTTCCACTAGGCTAATTTCAGAAAAAAAAATTTTTTTTTGTTCATTTCCTTCATTTGAACGTTCGGAACTTCAGATACATTATAGTTAGCTAGTTTAGCTAATGGTAAATTTAATAAAGTTTATAATATCGGTTATATCTAGATCGTCATCCCATAGATAAATATCCAGATATTAATATTTCGTTATATCGTCGCATAATTAAATATTGAGATATTAATATCTAGATATTATACCTTAGTATCCATATCATAATTTCAACGTTAGATATCTAGATTTAACCCAGATGCTTTATATCTATATAGATCGTCATTCCATTGTTAAATATCCAGATACGAATATCTAGATATTAACATTTAATATCTAAGTGTTAAAACTTTAGTTTCTGGATATTAAATGAATTATCAAGACATTACACTTTAACATTTATGTCGAGTTTTATAGTATTATTTAAAAATATTTATAAGAATAACTTATATCTTGTGACCTAAAACATTTTAAGACAAGTCAAACATGTGTACAATAAATAACAATAATAAACAATAACAAAACCAACGTACAGATGTCAAGAATAGTGGAATAAAATAATGTTTCGAGCTTTTGGAATTAGGCATTGCAATTAGTTTCTGAGCAATTTATTTTCACATTTCAAAATGAAATACAAATTTTTTGAAAGCACATAACTTAAGATGCTAAACGAAATTGCGTGGAAAGTTTTTCAAACTAAATTACATATTTTTAGAACTAAAGAAAATATTTCATCACAGCCTATGGAATATAAAAGAACATTTTAATTATCTTATATAAGGGGCGTGGTTTTGGGATGCAACGAGTAATGTAAACCCCTAGAAAATGTGTGAAATACATTATATTGTTCTATTCTAAAAGAACAGTTTGAATTCAAGCTTATTTTCTCTACAATAAATTTAAGTTTTTTTCAGTTTTTCGTGATAAATTTGATATTCTGCATGTATATTTCTTAAACAATTTCAGATTATAATGGGCCAAAATTGATTCTAAAATTGATTAAAATTAATTCCCGCATCGTTTTACATTAAGTCTGAAGGGAATTTATCCCTGTAACTTGCAGCAACGTAATTTCCATTACAGTACCATTGTTACTTGGGACGACACTCGAATACCCAAAGTGACATTGGTAAACCACTAGTCTGCCAGACCGCAAATATAGTCCATTCAAAGAACCTGGAGTGCAATGCTACATCATGCCTGCATAAAATGAATATATTATTGCACATAATTATCAACAATGTACTCTCTTGTTCAGATTGCACTTACAGACTTTGATTAATTAAAATAGATGTCCAACAAGTTCACTCTCGTCTCATTAAAAGATAATTTGCGCAAACAATAATTTCATTGTAATGATAAATAACTCTTGTCCACTTTTTTTGCAGTAAATCACGCAAATCATCAATTTTAAAGATCAATAATTTATAATATTAATATACATAATAATTTGAATATTTCCATGAGGAAATATAAAAACCTCTCATCAGTATAAAATATCTATATTATTATCAAAATTCACGGTAATAACGAATCACAACAAAAAATCTGCCATGAAGGATGAAATGCGAAAAAGAAAAAAAACCGCTACGGGAACTCACAGAAAAAACAGAAGTTAATTTTTGTTGCAGCTGCAACATCGCTGTAGAGATTACATTTCGTTTTTTCTGTGCTATTCTCTGCAACGTAAGTGATTTTGAACACTAAAAGTGGCATATCTCAGTTAATTTATAAGATATTTTAATCACACTTGGCGGATTCTGTAAGTTTGGAAGATATTAATTGAAAATTGAAGAAATGGGCTATAATCGAATTTTCAAAAATAAAAAATAAACGTTTAAGAAAAAGTCGTCTGCAGGCTATAATTTCATTGATGTGATTATAAAACTTTGACAATCACATCTCATTTTACAATTTTACATTTTAATCAGAACGAAATAAATTCGCAATTGCATCCGTTGAGAAAAGAAGAGTAAAAACGTTATTTCTTAAATGCAGATCAAGGTACCATTTACAAGTTTTACCAAATAAATACAACTTTTTTTAAAAAAGATGTCATCATATTCTAAAAGCAGTTTTAATGCATTTGAAATACTTGATTTATAATGAAAAATTTTCATTTTTTAGACGTCGCGAAATGCAGACGCATCTGCAGCTAAAACCAATTGACCGATTTCGATTAAACTATGCATAAATATAGTAAATACGGTGTACATATGCCGCTTTTTCAGGAGAAAGTGATCCATAAACATATTACGGAGTTAAATTTTAATTTATCAAAACATATACTGTTTTCAATATGCAGACACTTTGATAGCAGAATCGATTGATTTATTTTTTCATATAAAACCATCCTTAACTAAATAATATACCGTTTTATAAGTAAAAATTTGAAGGTTAGTGAGCATAACAAATTTTTTTATTGAAATAAAATTCAAGAAAATGAACGTAATTTTATTAGTACATTATGTGAATATTCAGAAGAATTAAAGAAATTATTAGAACTCACAGTAATAACCAATAAAATTTGTAAGTCATTAAAAAAATGTTTGATAGATAAAATCTTCAGGAGAGAATTACTTGGAGAATTAGCAAGTACCGGGGTCCATAAGTATAGGTGATCCTCTTTTCGAAAAAAAATTCCGCCAACAAGTACATGAGTATTAATATTTTATTCATTTACGTTAACCCGTGCAGAAATTGCCCAACTTATTCCCTAGTTCCGATCTGGACCCGATCGGATTTTCCACATGTGGCCGCAAGGGGGCAGATGGTGTGGCTCGCGTCGGAACCACGTCGGGTTCGGTTAGACAAGATTATGTCAAGTTTTGTGTCGACGTCGTGATATTATTTTGTTTATAGTGAACTTAAAATGCCAAAAGCAAAAAGCACATTGCGAGTTCGAAAGTACAGAATTGTTGGTGAGATTTCTTATATCCACAATGAAGATGAAGGTAAGTTTTCATTCACTAGATTCAACATAAAATCATGAAACTTACTCCAAAAAGTTGACCATTTTACGTCCCTATCAGTTATCACATATATCCAGTGATTAATTAATTTTTTCTAAATATATCTGAGCAAAGTACTCATATCAGGGCACAATTTAGAACAGTTTGTAAATTTTAGACGACTTCGTTTACAAATTAAGATTAAAAATGTTTGAAAAATGCCATGTTATGCGATGTCCCAGACTAGAAATTTAAAATAGAAAATTGCTAAATAATAATAAAAATATTTTGCAATATTTTGACCTATGAAAATCGATTGATATTAGTTTCAAAAGATGATTATGAAGTGATAAGTTGGATATTTTACAGTTAAAGACGCGAAAAATCGCTCCAAAGTCTGTCGCCAAGTTTTGTGTCAGATTTTACGATTTTGCTATTTTAAGATAAAACTCGAAGATCGTGATTCAAATTATTCAAAATACGACGTAGATTTGTTAATTTTAGGCTAAGGAAGATATTTATGCAGTTGAAAATAGATTTCTCATAAGTAGTTTCAAATAATAAAAATTATTCATTTGTTCCCACCATATAATTCTGAAATAAAGTAAAGACTTTAAACTTGAGAATAATTTATGTTGTACATACAATTCGAAAAAATAAATGAATGAAAACAAAAAATTGTTGAAAAAGAAAGAAGGACTTGAAATAATTTTATTATCTCAAAGTAAATGTTTGTTTTGAATTTACCGCGCTTATCTCGAAAGATTTCGATTAGTTGATTGTTCGCATTCGATTGTTAGCAATGAAGGTAAGCACCGCTGTGAAGATAAATAATAGTGAAAAGTAATTCTTTGTTTTATCGTTGCATGTTGGATCCTCCTCCAGAAAAATATTTTCAGCTTACAAAGATATAGGTAAGTGAATCCAAACAAATTGATTATAAAATAAAGCATTAAAATGACAGTAATGTTTTCAAGCAAGTTCTCAATTTATTTTTAGCTTCGAAAGATTTCCAGCCATGTATTCGATAAAGTGTCGTCATTTTGAGCGCATTTGCTATTTACGTGAATGAAGAAAATGTGATTCTTAAAATTTTATACTTTCTTGCTTATATTGTAAGAATACAGATTACTTTATACAAAATATATAAATATTCGGATTATGAACGTTATCGATTAAATGCTTTTAGTATTTTCTCGAACATAACCTCACTTTTTAAATCTCATTCCACGTGCCTCACGTGAGTTAGTCAAACAAAAATTATAATAATTTTTTTCCGATATGCAAACTTTTAACGATAAATTCAAGGAATACAAAAGTTCAATGATGTAGAATATTACAGAATTGAAGTATTGTAAAATACTAACTAAGACTGAAAAAAATATACTTGTCATTTTTAAACTGACTCATTATAACTTTTTTACAGAAACGTATGCTGAAGCAGTGGAAAACTGAAGAAACTAAATACCCAAGGAAATTAAAGCGAGAGAGAGCCTTCCGAATCTCCAATCGATCATGGCTGTACCAAACCTTAAGAAAAATTTTGCGCCACGCAAGAAAATCCTACAAATACCCACTGAAGGTAATTATTGTCTATTATCAAGCATCTTTGATTTCCCTTAGCCTAACTAAATCGTCAATATAAAATTAAATCAAATTATCTAGTAATTTCAGGGTACACAGTCTTCCCCTTTTTTCTTAGTTTCCTCTTTTTCCTTGAAATTCCCCTTTTTCTCCCTATTCTCAAAAAACTTCCCCTTTTCCCCCTTTTCTCTTTAAATATACGATATTTGAAATTGTACCCATTATTGGATAATAATTAAAGCAATTATAGCACTTAAATAAATTATTTATGAATAAATAAGGTACACGTTTCAAGTGCAGACCATTAAAAATAAATACTCTTAAAAAAAATTTGAAGATAAAACATTTTAAAGCAATTTTATTTTGTTGAAAAGCTGTCTTTTTGGTTAAAAAACAAACTACTTTGTCAAAAATTAATTTTTTTAAACTGAAAATTGCAATTTTTATTGAAAATTATTTTTTGTATTGAAAGCTTATATTCTAGAGTTAAAAATGAATGTATTGTAGAAAGTTGTTTTTTTTTGCTCGTGGAATGGAAATGTAGCAATTACATTTTTGGTCCAAAGTTGATCTCTTTTATTTTGAAAATTCAAATATTTGGTTAAAAATTTATGTAATTTGGTAAAAATTTGTCCTTTTTTGAAGAAAAATAATCTTCTTGCTTTAAAATTCGACATTTTGAATACAATTTTCTTTCTTGATTGACTAGAAAATCTTTTTTGTTTAAAAACTCAATTTTTGTTGAAAATTTGTCTTTTCCGATTAAAAATTCAACTGTTTTTTAGAAAATTTGAATTTTCTCTGGAAAATTCAATAGTTTGGTAGAGAATTCAACTAGTTGGTCGAATTTTGAACTACTTTGTTAAAAATTAATTTTTTAGTTGAAAATTCATCATTTTAGTTAAAGTTTTTTTTTTTTTTTTTAAACTAGGTTTTTTAACTAAAAATGTTAATGTTTGGTCGAAAATCAACTTTTTAATTGAAAATTCATATTTTCGTGTGTTGAAAAATCAACTCTATTGTAGAAAATTCTTCTTTCAGGCTTCAAATTTCAACAATTTGGGAGAAAATTCAGTTTTTTCAATTGAAAATTAATTTTTTGAAACGAAAATGTAACTATTCGATTATTGGTTAAAAACTGATGTTCCTAATTCAACAATTCAACTATTTTGTTCAAAAATTATCTTATTCGTTGAAAATTTAAAATTGCGAAATTTAAAACAAATTTCTTACTCAGTTACAATTTTTTTGAAAATGAGCAAAAACATGTTTTTTTTTCATTGAGTCGTATGCAAACATTTTTAAAAAAGTTGAATATGTCGAACCTGAAATTTATTCAGCTTGAACCAAAGAAACATATTTTTATTTTGCTTTTTCGGAAAAAAATTTTGTCGTGAGTTAGGATTTCTGGAATTTCATATCTTTTTTGCGATTTTGGAACGTTCTAAACACCACGAAAATAAATTTTTCCCATGAATAAAAAATAACATGTTTATTTCTGACATCAGCACTGCAGGAAGCTGAGACCAAGCGCAGCACCAGCATCAACCTGATTAAAGTGTAGAGTAAAGTTCCCGTTTATATTCATAAAAATCGAAAAATGTTGGCAACATAACAATGATTTGTATTTATAAAATAAAATTTGTATTTTTAAACTAACTATTTATTGTTATTAAAAACAAGCCTTGTGAATTTTACTATTTATAGGCATAAAAAATTATAGGGGCCATATCTGGGCCACATCGGGCCCACATTTTGGAGGTCCACATCTGGGCCCTATCGGGCAGGGCGTTTCATTTCCGGTCTGGCGCTAGACAGATTACCCTATCGGGGCCACATTTTGCCCGATCGGGGCCCGACCGGAGCCCCACAAAAATTTCTGCACGGGAAGGGTAATCAAAATTGTGAATTTAGAAAATAAAGAAAACTGCGAATAGTAGAATTACTTCAATGAATTAGTTTATTAAATCATTTTTTATTTTGATAAAAAGATGTATATTTTTGAAGAATAAAAAATAATTTAATAACATTTGACGGGTCTGTAATGTAATAATTGATCATTATTACTATTGTTATGTTGCCACACATGTGTTTTTTATTTAAAGACAATAATAGGCCCGTCAAATTAAAAAAATTTTATTCTTCGAAATAACAATTGACCTTTTTTAACAAAACTAAAAAAATTATAAACTACATTAGTAATTGGCTTTATTATCAAAGCTCACAACTTTGATTACCCTTAACATAACCAAATAAAATATTAATACTCAGGTATTTGGTGGAAATTTTTTAACACGAAGTGCTTTTGGCGGGCTTTATATTATTTTAATTCCTTGAATGTAATTGAGTCAAATTGGCCTTTTGATTTGATTTTGGCAATTTGTTTTGAAGAAGCAATTTTTACCCCTAATGAATTGATATTAAAACAATTTGAACCATTTTTAAGAGTTTTAGTGAATTTACGATATTTAAAATTACTTTTGTACGTTGTGTATTCCTTTCAAGATAAGTAATGCCATATAAGGAAAATCACACTTGACCGATGAATAACCAGCTTTAAATAAAATTAAGATCTGTGAATGAGCCTTGAGACACAAGACTTGAGAATTTCCGTCAACTTCCTTTCGTCAATTCTATTTTAAATTACATTTTCGAATTTTAAATACCTTCATTGTTACTTGTACTCGTAATGTCCTAACTTCAAATCTAATTAGAATAAAATGACTATATTTTATACAAAATTTGTTTGTATTTTAAAATAAAGTGGAGTTTGTTCAAAGAATTTTAAAGTAAGAGACTTTTTTGTAATATGTAGCTTCACTGAGAAAAATGGTTGGTGCAACCAAACATTTTGTTGATATAGAAGAAACAAAATATTTTGATTATTTCAATCAAAACTTTCTTGAAACTTAACTAAATTTCAAATTCAAAAACTCCTGAATTTTATAATTTTTATAATGAAGAAAGTTTATTCTACTACAAGAATCTCGTGGTCCAAATTATTTTTTTTCTTCAAATTTTCATGCATATCCCCCCAAATTTGTTCAACTCCACAAAAAAATTAATGCGTTATTTTTTTGAAAACAAATTTGTATTCAGAGGTCCCACAAGCCCCATGACGTTTAACACGTATTACACAAAAGAAAAAAATTCGTTTTTGTAAATTTGATTGAAAATCGCCAAAATCAGATATCTCGAGTTGACCCTCAACATTATTTTTCACAATCAGCCGTGGAATACGAATCAAAAATTACTTTTTAAATTTGACCCCCATAAGTTTGTTTTGTGGAGACCCAAACAAACCCCGTAAGTGAAAAATGGTGTTTTGCGAATTTTTGACGCTAATTATTATATTTTTGCGGTTTCTTTACGTAAAAATTTTTTCTAACATATAAAATATTACCCTATACTAATATTTATATGTTTAAATACATTGTTTAAACAATTTATTATTTTTTACAGAATTTTTCTCTTAGAACAGAGTTAGAAAGTCGCGGTTTTTTCTGAATTTTTCAACTTGCTATCAACTTTTAAGCTAAAGCGAGGCAATACTAAATTAAAGCTAATAAAAATAATTGTTTAAACAATTTAATAAAATTTATAACATTATTCTCTTAAAATAATGCTAGCAAGTGATGATTTTTTCTTAAAATTTCAACTTTTTGTCAATTTTTCACTAAAACTGAGGTGATAATTAATTCAATTTAACAAAAATAATTGTTTAAACCATTTATTATTGTTGATGACTATCGCTAGAAAGTTTCAGTTTTTTCTGACATTTTTAACTTTGCTTTGCCGTTTTAGTTATCAACAAATAATAATTAAACATCGGAGAGAATCATTTTTTAAACAATTTTTTTGTTTTTTGTGGATATATTTTTCTTCCTTTTTGTTAACATTATTATTATTGAAACATTAGCGTAAGTGTTGATGTTCATTTATTAATTGCTCATAACTAAAAAGCCAAAGAAAAGCTTAAAGATAAAAAAGATAAACACAGCAAATTTCTAGCATTAATCTAAGAGAATATTCTTATAAATGATGATAAATTGTTTAAAGACTTATTTTTGTCAATTTAAATTAATTATTACCTTACTCTAACTCAAAACTGGATGAAAAGTGGAAAATTCAGAAAAAAACGCGACCTCCTAACTCTTTAGTCTTTCTTTAGAAGAGAAAATTACTATAAACAATAACCTATTGTCTAAAAATGTTATCTAAACATCTCATTATCAGTGAGAAGTAATATTTTATGTACTGGAAATAATTGTTACAAACAGAAACCGCAAAAAAATAATAATTTGCGCCAAAAATTCGCAAAACTCAATTTTTCACTTACGTTTTTTTTTGGGATCTTATAAAAGAGACTTATGGGGGTGAAATTTAACAAGACATTTTTTATTCGTATTCTAAGAATAAAATAAAACCCATTCATTTTGTTATGGATTCGAACAAATTTGGGGCGGATATGCATGAAAATTCGAAAAAAAATTTCCAATGCATTTTTTAACCCACCTACTGCAAAATCTTCCAAAACCTTTGATTGAAAATGGAGTTAGTATTCATTACTTTTAATATCTATTACAAATCTTCTTCGACTTCAATTCGAGAATATTACTTTTACTTTTTTTTTTAAATCCTAAATATTTATCATTTTTTATATAAGTTAAAACTATTTCTGAATCCTTTAATATTTAACCAAAAACAGTATAAAGGCCCTCTATTAAATTTGAAAACGCAAAAAATTAATAAATATTAAATCCAGTATTACATGAAATCTGGTACATATTTCTGAATACTTTGCATAAAATTGGTTTATTTTTTCAAATAAAATATCCATATTCTCTCTTCCATTGAATGACCTACATTCAGCGAAGCGTCCGGTGCAAAAACGGCCCCGGCGAGATTCAGCCAGGCAATTATGCTGCAGCCACTGCCTCGTTTGCATTCTACTTTTATTGTCTTTGCTATTATGCGTACATACTTTTATAGTTTTTTTCCCTACACTTTTTGCCCTTTTCGTGGCGCTATTGTCCCTCAGTGATAATTTTTAGTTAAATTCGAGAAGAAAATGAAGAAGAGATTAAATACATAAAAAGCAAAAAAAAAGTCTTGTCGATATAATGTTTTCTAACAAGAGACGGACGTGCTGAAAGTGCTGGAAACAATTTGTCAATTCGTATGAGACCAATTAGAGTATTTGCCGAGAGGAAAATATGGAGGCTCTTAATTCAATTCCGCCAATTAATCCACCTTGCACTAAAGAGGTGAGAGGTGGGGATAAACGAACAATCAACATTCGTCGCATCCTGTTCTTTTTGTTAAATATCATTTGATGCTTCGATTTTTAAACTAAATACTCTTTAGATCGAAATTTTCTTATTTTATTTTTAATACTCTACTGTACAATGTAGATGTACATATTTGAATTCAAAGGATATCATTTTTTGAATACACGAGTCTTTATAAAATTTAATTGCAAATTGAAGTCAAATTAAATTTCAATTTAAACATTCTTTAAAGAATTTATCTATATATTAGAACTAATTTTGAGTGCAACTTGGATTCCTCATGAGTTCTAATACGTAGATAAATTTGTCTTCTTGAATTTTTTTGATTGAATAGTTTTTTCTGTATCAATTTAAATTTGTTTAAAAATCTTGAAGAAGTGACTTCGCAATTAAAAAATGCTCAGTTTCAAACCCTATTGTCGGCTTGGTAAGCGGTATGAAATGAAAATGAAATTAAATCAACCATACTAACCAGTAACCACAATTTTTCTTGGGCCAAACAAATATTTTATTGACCATATTATAACCATACGCTATAATTGAAACAACAATAATAAAATTGTGTTAATTGTAACAAATACAGACTTCAACAGTCGAATATGCTCTCAAAACAGGGGAAATAGTGTGATTTTTTCACAAAAATAGGGGAATAATAGGGATATACATTCTTTTAAATAAAATTAATGTATATATAGGTACAATACTGAATTCAAGATGAAACGCTTAAGTTTTTAATTAGAAGTTTGTTTTTCATGAAATAGTTGAATTATCAACCAAATTTTCGAATTTTCAAACAAAAAAGATGAAACTTTAACCAGAAACATTTGCGTTTTTAAGTAAACAGTTGAATCTAAAAGCCAAAAGGACGAATGTTTTAGAAGACAGTTAAATATTCAATCCAGAAAGATGAATTTCAAATCAAGAACGCTTTATACCAAAAAAGATGAATTTTCAATCCAAAAGGACGAATTTTGTATACAAAAAACGAATTTTCAGTAAAATAGTTAAACTCAACCAAGAAAGACGAAGTTTCAAGAAAATAGTTGAATCCAAAAGCAACAAGCATTTTTCGGTCAAGAAAGAAAACAAATTAAACCAAATTGTAGAATTTTCAAGATAAAAGACGAGTTTTAACTGCAAAATAGGAATTTTCACAACAACAACAAATTATCAATCAAACAGTTAAAATTTTAAGCAAAAGGGACGAATTTTCAACTAATAAAGTGAATTTTTAACAAATTAGTTCAACTTTCAACCCATTAGTTGAATTTTTAACCAAGAAGATTAATTTTCTCCCAAAAAGACGAATTTTCACCAAAATACATGAATTGATCCAACCAAATAGTTGAATTTTCAACTAAAAATGATCAATTTTCAGCAAGAAGAATGGAATAGTTAAATTTGCAGGTAAGAAAATTAATTTTCAAACAAACGACAAACGAATTTTTAACAAAATAGTTAACTCTGCAGCCAATAAAAAGAATTTTTAACAAAGCAGTTCAACGTTCAACCAAGTAGTTGAAATTTCAACAAAAAAAGATGAATTCTCAGCGAAAAATGTAATAGTTGAATTTTCAAACAAAGATTGATTATCTCAATTTAAAAAAAAATTTTAACAAAGCAGTTCAAGTTTCAAGTAGTCAAGTAGTTGAATTTGTTACATTTCCCTTTGAACGCTTACAAATCCATACATTATTTGTGCAGAAACTAAATCTACGAATTGAAAGGAGAATCATTTGAAAAATTAGACAGTTTCGCATCGAAGCCGCCTACGTTGACATTATTTTAATGAAAGAGTCAAAAAATATTTAGCTTCAAAGTACAATTTTTTTTAGCAAAATGAACATTTTGATTGAATTCAACTCTTTGCCAAATCTAGAAAAATGTTCCCAAAAATTTGCGTAAATATTTTTTATGAATACTCTGCAATTACATCAATTTAATCGTGCTCTTAGTTTGTATTTAAAGAGTATAGGATTTACTCTTGGTTTTATCATTTTTCCAAATTTTGAGGAACATTTTTTTAGATTTGACAAAGAGTTGAACTCAAGATTTCAAAATGTTCATTTTGCTAAACAAAATTTTTTACTTGAAAGACAATATTTTTTGACTCGTTCATTAAAATAATTTCAACCTAGGCGGATTCGACGCGAAATTGTCTAATCTTTCAATATCTTTGAGGTAAAGTATGAATTTTCAAACGGTCGAAGGAAATATACCCAAACATTGCGTCAGTAGTGTATAATAACAGACCTTTTCAATTAAAAAGAATGAAATCTCAATCAAAAATATTTGGATTCTACTAATTCAGTTCACATTTAGGCAAAAAAAACGATAAAAAGGGGAAGTTTCTTGAAAACACGGACAAAAATAGGAATTTTGTTTAATGAAAATGATGAATAAGGGAAAAACTATTAAGTGTGCAAATATTTTTCCGGTTGGTTAATTAAAATTGGAATAATTTTCCATTTGAAGGATTTGAAACGTATCTCCAAGATTCGAATCAGATTTTCGAATGCACCTGTGTGTTATAAACCTGTTCCTCGACTTCTCGTCTCAACATTTACCCATCCACTCGTTTGGAATCTAACTCAATCTATGTATCCTAGCTCAACCTGATTTAAGTGGAAATAGTGAAGCGAATGTATACGGATGTTGGATGAACAAACGTCAACTTCCGGGGAGAAAGGATACGAAAAGTCTTGCAGAATAAACGCATAAAGAAAAAAAGTCTATATTTATACGTCACCTGCACCAAGAGAAATGCGCGAGTAATTAATTGCGGCGCCAAGTCTGACGTTAAACGTCTTTTCATTGCTTTCTCCCTTTTTTTTAAAAAAAAAGAGAAAAAACTCAAGTCTTCGAGAAAATTATGCGCGATATTTATAACCTCCAGGAAATTCGAAAGACATTTGTGGGATAAATTTGGATGCTCAATAACGAGAAAAAAAATTGTAAAATCATTCTGAAAATACTTGAAAATATTTTTGTAAACATTTGTCTGATATAAGGGAAGGTATGGAATAATATCAGCTTTATTATAGAAACGTTCTAAATTTGTGTAAACGGACTTGTGTATGTAGTTCAGCACGTTTTATTTGTACTAAGTAAACTTTCGGTAGCTTCAGCAAACTGAATAATCAATTTCCGACTCTCAAGAATCAACATTGCGTCTGCTTTGTTTTTAAGTAAAAACTGATAAAAGTCTTGTTTAATTGTGCGCCGCAGTAATACGTATTTATTCACTGAATACCTACGTTTACTGGGCATTAAAAAAAAATAATTTCAAAATAAATACATAAATACAACCAATGTAATTGTGACCAAACAAAAATTCAAAATTTGTAAACTATTAAGGGCAAATTACCTTAAATAATTTTAGATTTTCCCTGACCTTTAATATTTGAAGGCCAAAATTCTTATCTTCTGACATTTTCAATATAGAATAATTTATAACTGGAATATAGGAATTAAATATTTAAATTTTGAATTTATTATTCTCAGAGCTGCCACAGCCTAATTTACTCGAAGAAAGTGAAAAAGTTACCTATTTAAACCGAACAAGTGACCAAAAGTGACTAATATGCAATGTGAATAATGTTCTTTTGAATTCAATAGAATTCGATTAAATTTACAAGAATTAAATTCCGCATAAATTCATAAGACTTCAAAACAATTCAAGTTAAATTCAAAGGAATTCAGATGGAAAAAATTTTAAAAATTCTTCGAATTTCAGTAAAACTGAAGTGAATTTAGAGGAATTTGAAGTAAATATGAAGAATTCGAGGAAATTCATTAAAATTCATGGTGAATTAAAAAAATGCAAAAGAATTGAAAACAATTCAAGTGAATCGAAATAAATTCAGTGAATTCTGTAATATTGAAATAAGTTCAGAAAAATTTTGGGGGATTCAAAACAATTTGATGAATTGTTTAAGAATTAAAGGTGAGTTTATAAAAGCCTTTAGACTGAAGGAAACAAAAACTAAAAAAAAATTGTAATCCATTGAATTGAGTAGAATTGATAAGAATTCAAGTAAATTCTAAAATTCAAGAGAATTCCAAATAGAATTTAAAATAATTCAGGATAAATCAATAAGAATGAACTGCAAAAAACAATCCAATTTCAATTATTTGTAACTGAGAAAGTAATGGAGAACAGGGCTTTAGTGCCCTGCATAATAACGATTCAGGGTCCTAAGCGCCTATCCTCAATTACATTATAAATTATAAATCAACGCAATGCAATATTTAAACGAAATACAAACTTCAATCGATCATATTGACGTGCACTGCAATATTTTTTGTCATATCCCAAGATTTTAGCAAGACATCTTCTTTTGTTGAAAAAAAAGAAGGTGGACAAACATACACGGTAAATGCGGCATTTAATGACGTCATGAAATACCATTAGTCCCTAAAAAACGAAATTTTTCATTGATAAATTGAAATTATTGATTAGTTTTCGTACTATTTGTAATGACTTATAGAAATGTGAATAACTACTTTTAAAATGTCAATTGTTTTGTAATGAAATAACTAATTTTGAAAATACGCTTTATGTTACAACAATTAATTAAGAAAAGCAACAACAAAAATTAAAGAGCTTGAAACATTAAAAAATGTATTTACCACAAGAGTTGTAATAATTCTCAATATTATGTATGTAGTTGATTTTTACTCGGTTTGGTCCTTCGAGTATGAATCATTATGAGAATCGCGTTGGCGTGAAAATGTTTTTCCCATTTGACGGTTATTTATATACTCCCGTTGAATCGAGTGTGAACTTCAAAATTCACGTGCAGTAGAAGCCAAATAAAATTTAAAAAAATAACCAGGTTCTTCGATCAGCTGACTTTATCTCAATCTCATAGTCATATGATTGACGAGAATTTATAGCAAATATGAACAATAAATATAAAGTTGGCTAAAAATCCAGTGTAGGGTAAATTATATACAATTTTTTTTTACTTTTTTAAAATTTGGATTTTAGAAATTCAGTCCACAAAAAGGCTTCAGACACCCGTGTAGAAATTTGGTCATGGCCCAAACAGGGCCCAGGCTTGGCAAAACTAGGCCCTGGCCTGGCGATCTAGCCTGGGCCAAGCTTGAATGAAACGCCAAATCTGGCCAGGGCCAGGTTATATTGCCAGGCTCGATCGCCCAGCTTGGCCCAGGCTTGGCCCAGGCTTGGCCCTAGTTTATTATCGATTCGCAGCTTCCTCATCATCTGCGTCATCATCATCTATATACAATAATTTTTCAATTTACGTCCGCCATGCTTGTTTTGTAAATTAAAGTTTTAAACATCATTACATATACATCAACAATATATTTACACTCGATAATTCGATGAAAAAGTTTTCTCAATTTGAGGTTAGAAGTGACATGTAATCTTGATGTGAAAATATTATTTATAATTAATATAAGTACTTACTTGCACTTTCACCGCGTAAATATTGGATACTGCCGAGTGCTCGATTCCTCCGGACTCTCAGAGTGCTTTTTATTTTAGGCATTTCCACTATTTTCACTCACACAAAATTTATAAGTTCAGTTTGGATCAAATTCTGACTCGAATTACCTATCAAGATACTTTAAGAATGTTAATTTATACCAAATTAGCCACTTTGTAAAGATTCACACTCGAAACTCCAAAGTAATAACTAAACAAAGAGAATAGTACTACGCCATCTGTCGTCAATTTTTGGAACTTTGACACTAGCTGGGCCCAAGCTCGAGCCATTGCAAAGTTCGAGCTAGATCCAGGCTAGGGGCGCCCAGCCTGGCCCAAGTCTGGAACATGGAACAAACTTGGCGATTTCTGCTCGGGATTTAAAAAAAGACAACAAGTATAAAAGATAAGAGCGAATGAAGATTATTTATAATTAAACACTCAATAATACAAAGAATGAATGTTTTCATAACAAATAATTATGATAAGAACATATTTTCTGGTCCATATCGTAAAATGATAAAAGTTCATAAAATACTTCTCTGTATTGTGATTCACTTTTCCGCGCTATTTGTATGACCATAATCTCGTATATGCTGAGAAATATTCTTCACAATTCAAATTGAAAATTATTATGCTTTTCTGATAAATATTCTTTTATGTATAGTAGAATATATTTTAAGGTTTTTATTTAATATCGTTCAATTAATCTATTAATGTTTTCCATTTCCACTTTATAATTGTTAACACCTACAAATCTAATAACGTTACATTTCAAAGACTTTAAAGTTAAAATTATTCACATTTTATTCCTTTAAATAAAATTAATTAAAATGCAGACTTCGCCGAGAACACGCTACCCAAAATTAACAAATTACTACCTCGTAAAAAATTAGCAAATTGAGTCCTATGCACTTTTTACCTATCTGTTAACTGGAAGCAACAATCCATACAAGAGTGTTAAAAAATTGTTTCAATTTTCACGTTATTGTTAATTAACAATAATACGCAACGGTTTGTCAGTGTTCAGGGTTTCAGTATTTCATTAGAACGCTCACCCGAATATTTTAAGCAAAAAATCACTCTATGTATTTTGTTCCAACAGAAATGTTAATTTGACTGGACTATGTGGAACCTTGAATTATTCATACATAATTCAAAGTTGTTTACTTTCAAATGCCAGTGATATGAAATTATACAGTTTCTATAAAAAATTATTTAATTTTGAACGTTCTCAATTTAAAATTGATTCCAATTGAAAGAGCTGAACATTTTACGATTTCAAACACTTATTTAAGAATCGAAGAGGCCAATTAAAGCCTTCTTTTTGGAATTATAAAGTTTCGAATGCATTTAATTTCTTTAGTTTCATTCCCTCAATTTATTTATTAATATTTATCAATACTCAGTTTTATTTATTAACTGTGTAACTTTAAACGCTTTCAATTCAAAATTATCCACTCTTTAATGCTGCTAAGGTAGCATTTTTCAGCTGCTAAGGCTTCGTATAAATTTGAAATTATCCCATTTTGAACCTGAATTTCTTAAATTTTGAACGTTTTCGATTTAAAATCGTTCAAATAGGCTTTCATTTTTAAACGGATGTATTCTATAAAACTCTGAATCTAAAATTTACTCAATACTTAATACTTTTAATGTAAAATTCTTCATTTAAAAATATTATATTTATAAATATTTACATTATCAATTGTCTGATTTTTAATGTTTTAATTGAATAATCTGTAAGATTTCGATCTTTTTAATTTTAAATTGTTGAAGTCTATGATATTTCAATTTAGAATATTTCATAAACGTTTTTCACATTAAAGACTTTTGCTTGCCAAATAAAATATTTCATAGTAGATATGAAATATTTTATATTTCATAGAAAATATTCATTTAAATTTCATGTAATTCATTCTGAAGTCATTTACTGCAAATTTCAAAATTTGTCACTTTTTCACGTGTAATGTTCAATTTGAATGTTTGAAGAAGCAAACTTTAAAATTAATTATTCTTAAACTTGAATTTACAATCTAAAAATTTGTTTACCCTCTTGAAACATTCAAAATTATTAAAACACTTCTAAATTTTGCTTCGAAATCTTCAAAAATCCACATTTTGTTTCGAATTATTTGAAATATTTTTGAATTTGAAATTATTTTTGAAAAAGACGAATTTTCAACAAAATAGTTGAATCCACAACCAAAAAATATTATTTTTCAACCAGTTGCAGTTTTAACCAACAAAGATGAAAAAATTACTAAAAAGAGACGAATTTTTTAAAAATAGTTAAATTTTTTAACACGCAAATACGAATTTGCAACTAAAATGATGAATCTTCAACAAAACAAAAAATGAATTTTTAACAAAGCAGTTCAAGTTTTAGCAAATAGTTTAATTTTCAACCAAAAAACACCAATTCTCAACGAAAAATTGGATTGTCTATATTTCAACTAGATTAAATTAAAAAAAAAAAAGTTGAATTCATCCAAAAAGGCGCATTTTTAACCAAATAGTTGAATTTTTTGCTAAAGAGTTGAATAATTTTCAATTTGAAAATATTAATTTTCAACCAAAAATGGTAGAGTTAAATTTTCAGTGAAAAAATTAATTTTCAACGAGAAAAAGAACGGATTTTTAACATGGAAGTGTCTACGCGTACCGAAAAAATCCAGCTAAACTCCAGCTATACGTACCGAAATTTCGGTACAAATAGCCCCTTTTCCAGCTCTCCCTATTCGTACCGAAAAAATCTGGCTACTTGTACCGAAATTTCGGTACATGTAGACACGGCCTTTTAATATTTTAAATTTAAAGCAATCTGAAAATAGGATTATCACCCTCACTTTTGCTCTGGTTCACGATGACGTAAAATTATAATCATTCAAGATATTTCAAATGGTATTATATATTACCGTCAAGTACTTTGCTGTCGATGCGTATGCAGTTCGATTTTAAAGAAATATCTAACCGACATATACATATTAACTATATAATTATAAAGATATTTTTGCTTGCATACAATCTATAGAGAAAGTCGATGTGGGATAGAAACCAGTCCGAAACTAATAAAACGGTCATACAGTGACGCTTTTACGCAATGGCCTGGAACCTTGTGTCCAGTGAAATGTTCTGATTAAATAATTTAATTTCGAGTTTAATTCAATTCCATGTTTGCCAGAATTCATTAAATACTTCGAATTCCAACTTCCATTCCAAACCTTATAATTGGAATGCCCTCAATAAATTGGAATGTTCCAATTTTCAACGTCAAAACCACCTAAATTCGTAATTCCGGGAACAGATTTGAGAGAAAAATTAAATAAACGAAATAAATAATATCATTTTTTAAAGAATAACTCACTATAGTACCTTGCTTTGAAGGAAACGGCCACTTTTGACACTTTAATCCATCTCATAATAAATGGTATATGAAAACTGAAAAATATTAGACTTTACATTCTTTGAAAATTCATCTTTTTTGGTATAAAATTGATCTTCATGGTTGAAAATGAATGTTTTTTGTTAAACGTGCATCTATTTTATTGAAAATTCATCTCTTTGGATAGAAATTTCATATTTTTTTGTTAAGAATACAACTGTTTTGTTGACAATTCGTCCTTTTTGGATGAATTAAACTGTTTTTGATCAAAAATTAAAATCTTTTTTTATTCAAACATCAAACTATTATATTTTTTTTAAAAAATGTATCTTTTTAGTTGAAAATTCAACTACTTGGTTGACAGATGAACTATTTTTGTAAAAACTACTTTTTTTAAAACTAATTTTCTTGGTTGATGCTTCGTCAATTTAGTTGAAAATTCATCTCATTTTATATATGATCTAAAAGAAAAAATTAATCAATCTATGTATGAAATCTATAGTAATAAAGATGATATAATATATAGTAATCTAAACCTTGATTCAATCTTAAATGTGAACTGAATTAATAGGATTCAATAGGAAATACCAACTATTTTTGGTTCAGAATTAATATTTTTTGGGTAAAAATGTTCTTATTTGGTTGAAAATTTAAATATTTTATTAAAGATTCAACTACTTTATTGAAAAGTCATATTTTTTGTCGAATATACAACTGTTTTGTTGAAAATTTATCTTTTCGGGATTAAAAGTGATATTGTCTAAAACGTTGAATTTTTTAGCTTGAAAACTCAACTTTTTTGGAAAAATTCATTTCTTTTGGTAGAAAATTCATCTTTTTTGGCTGAAAATTCAACTATTTCGTAGAAAATTCAGATATCTTGGTTGAAAATTACCTTTTTTGTTGAAAATTCATCTATTCGGTATTAAAAATCAAAGGTTTTCGAAAACATTGGACTTTTTAGCTTAAAAATTCAACTGCTTTGCTGAAAATTGATCTCTTTTGGTAGAAAATTTCATAATTTTTGGTTAAAAATGCAAACGTTCGGTTTGCAACTTTTTTCGTTGAAAATTTAACTACGTGGTTAATGGTTTTAACTTGAAATTTAACTACTTTATTTTTGGTTGAAAATTCATCTTTTTGGTTGAAAATTCATTTAGTTTGTTGAGATTCCAATATTCTTACTTGAAAGGTTTGGAATTTAAAACGTTTCATATTGAATTAAATATGGTACCTAAATTAATTTTATTTCAAAGAATTTACTTCCCTATTATTGCCCTATTTTAAGTCGCCATATTTATCCAGTTTTGAGAGCATTTTAGGCTGTGAAGCTTGCAATATTAAAATTTAAATGATTTGAATTTATTATTTTCTCGCTTTCCAGTTCCGATTATAAAACATTGAAATATAAATACGGCAGTTATGAGTCCAAGGTTTATTTAGCCTCTGAATTCAACAATAGAATTTCATCTGATCTTGTAAATGCAAGCCGATAAATTAAATGTGTAGCAGAATAAAAGTTCTTCAGTATATAGATTAGTGTTTGTATAGTCACTTTTTAGCTGGAATTAATCACTTTTTTCAAGTACATTAGTCTGTGGTAGTCCTGACGATCAAAAATGAATAATAATAACAAAACTTTTACGCTTCTAATGTAAGAGCAAATTCTCATCATACTTATTTTCAGACATCACGTTGTATGTGTGATAACAGAAAATCATATCATATCATTTAATCGAAAACCACGTGTCAGCCCTTTTCTTATAAGTCACGAGCAGATATCCATATCTTTAAGAATCTATAAAAAGATGTTGCACAATGATGATAATATTTACTTTATTATGAATGTCTTTTCAAGAAAAATATTTCCTGTTAACTACTAATCTACTAATTGGCAAAAAACTCGTGATAGAGTTCATTCGCTCCAAGGAGTAAATTATTCAGTTGGAATATTCCATTTAATATCAATGAATTGCAAATTATTTCAAATAATTTAATTTAATTTATATTTAGTTTAATTTAAGAACAAATTGTCGATTATCTGTACAAAGGAAATTTTAGAGCTTGGTATTTCTAAAGTTTACGTGAGTTGAATTTTCTATTCGAATTTTCACAATGTCAGTGTTTCGAAACAAGCTGAACGACTTTTTTGTTTTCCATTGAGTACACTTTGTTAGCAGTAATTGGGAATGTTTCAACGGCTCTGATATTCGCTTGCGCATGTAATTCGCTAACAAGCGACAAACCCAGTGTAAATTATTTTTCTAGAGATAAGAGCAGAAAACTTTTCCGCATCGTATATTCTCTTGTTTGAAACAGCATCTCTGTTAAGCAAAATGCGTCTTAATCATATGTTTGGAGATCAGTCTCGCAAATAAAAAAATTGGATTTAAAATGCACAAATTTAATATTTGCCGTACCAAGCCGTAAAAAGAAAATGACGGAAGAGTTTTTTAGCTGAAAAATCAACAGAATTAATGATTGTTAACGAATTTTTTATCCAAGCAATTAAAAAAAATGTTATCGAGAAGAGTGAGCCGATTTTTATTTGTTTAAAACAATGACTGATGAAGATTCGATTTTAATCTGTCATCAGACATCTTCGCAGAATTTGGCATTTTATGCGATCGTATTTATCGCTCTAAACAAATCTGAAATGCATCAGCTAGACTATAAAAATTCATTACGTAACTCCACATGTGTGAACAGGTGGTAAAAATAATTCTTGTTTATCGAAAGATACAAGACTGCAATGTATCACTGAAGCAAAAAATTTAACGCTTAAAATTTGAATTAAATTAGGAATAAAACTCAATTATATACAATTTTCTCGGGAAAAAATGAACGCCTTTAAACTCCGCTAGGATACAAATTAAGTTGAAGGATAAAAAAATCCTAAACTGAGAAAAATATTTATCTTGAATTAAAGGAACCGTTTCTATAACATAATTTTTTTCATTGAACCAAAAATATTTTAAAAACGAAGAAAATTATTTTAAATTAAATAAAAATTTTCATTGGATAAAAAAAAAATTATTTGAACCAAAGAAATTTCTTTCACTCAAAAAATTTTTTTTGGCTTGAAAAAAACTTTTCTTTGACTGCTAAACAAATAATATTTTTCTTTAATTCAAAAAAATTGTATATGAATTAAGAAAATCTTTTTTCTGGTTGTATCTGAAACAAGTGGTATACCGAAATATCCCAAAAATCTGGCAATCATTGTTGCTGAAAACCTGAATGGCTTTCCATTACTTGAAGTTGTTTTATATCTTAAATTTACAAATTCAAAATGTTATACAAATTTCATATCAGTGAATTTCGCTGGAAATTAGTACTTTTTTGAAATAATTTGATTATAAAATCATAAAGTTTCAAATGAGGCTTACAATTTCTAACATTTTTAGATTGTATTAGTTTTTTCACATAAAATTATCATTTTAAAACAGAAATCATCATCAAGGCTTCCAGTTTTAGGCTATGTTGGCTCTATACACAGAAAATGGGTATTTTTAATTTAAAAATAATTATATGCATTTCAAAGATTAAAATTTTTTCAACAATTATTTACATTTTGTTGGCGTTTTTACTAGAAACTGAATTTTTTATATAAAAATCATTAGATTTTCAAGTGTCATAATTTTTCAACAATTTTAGGTTATGTTAACGTTTTACAATGAAAATTAGTATTTTAAAACAAAATTGACATTTAAGAATTTTAAATTAGATTAAAATCAAATTCAAAAAATCCTATTTGTCGTCAAATACTCAAATTAATGTATAGAATTCCTGAAAATAAAACAAGAATCCGACGATCAAATTTGGACAATCACCACAAAGTGCTCCTATTGCAATTCCTAAGAACAAAAATTATATATATAATATATATATATATATATATATATGTATATATATATATTACATATTATTATATTATATATATATTAATTATATATTATTATATCGCATAAGATTGTCAATTTTTTGAACAGCTTCAAGTTATATTCACGTTCTTCACAGGAAATCAATTATTTAAAAAAAATTAGATTTCAAAGAAGATTCCCAATTTTTTACTAGATTTAGGTTATCTTTTTTTAAATCAAAAATTGGTATTTTATAACAAAATTGCAACGGTTTGATTGTCTACATATTATACAAAAATATTATATATTAATTCTGAAGTTAAGATATACATTTTTATCAATTATCAAACATATTATCCATACTTGTCTTTTCGATTTGAAAATTCATCCCTTTTGATAGAAACTTAATCTTTTTTGGTTAAAAATGCGACTGTTTTGGTTGAAAATTAATCTGTTTTGGTTGAGTTTTCAACTATTTTGTTGTTAATTTGTCTTTTTTGGTTGAATTCAACTATTTTTCATTAAAAAAAAATCTTTTTTGGTTAAAACATGAACTATGAAATTTTTCTTTGAAATGTCATAATTTTAATTAAAAATTCATCTTTTTGGTTGAAAATTCAACTGTTTTCTTGAAATATCTTCATTATAAGTTGAAAATTCAACTATTTTCGTAGAAAATTCATATTTGCGGGTTGAAAATGAATAGAAAATTTGGTTAAAAATGCAACTTTTTGTTGAAAATTGAACTGTTTTGTAGAAAAATTGGTTGAAAGTTAAACTAATTTGTTAAAAACTAATTTTTTAGTTAAAGATTTATGATTTTGGTTAAAAATTCGTATTTTTGGTTGAAAATTGAACTGTTTTACTGAAAATTTGTTGTTTTTTTATTAAAATTTAATTTTTTAACTGAAAATGTACCTATACCATTTTTAGTTGAAAATTGATCGTTTTAAGTACAAAATTTATCTATTTAGTTGAAAATTCATGTATTTTGTTTAAAATTTGTCTTTTTGAAAAAGTGAAATTTCACATCTTTTTGGGTTAAAAATTCTATTGTTTGGTTGAAATCTAATATGGTTTTGTTAAGAATCCAACTATTTTGTTGAATATTCAACTTTTTTGGTTACATTGAACTGGTTTTTATTTAAAATTAAACATTTTTTTGGTTAAAGTATCAACTATATTACATTTTTTGTTGAGAATTCATATTTTTGGCTAACAATTCAATTAATTTGTTGAAAGTTGAACTATTTTGATAAAAATTCATCATTTTAAATATTAATTTTCATCAATTCATCCAAAATATTGTTCTTACTTTTCTTTTATATTATTTAATATAATCGCGCGCGTAGAGCGCGTGTTTGTTTCCTAGTATGGGTGAAAATGGTAAAATCCCATTTTTCCCCATTCTCTCCATAGTCTTTTTTCTACTGATTTGTTTTTGCATAGTTTTATAATTTCAGGACATCCTCGTCCTCTTAAATTAAAAGTGAAGTTTTTTTAATCCGCATAATAAAATTTGGAAAAAGATGCAAATAAAAGTTTGTAGCTTTGAAATATAAAGAAAATATGAAAAAAAATAATGACGATCTCTTCCACGAAAAATGGGTAACAATCAAAAGATTCGAATTTAAACCTGTTGGGTTCGAATACTTTAAGAATTAAAAATAATCCAACAACATTTTTTATAATCTGGCAACAATTTCGCGTATTTTTTTATAACTAGTTTAATCATAAAAATTTATATTTTTATTTTCCAGAAACAGGTGTAGGAAATATCAGAATTTCATATGAATTTCTTAAAATTGGCATACGTTCTCGCATAGGTTGTTTTCATTTAAAAAACAATCTGTTTCATAAAGGAGTAAATTTATGATTTTTTAATTAATTTCTTTGTTCATGGGTTCAGTTATTTCGTTCGTTTCGGAACTATAGTTTTTTTAAATGGTAGTTTCCAGACTTGAGAACTTGGTATTTTTAAATCTTCAACTTGAAAAATATATTGAGCCATGTCACTTTATGAATCCAGATTAATTCGAAGCTGAAAAAAATGCACAAAGTGAATTTAATCTATCCGAGTGATGAAAACTCACAGTTGATATAAAAGTCTCAAGTAACTGGATGAAAGAAAATGAAAAAGCTCTCTCTCTCTCCACAATGTAATTGGCAATTTTACAAGGGTGCAGATCCGAACAATCTGTTTTACAAAGTAATCATTCTCCTGGCGCATCTGCTGCTCAATAAACACGTAACTCGTACATGGATGAGGAAAGCTGCTGGAAGCGAACCAGTGAGCACTCTGTTCATCAAGAGCATAAGCAACTTCTAGAAGTAACTGGCAGGTACATCATGCCATCGCGGTATTGCTAAAGTTACTGCTTGCCAATTTAAGCCATTAGTTATAGCTACTGACGTACTAAGCGAACTTAACAAAATTTCCCCGGAAAAAGTAAAAGAAAAAAGTTATGACCTGGTTTCGAGCTTAATTTACTATAAGATTGGTTCGCGTGTCTTAAAATGGTGTAACGGTTTTAAAAAGGAAGAGAAAATTGAACAAAATTGAAACCTTTGTGTCGAATTGATGAGAATTATCGTTTGTAGAGTTTCGTAGCCCCGGGCAAAAACCCTTATCGTTTCGGTCACGTGTCCGTCGCCCATCCTTCCATCCGTCCGTCGTACTTTTTTCCAAGGAGAATAAGTGAGGGGAAATAAGGGTAGCGGAAGTAGGCGAAATGAGGGAAAATGGAGGGAAAGTAGGGAAAATGGAGGGAAAGTAGGGGAAATGAGGAGAAATGGGGAGCGGAAATAGAAGAAATTAGGGTATATTGAGGGGAGGGAAAGTAGAAGGAATGTGTGGAGGCGAAGTTAAGGGAAATTAGGGGAGGGGAAGTAGGAAAAATGAGAAGATATAGGGGAAGTGAAGGCGAAATGAGGATATGAGAAGCAGGGGGATTTAGGGGAAATGAGGGGGAGAGTAGGAGAAGCGAGGGAATTTGGAGGAATGACAGTAGGGAAAATAAGGGTGGGAAAGTAGGGAATATGATTAGAAATGATGGTGAGTAGGGGAGGGGAACTGACGAGTGAGGAAGGGTGGTAGAAGAAGGGGACTTTTAGCTAGGGAAGCAAAGAGAGGAGGAAATAGAGCACAATACCTCTCAATTCTGCCATTAGACATACTTTAGGTAGGCTGTCATTTCCCATGCTTGAAATTTCCAACACATCTGCTTGCCCTTCTTCTTGCCTCTATTATCAAACTTCTTGTACCTGCTTCCATTCTTCAAATATAATTTAGAGTATTCACGTCTATTCCCATAATCATTTTTACATATTTGCCTTGTATTCTTCCCATTACTTCCTTTCTTTCCCATCCCCGTAGCCCCATGCCATACAGTAATCCTGCCTTAGCCAAAATATATCTAACCAGTAAATCCTTCCTCCTAGATTATATATATTATCTCTTTTCATCACACCCCATGCTGCATTAATTGCCTTTTGGGCTTTTCTTGCTAAAGTGTTTAGATGTTTGTTGAACGTCCCTCCCATAGTAAACCAGAAGCCAGATAAAGTAGTAAACCAGATAATACTTGCATTTATCTGCGGCCTCTAATTTCTTTCCGTATATTTTCCATTCTTCACCTCCTTCATTTTGCCTCCCTTTCGAAATACCATTATTTTTTTTTGTTAAAATTGATTGAAAGCTTTTTTTTATTACTATATTTTTCTACGGTTTTAAGCATTTCCTGTAAACCTTCTGGGAAGTCGGCTACTAAACTTAAATCATCTGCAACTTTTGGTGTATATACTTTCGTCTTTCCTATCACTGTACCTTCCTCCTTCTTTCTTATCCATGCACCCTCCATGTCTTCAGTAAAAATGATAAAGAGTGTTGGGCTTAATGGGCAACATTGTCTGACCCCCCGCTCCAATCTAAAACTCTCTGTAATTCCCTCCTCTTTCAGTATTTCATTTTGCGTCTCCCTATATATATTTTTAATAATTATCAACATTTTACCCTTTATCCCAGTTTTTTCTAGTTTCTGAATTAAAATATCCCTATCTACTGAGTCCGAAGCTTTTTTTAAGTCCACAAAGGCCACGTATAGCTTACCACCCTCTTTTTTTAACTTGTTATTTATTATAGAATGCAGTGCAAAGGTATAGTCTCTTGCAGTCCTACCTTTTCTGAAACCTGCCTGACTTTCCTTATATAAAACTTTTGTCTCTAACCACCCCTTGCTTCTTTCATCCATGATTTTGACTAGAACTTTGTACCCTATAATCCTATATCTAATAGTGACATTTCTCTATAATTTCCTGTGACGTATTCATCCCCTCATTTAAAAATAGGAACAATTCTAGTTTTCTCCCATCCTTTTCCTATTACACCTTCCCTCCACATTCCACTAATACATCTATGCACTTCTAAAAAATCAGCATCTCGGTAAGCCTTGTAGGAATTCAATAGTTACTCCATCCTCTCCAGAACCTATTGCGCTGAAGTTACAGACGTCTACGCGAGACGGTTTCACCAATTTTGTATGAATTTTTAATTTTCAATTTTTTCTAAATTTTTTTGCATATTACTGTAGGATGATGTTTATAAAAGACATTGGCACTTTCAGTTTTTCGAATTTTGCTGAAAAAAAAAAAATGGGAGCAAAAACAATTTTTTTTTTGAAATGTTAATTTTTCACAAAAAAACTAACTTCACTGTTTTCTTTTCTCTCCATTTCGATACACATTATCCGAGAGATGTACACACAATGTTCCAAATTGCTTTTCCATCACCCAAAAAGTGTCAAAACGTACAAAATGTGCCCGGAAACAGAGTGGATTCACCTATACGGTCGATTTTCAGACAAAACGAAGAATATGTGACACTTTTAAATTCGACATTATTGCATA
>CAKNYM010051638.1:421799-511301 GCA_932195095.1 Andricus curvator | reverse complement strand
CAAGAATATGTGACACTTTTAAATTCGACATTATTGCATATATTAACCAAACGAAATAAAATCAATAATAAAATCAAAAATTGACTGCGCGGACGTGGGTCAAATCGGACAAAATGTGCCCGGAAACAGAGTGGATTCACCTATACGGTCGATTTTCATACAAAAGCAAGAATATGTGACACTTTTAAATTCGACATTATTGCATATATTAACCAAACGAAATAAAATCAACAATAAAATCAAAATTACATTCACTTCTAGGTTCTATTGTGTCCTGTGTATTAATTATTTTTACTGTATTGCTGTTTTGAACTACCTTTTTTCCATTTACTTTCGAGTCATCGATTTTTTCAACCTCTCTATTAACTTCTGAAAATGAATTTTCCACCTCCCTTTCTTACCCCATGTTCTTACTTTTATGCAGTTTTGCATGATTTTTCAGACTTCGAAATTGATTGGAATGTTTTTAAACTTGAATTCCAAAGACTTCAAAACAATGCAAAGAATTCAGAGGAATTCAGGGGATTTAGAGAATTCAAAGAATTTTAGTAATTTAGAATATTCAAGGAATTCAGAATATTCCAGGATTTCAGGGAATTCGAGGAATTCAGACCATTGAGGGCATTCAAGAAATTTAAGGAATTCAGAATATTTGAGGAATCCAAAAGAATTGAAGGAATTCAGAATATTCAAGGATATCACAGAATTCAGAGAATTCCAGGAATTCAGAAAATTCAAGGAATTCAGGGAATATAAGGGATTTCAGAGCATTTAGGGAATTCAACAAATTTCGGGTATTCAAAATATTGCAAGAATTCAGGCGATTCAGTGAATTGAAAGAATTTCAGAAACTCAGAATATTCCAGGAATTCAGAGAATTCAGGGAATTCACAATATTGAAGGAGTTCAGGAATTTCGAGAAATGAAAGATTTAAGAGAATTTAGGAATTCAGAGAATGCAAGGAATTTTGAATATTCAAGGAATGCAGGATAATCAAGAATTGCAGGAATTCAAGAGGGTTTAGGGAATTCAGAATAATCCAGGAATTCAGGGGATTTAAAGAAATCAAGGATTTAAGAGAATTCAAGAAATCCAGAGATTTACAGGAATTCAGAAAATTCAAGGATTTCAGGGATTACAGAGCGTTTCGGAACTCAGAATATTCAAGGATTTTGGAGAATTCAAGGAATTCAGGGAACCTGCCCAATTTTCTTTCCAGTATTTCAAGCGAATATAAACGATTTTATGGCATTTTAATAAATTTAGATGGATTTTGTAGTATTTTTGAAAATTTGAATGGATTATAAATTTTAACGGGTATCATAAAACTTTAAGGATACTTTTAAAAGGGTTTCATGGGATTTTTAAATAATTTAAGAAATTTGACTGAATTTCAAATCTTTCAAAAGGACTTGTCATTCCTTGTAATCTTTTTAAATCTTTTGAAATCACTTGAATCATTTTCAAATCACTTGAAATTCCGTAAAATTATAAATAGTTATAATTCCTTTAGAATCCCTTAAAATAATTCCCTGAAATCTTTTACACTTCTTAAAATCCCTCAAAATCTTTTGGACTTTTTAATATATTTTATATATTTATTCCGACTTCTTTTACCTAATGAAGAAACTGAATTAACAGTTCTGTCATAATATTTACTTACCGATATAATAAGGAAAACTTGCAGAGGAGAATGATAGCAAAACATTTACACGCAGGTATATAAAAATTGGAAAGCAAAGTTGAAACTGACTAAATAAAGGAACATTTTTTAAGACTAAATTACATGAAAAATATTGACATCAGATGTTTTTTATAGGATGATAATATAGATATTCAGATTAAAAGTTGAAATAAGTAAAGAACAATATAGTTTTATCAAGCAGCTTGAAATTACGATTTCGTCTCCGGTTCTTGTTCGCTATAAGATATGACGAACAGTCGGGAAAAATATTTGATCTTCATCAGATGTCATTACGATAACCGTACGTAACATGGTACGGTAGCAGGTGATTATTCGGGTCAAGGACTGTTACTGTTATCGCTCATCGTTTGAATTTTTTGCAAGCATATTTTACGCACATGTTCCGGACATAAGCCTCTCTTGATCTAATTTCTAATACTTCAAACAGTGTCTGTTTATACGAAATAAATCGTAAAAATTACATCATGAGTAGTTACAACATCTAATTAAAATATGTTCATTAAAAATTACTTCGAAATATAATAAGTATTTACAAATTTCAAACAACTGAAGTCTAAAGCCTTAGGTACCAAATTTCGAATCTAAAATTAATTTATGACATGATGTTCATGTGACACATGTTTTTCTTAGAAAACAAAAAAAAAAGATTTATCACCTTCACTTTATAGCATGAAAGACGAATATAGCTACTGTATATTTGCGAATTGGGAGGTAGTTTATGCAATAAACTTTTTGACCCGAATATCTGGAATTCATTTAACACTGGTGCATGCAGAAATTTTCCCTGAAAAAATGCTTTTAGATTAGAATGTTGGCCACTGAAATCTTAATATGAAAACCTTTGTAAACAAATTAGTATTCGGAAAAAAAGTTTGAAGGATTTTTTACGATAGAAGCAAAACTTGAAGGCTTTACAATTCATCTCACGAGAGAATACTCTCTGGAAATTTTCCTATAAACCTACATGCATATCTTGCCGATAAAACAATGCAATCTTATATAAGCTAATTTTATTAAACTGGCTGATTTCATTTTCGAAAGTGATACCTATAGATTATTTTTTATTCCTTAATGTTCTTAGTATCTCTGAGTATTATTTGTAACATAAAATATATTTGACAAGGAAAGTAAGAACGTGTTAAAAAACGTTTATGCTAAAGGAAAATGTACACTCTAAAAAGTATAAATCTCGAAAAACAATAAAATCAGAGATCCTGTATGAAAAACATGGTTATTAACCGGTATTAAGTCAAGGGAAAACAAAAACAAGTTGATGAGAGACTTACTTGACCCTACCGTTTAACTACATTACTACGCAATATTGTACATACTCGTATATTGTAAATGCACATCTTCATCGTTCTTACCCTTGAAATAGAACAAGTGCCAATTTTTATATTGCTTTATCTTTAAAAGGAATCCCAGAAGGTCGAGTTCTAAGAGTCTCGAAAATGACTAAAGTGGATGATCTTGATTTTTGTTTCCTCTAAACGTACGTTTTTTATTATTTCAAAAAGTGCAATTACTATGAAACAAGGTTTTTTATCATGATCTAAATTTTTTGTACTTTCAAAAACAATAACTTAATAAATGTAGAATTTTGAAATCTTCTGCGTTACTTTGAAGAAAAAATTACATCTGTAAAAAAGTGTTAGTCCATCATTAAGTACTTTTAATTACATTTTCTTGTCATTACTATTAACAAATTCTGTAAAAATAGACACTGCCCTACCACTAAGTAGTTAGCTAAGGCGACACGAAACGTTCTGAATATTTATGAGATTTTAAATCCTGCACCCTACGCCCAAGAATCGCATAATGACGTCAGAGGCATTCATTCTCTCAGCGCCCTTGGAAATGTCACCAACTTACGGATACAGATGTGAGAAAAATCATGTAAAAAAGTAAAATGTAAATAAAAACTTATTTTTTATGAAATTTTGTTTTACAATCTTGAACATGTTTATATTTTATGTATTTTGATTCCAAACTGAAACAATTAAAAAACGAAAAGTCATTCATTTTAATTAAGGATGTTCATTAAAGCTATTTCATCTCAATTTTTTAAAATAATTGATGAACTGAAGGAAAACAGACAAATTGTTTTTAAAAAACTCAAAAGGGAAATCTAAGTGCAATGCATAATAAAAATAGTTGAATCTGTAATTTTTTATTAAACAATATTAAATTTAGACTTTCTTTTTCTTTAGAAAAATATCGTAACTTTAATTCAGTCTTTTTCATTGAAAGCTTATTTTGTATATTTAAATATTATCTGCAATTCTATTTGGACAAAATTGATTGGAAATGAGATAAAATATGTTAACTAGCTAAATAGCGAGATATCATATGTAATAGTTGATTAACAATTTGTTTCATGCTTTAACGGTCTTTTCATCAATATCATCTAAATAGAATAGCAGATCATATTTTAAAGAATAAAATAAACTATCAATGATGAAGATTGAATTAGAATGACGATTTGTTTCTAAAGCGGAAGAAAAAACACAAAATCTTAAACAACACTAATGTCTAATAAACAATTACAGATTTAACTCTTGTTTTCTGAATCACACAGATTTATCTTGCAAAACTAGTTATATTTAACAATTTGATTGTTTTCCTCGATTTTAGAAACCGTTCGAAACATTAATGAATTTCGATGTGGGAAAGCTTGTTAACATCCTTAACTAATTTGAGCATTTTCACTCAAAAGGAGAAGTATGATCTTATATATATATTCATACCGAATAAGGGAATATAACTGAAAAGTGAGGAAGAATCAGAAACTAAAAATGGAAGTGATAATATAACTTCCTTCTACTTTATCTAAACTACAGATAAGAACGACAAAAATATTTATACTCAAGCATAATGATAATTCCTACACTAACAGCAACAATTGAACAACTTACTAAACTGCAAAGCTGATGAACAATCGTAATAAGGATCGAATAACTACTCACCTGAAAAAGAGAAAAATTATTTCGTTATTATCATTTTATCTTTAGAATTTCATCATTTTCGTTAACTAAAATTATTTAAATACTATTCCTTATTATTGAATGAAAATGAAAGATGTCAAAAACCATTAGCAATCTTTTAAAATAAAAACCTATAAAGTTTTCAATATTATAAGATCACTGTATGAGTCAATGGTGAACACACGAATGCATCGTTCAGGGAATGCGATCGTGCTTCGGGTACGAAAAATCCTGAATGCCATTCGTTCTTCTCGCATTGCATGATTATTTCCGTCAACTCGTTGGTATATGGTTCCTACTTCCTTTGTTCGACAATGTTTTTTTGAATGATTGATGTCAGATGCATGCAAAAATGAACAGAAATTCTACTCCTTTACGCAGATGCATAATTTTATGTTCCGGAAGAATGGCGACTTTTGCGAAGTCTGAAAGCCCTCAAGAGTACTTTAACCTCGAAGAGCATTTCCTTCTTCCTACCAGAAAATAAGGAATAACGATTTGCATTTGGTCGAAAACATTGAGCGAAAGTGGCGAGCCTTGAAATTGGATAATCATCATATTTGGAAGCTTCCGAATTGTTGTTCAGTCAATCGTTGGTGGCAGCAGTGGAAGTCATTCGTTGGTGGCAGCGGTGGGATCACTCTTTGGTGGCAGCGGTGGGATTTAATCGTTAGAGGCCATGCATAAAATACGTAAGGGGTTTTTCTGAAATTTTAATTTACTTGACCCTACCGTTTAACGGTAGATTGCACTAAATTGCGCTGACAAACAGCTGCTAACAATAAAATTTATTTTTTTATTTTTTAGTCATTCACAGACTTGAAAATATGTTACGTAAGATGTGGTTTTGACCATGTACCCCCAAATGTAAGACATCATACAAAAGCGTTGACGTCCCCACCGTCCCAAGTGACCTCACCTAATTTATGCACGGCCCCTTGGTGGCAGCCTTGGGATCACTCTTAGGTGGCAGCGGTGGGATTTACTCGTTAACACAAAGCAGAAAAAGAGTTCAGTTTTTGAAACGATATAACTGTAATTAAAAAAAAAGAAGAAACTGTAAAAAGGATTCATATGATGGATTATGGATGTATCTGATGAAAGGAGAATATTGGTAAATAAGTACCGCTGTTGAATGGTGGAATCAAATAGAAGCAGCTTTGCTTTCGCATCAATTTCTAATCGCCTCTTTGCGAGGTAGGTTTTCCGCTGAAAAGAAATCGTTCTGGAGCAGTGCAGAAACCGCGAACGATATCTCGAGCGGGTAAAAGAGCAAGAAGAGGAAAAGAAGCCAGTGCTCCTGAGAAATGCGGACGAACCAGACGAAGAGGACTTTCGTGCATACGCGATTAACCCAGCCTCGTAAAAGCCATATCGAGAAACCTGTTTTCTACCCCGTAAACGTAGGCAGCAGGAGATACCCATTCATCAGGTGGTACTGGTGCTATAAATAGAATTCTTGGAATCCAATCGAAGATCTCGATCGGCCTTTACGCTCAACTCACAACATTCAAAAACATTCAGTACCAGGCGGACTATGCACATGCAAATCTCTCATTTCATTCATCTTTTGGAAACTAATTCTCATTTTCATTATGATTTCATTAAAGTTACCTACTCGATGACTTGCTTGTTTCCTAGATCAGTTTTTTATTCTTGAAAACAACACTTGTAACATTATAATTAAGAAAGAGAGCGCAATTGGCAGTGGAGCACTACTTGAAAGATACCCTAGTTTTTTCTAAGAAAATTTTAATAACAGACACCTTGTACCTGGTCGTTAGAGTATTCCCTTTTTTTCGAACTCGAAATTCTTATGCTCTCAGGGGCGGTTTCGTTCTATTGGCGAAAAAAATGATGTGCTCCAAATTTTAGTAAAATTAGTTGATAATTACCCCTAGTGCATACCCCTTTAGGTATTCCATATGATTAACATGAGAAAAAATATTTAAAAAATCAAAAACCTACATAACTTTCTCATTTCTCGTGGAATTCTTCTATAAACTGAGAAACGCAACCTTCTTTACAACTCAAAAAAATGATATTTTCTATAGTATCCAACGAGAGGGATGCAAATTCCGTGTAAAACCTCGTTAATAGCTACAAAGCAAGTGCTGACATTAAAAATTAAAAATGTTGAAAAATCAAAATTAGCAGCTGTTTAGATTTCAAACAAAATTATTGAATCACTCATTTTTCAAGGAAAGCCTCTCAAACTTTACAAGAAGAGCAAGTTTGTTTGCAGAAACTATGCAGTAGTGCGTGACAATATGGATACAGCATACATTTTTCGAAGAAATGAGTACATATATCGCTGTCCGGTAGTCATATTGGATTTTTTCAAAATTTCTACTGTCACGGACTACTAAACAGTTTCTGAAAATAAATTTGTTTAAGTTGCCAAGTTTGAGAGGCCTCCTTAAAAAAATGGTGAAATTAATCATCTTTCATAAATTTGAACCAACCACCATCTTCGAATTTTTCGAAATTTCGACTGTCCTAGCCTACTGCATAGTTTTTGAAAATAAATTTGGATATCTTGCCAAATTTGAGAGGCTTCCGTTGAAAAATGATGAAATTAATCATTTATCTTAAATTCGATCCACCCCATATCTTGGATTTTTTCGAAATTTCAGCTGTAACTGACTATTGCATAGTTTCTGCAAATAAACTTTCTCATCGTGTATCCGTTGAAAAATGGCGAAATTAATAATTCGTATTGAATTCGAAACAGCCGCCATCTGAGAATTTTTCAAAATTTTTGACTCACCTGGCCTATTGCATAGTTTTTGAAAAAAAATTTGCTCATCTTGCCAAGTTTGACCTTCTAGGACAAAAAGCGCACAAGTGGATGACGTACACGTTCCGATTTCGTCGGGATTGGTTGTCCTAATGAACCATGATCGTAGCTTCCGGAGCCCACAACTTCTCATAATAATAATAATCTTAAATTCGAACCAGCCGACAACTTGGTTTTTTTCAAAATTTCAGCTGTCACTGACTATTGCATAGTTTCTGCAAATAAACTTGCCCATCTTATCAAGTTTGAGAGGCTTTTCTCGAAAAATGGGGAAATTAATAATTTTTTGCAATCTAAACAGCCGCCATTTTGGATTTTTTCAACCAAATAATTCGACGAAAAATGAAAATGTTATATGGATTTTTAATTTTTCTCACATTTTGCGTCATGTTAATCATATGGAAAACTTCAAGAGGTGGGTGCTTAGGGGTAAATATTAATCCATTTGGCTAGAATTTGGAGCGCATAATTTTGTTGTCCATTGGAATGAAACCCACTCCGCAAAAGAATTTTGAAAACAATTTTAAAGACGTGTTTATGGGTCCTTCTATTCGTCGTACACCAGACACCTAAAATAATATTCTACGCAGCAGCTCTTTTAAAATTTAAGTACTTATACGCTTCCTCTAGAAGTCTTAAACATGATCCAATTTTATATTTTTAAAAAGTTCCTGTAAAATATTGTTTTAGCTACGTGGTGCATGACGCTATAGAACGAGTCACACAGTGTCATCGAGATTGCATTTGTAGATGTTCTTTGATATCATTAAATTCGAATTTTTCAAGAATGGCTCTAGAACATTATTCTAAATACGAGGTCTGTGCGGAACGTATCCGACCTTGTGGTGTACCAGGAGTAAGAGTTAATCCTAGTCAATGGCCAGAAACACAGGGAGCCAGATCAGGATTATATTGGGCCTGCCGAAGTTGTGTAAGGCCGTGTTTCACCAGAAATTGCTGAATAAGGTGCGATGAATCGGTACGTGCGTTGTCATGGTGAATGACCCAGTCACCACTTTTCCCCAAATCTTGGCTCAAAATTTCCGAAACAATAGTTTTTGGAATTCAGAGGTCTTCCTCTATTTCTCTCACTGCACCTTCCAATTAAGTGCAACCACTTTCTAATTGCTTAAACTACTTTTCAATTTGAGTACCGCTCATACACTCAACATTGTACACTTTCCGAATCACAAAGATTGTTTCCGAACATGAATAGCCAAGTTTTTGGCAAAATTTAATTTACACTCTTTGTTCGGTTCGTTCCGTCATTCAGAAATGCGCCGCGTACGTGGTTGTTAGACGTTTATGCAACTGCGTACACTAGTCGACTGAAGATTCGCAGATCCGTCAGTCGTTGTTATGATAATACTCTAAAAATTCACGTAAGCTTCAAAGATCAAAGTTATTATAGATCAAAGTTTTTAAGCTGGAAGCACTTATAAACAAAACTGCAAAAGCCATTAATTGAGCTGAAGTAAAAGTCGTAAAAAAGAAACAAGAAATCTTCAAATCCGAGACTATGAACTTTTACGAGGCAGATAACTATATACGTCAGGGATAATTATTTTAAAAATGAATTCATTTCTAAACTTCCCTGAGCAGCGGCCAGCAGGAATTTTTAAAAGGCGTTATAAACATGTTCCTGGTGCAAGCGGTCGTAAACCTTTAAATGAAAATCCAGTGTATTCTATGTTCACGGTATTCAGGCTCGCACAGAAAAACATTGCGATCATCTTTGTTGCAACTCATTTTTTATGTTCTCGAAAAAAGATTTTTTTTCATTCTCGTTCTCCGGTGTCTCATTTTTTTTGCATCTCAAAACACCACTGAATCGTCGTATTTTCGGGGCTCGGCGATTTTCTATGCGGAAATGTCTACGAGCCTTCGTGGCATTTAAAATAAAGATTTGAAGTGGACACATATATCCATTCGACGATATATCATCTTTTTCTCTAGTGAATTTTATTTAGATTTGATGACTATGTCTTTAAAAATTGGCATTTTTGACCACGTAGGCGAAACTTGCTATGGAATTCAATTAATACATTGGCTTCCTTATGCACAGAAAAACCTTGAGCTTTTGTTTTTCTAACTTCAGATAGTTTCGTTATAGCTCATACACTCAACATCGTACACTTTCCGAATCACAAAGACTGTTTCCGAACGTGAATGTCCAAGTTTTTGGCAAAATTTAATTTACACTCTTTGTTCGGTTCGTTCCGTCATTCAGAAATGCGACGCGTACGTGGTTAGACGTTTATGCAACTGCGTACACTAGTCGACTAAAGATTCGCAGATCCGCCAGTCGTTGTTATGATAATACTCTAAAAATTCACGTAAGCTTCAAAGATCAACGTTATTATAGATCAAAGTTTTTAAGCTGGAAGCACTTATAAACAAAACTGCAAAAGTCATAAATTGAGCTGAAGTAAAAGTCGTAAAAAAGAAACAAGAAATCTTCAAATCCGAGACTATGAACTTTTACGAGGCAGATAACTATATACGTCAGGGATAATTAGTTTAAAAATGAATTCATTTCTGAACTTCCCGGAGCAGCGGCCAGCAGGAATTTTTAAAAGGAGTTATAAACATGTTCCTGGTGCAAGCGGTCGTAAACCTTTAAATGAAAATCCAGTGTATTCTATGTTCACGGTATTCAGGCTCGCACAGAAAAACATTGCGATCATCTTTGTTGCAACTATTTTTTATGTTCTCGAAAAAAGATTTTTTTTCATTCTCGCTCTCCGGTGTCTCATTTTTTTGCATCTCAAAACACCACTGAATCGTCGTATTTTTGGGGCTCGGTGATTTTCTATGCGGAAATGTTTACGAGCCTTCATGGCATTTAAAATAAAGATTTGAAGTGGACACATATATCCATTCGACGATATATCTTTTTCTCTACTGATTTTTATTTAGATTTGATGACTATGTCTTTTAAAATTGGCATTTTGGACCACGTAGGCGAAACTTGCTATGAAATTCAATTAATACATTGGCTTCCTTATGTACAGAAAAACCTTGAGCTTTTGTTTTTCTAACTTCAGATAGTTTCGTTATAGCGTTTTAATCCGCGCGAAAATAAAATTCATCATCAGTCAGATAAATTTGACAGCTCTTTAAAACAATTGAGAGGAATTTTTATCAGCCGACCGATAATTTTTATCGATTGGCGGATAACAAAATAAGCATAGAATGGTAGGTTTTATGGTGTCTCCAATTGCTATTGAATATTTTATATGGGATTCACTAAAATAGATTTGAATTTGTATCGAAATATATCCGAAATATTTTATTCTTGGTATGACAGGTTTATTTTATCATGAGAGAGATTTTTAGTTTGGCATTTGTATAATAATTATGGATCTGAAAATTTCTCTTTGGAGGTTTCTTTAATTAAAAAGCTTACGGAAAGAGAATGATTTCATAAAGAAAAAATCATTTGAAATACATTATTATTAGAGACCTTGTTTCTATTTCAACATCTGCAAACAAATATATGATATAATTAAGAAAGTCACTTACAATTTATCTCAACTTTTAAAATTAAAACTTTAACTAAAATCTTGAAATAGTGACCATAAAGAATATATTGAGTCTTGGCAAAACGATTTAACGACACGAACTCGCAGCATTTCATCAACATCGTAAAAGGGAAGTTATTAAATGTTCTAAACATATGCTTCCGTTTGTTATACTTGGCCTTCTGATCAAACGAATTGAGAAATTAATTTATACCGTGAAACAATTATTAATTCTATTGAAAGAGATATTGACGTTAATCATTTTTTTGGCTCAAAGGCTTATTAATTTATAATAAAAACTGTAAAATAACATGTTCCTTAACTCCTCAAGGGTTTTGTTAATTTATTATTAGCATGACATATCTATACGTAAAATAATGGGAAGTACATATAATAAATTTGTATAAATCCCTTTAGATAATGATTTTGAAATTTATTTTATTTTGCTTGCTATACGTACACCATTTTTGCGGTTACTAAGTCAAATAAAATACTTTTATGTGGTTGAAAGATGTGGTTATCAATATAATACCTTATAGATTGAGACATCTAGTATTTGTCATCATGATCTTGAAAATAAGGACAGTATTCGCAAAAAAGTGCCCTAAGGTTTTCAACCTTGTCATAAAAAATGTAAATGGTAAACGAAGAAAAAAATGGATTTAAGTGTCATTTACCTTAATTCATGCAGAGCTTTTGATATGATGAACTTATTATCATACCTATAGTATTTTGTAACCACATGTAATAAGAATTGGAAATATGACATATGATAGCAGAATCGATGTTGAGCAAATCATTATTTCAAATTCAGTGCAGCAGCATTCTTTAGCAAAGTACTTTCTTTATTCAATGCATGATCCGTCTCTTGGTGCACGACGTGAGCATTACAATGATCTAAGGTCATGAATACATTAATAAATTGCAAATATCATGCACCTTTATTGTTCTCCTAGTGGTATAAGATTAAAAAATGATTTAAATACAATCTTTTTCAGTTCCTTCATTTTAATAACTTTAAACCTGGATTTTATATTGAAGTTTCTTTTTTTTAGGAAGCCTCGACGGAAGCCTTCAAAAATCTGATTTCGAGAGAAGAAATAATGGAAGGTCAGGGTGGCCACTCAAACTTAAACAAAATTCCAGGCTATTTCCCGGTTTTTCTGGTCAAAAATTACATTTTTCCCGGGAAACATTTAAAAGTTTACAATAATAATTATTCAATACTAATTGCTTTATTATACCAAGTTAGAAAATAATTGAACATTTTAGATTTCCAAGGTAAAATATATAATTATATAATGTAAATTATTGTAAAAGTTATTTTAGTTTTCACAGTCCACAATAATCTCAAAACAATATAAATGGGGTGATTTTTCAAGAAAATAGAGGAATAATAGGGAAATAAATTCCTTTAAATAAAATTGATGCAGGTACCATATTCCTAAGATTTCAAGTCGAAATATATTGCATTTTCAACCAAAAAAGATGCATGTTCAACCCAAAAAGACGAATGTTTTACATAAAAGTAGAATTTTTTAGCTAAGAAGTCAAATGCTTTAGAAAAATTTGACTTTTAAGCCCGAAAAGATGAATTTTCAACAAAAAATTTCATTTTTAACCAAGAAAGATGAATTTGAAACCAAATAGTTAAATTATCAACAAACAAAAAAACAATTATTAGTCACCCAAACAGTTGCATTTACAAACAAATAGTTGAACTTTTAGGGAAAAAGTACGACTTTTCAAAAAAAGTTGAACTTTTATCTAAATAGTTGTGTTTTCAACCTACGAAATAAATCTCTTCGATCAAATGATCAATTTTTCAACAACAAAAAAAGCATTAAACTTCAACCAAAAACAGTTGCATTATAAATCAAATAGTTGAATTTTCAAGTCAAAAAGACAAATCTTTGAGAGAACAGTTGAATTTTCAACCATAAAAGATCAATTTTCAACAAAAACAGATGACTTTTCTACCAAAAGATAAATTTCCAATCCAAAAGGATCGATTTTCTATCCAAAAAGACGAATGTTCAACAAAAAAGTTGAATTTTCGACCAAAAAAGATGACTTTTTAAGAAAATAGTTGAATTTTCAATAAAATAATTAAATTTTCAACCAAATAGTAGAATTAAAAAAAAGAGATGAATTCTGGACCAAAAATATAACCGTGAATTTTCATTTGAAAACAATTATGTTTCAATCGAAAAGAAGACTTTTCTGCCATAAGATAAATTTTCAATTCAAAAAGATACATTTTCTGCACAAAAAGATGAATGTTCAACGAAACAGTTGAATATTTTTGAACAAAAAAGATGACAGTTTAAGAAAATAGTAGAATTTTGAACAAAATGATTAAATTTTCAATGAAATAGTAAAATTAAAAAAGAGATGCATTCTAGACCAAAAATATAATAGTAGACTTATTGATTAAAATAATTACCTTTCAACCATTTAAGATTAATTTTCAACAAAAAAAAGATGTTTTTTTCTATCAAAAGATAAATTTCCAATCCAAAAGGACGAATTTTCTATTCAAAAAGAAGAATGTTCAACAAAACAGTTGAATTTCCGACCAAGAAAAGATTACTTTTTAACAAAATATTTGAATTTATTACAAAATAATGAAATTTTCACTAAGTACTAGAATTTTCGAACGAAAAAATGAATTTTTAAGAAAATAGTTTAAATTTCAACAAAACAATTGAGTTTTCAACCAAATAGTAGAATTTTGAATGAAAGGAGATGAATTCTAGATAAAAAATATTTTAGTTGTGTGTTCAATTTAAAAAAATCTCATCTCATTCTCAAAAAAAAATTCTCAAATCTCATTCTCATGGCGCGCTTCGCGCGCGGCTCGCTTCGCTCGCAAGTTTGAGCGCGCCTAGGGCGCGCGACTGTTGGATCTCGCGCTTCGCGCTCGATCATATATTTATCTCGCGCTTCGCGCTCGATTATGTATTCACCTCGCGCTACGCGCTCGGGCGTATATGCATCGCGCTTTACGCTAGGCTCCTCTAGATTTTTGAACTTCGTGTTCGACTTCGATGAAAAGAAAAAGTTTGTTTGCAAATATTATAAAATTATCAAAACCTCTACATATTAAGTGATTGTTAAATTTTCTTTTATTTTAGACTGAAAAGGAACTTTATTTACTCAAGGTTCTATCGACCTTAAGGAACACATTCTCATCCAGACACTCGCGCTTCGCGCTCGATATTTGATTTGAAAATCATTTGAACCGTATGATAGAAACAAAAAAGTTGGAGCGCACTTACGGCGTGCGATTTGGTAAATACACTGAGCGCGCACTTTGTGCTTCGTGTTATATGTTCTTCATATACAAATTACTAAATTTGTATTTGATTTCAAATGAAAAGTAATGATATAATTGAGGCGACAAATTTTATTAGTTAACATTTTATTTTAGCTTGTGCCGTTTATCAAAAAAGTTAATTTTTTCATTTTGAATATATTCTTACCACAAAAATTGATTACGGGTGTGTAAGTCTTTTTTGAATGCACAATTTTTGTTCATTTATATGTTTTCGTACCTTGCATTGTTTTTTCAAAACTTTGATTTTTTTTACTGTCAATGTTATTTTCACGAATAAAACAAAAACCACGCATCCTATCGAAACATGAGTCACAATAAATTTGTACCTCTTCCATGGATGAACAAATTTTGTTTCGGTCATTTTTTCGTAGCTGGTAATATTCGTCTGAAAATTTGATTTTTCTATTTTCAATGCTGTTTTTTACGAATAAAACAAAAACTACGCGTCATATCAAATAGTGAATGATAAGAAATTTGTAGATCTTTTTTAGGTGCACAATTTTGGTGAGATGATCTTTTCTGGTATCTTGCATAGTTTTACAGCAAAATGGCTTTTTTGATTTTTCATTAATTTTTTGTGCGATCAAAATTTGAATTTTTTATTTTTCGAAAAATTCAAAAAGTTGTCATGAAAATATTATAGGGTGTTCAGGAATCAACGTTTTTCTCCTCTTGACTTTTTTTCATATCGTGCGTTTTTCGGCTTAAAATGTTCATTTTCGTTTGTTTTTTGGAATTTTGAAAATGCTATAACTCCAGTAATTTTTTTTTATCACGAAAAGTCATAAGAATATTTTGTTCGTCATTTTACGTACTACTAATAACCGTACATAGAATTTTCAAATCTTCCAAAAAAGTGGTCTCAAAAATTTTCAAAATGTGCTCACTTTTTGGATTTTCATCCAAAATAGCTGGTTAACGAACTCGTTCTCTATTTTTCGGCCATAAAAAAGTGTGCCAAAGCTCAATCAAATCTGATCATTTTTTCGAAAGTTATCGTGGCTACAGACAGACAGACAGACAGACTACAGACTACAGACTACAGACAGACAGACACCTTCGTAAAAATCGTTTTTTCTGACTCAGGAGGTGTCAAAACGTGGACATTTGATGAAAACCGACTATGTCAAATTTTACATAAAACCAATACCTTCTCATTAGAATGAGAATGTAAAAAATTAACTTTCAACCATAAACGATGAATTTGTAACCAAAAAAGAAGACTTTTCTAATAAAACATGAATCTGCAATCCAAAATAACGAATTCTCTATATCAAAAGACGAGTGTTTAAAAGAAAAGTTTAATTTTCGACCAAAAAAAAAAGACTTTTGAAGAAAAAGGTTGAATTTTCAACAAAAATAATTAATTTTTCAAAAAACTAGTAAAATTTGTAACCAAAAATATAATAGCAGACTTTTCAATAAAATAGAATTCACTTTCAACCAAAATAGACGACTTTTCTAACAAAAGATGAGTTTTCTATCTAATAAGATCAATTTTCTATACAAAAAGACGAATATTCAACAAAACAGTTGAATTTTCGGCCAAAAGATATGCATTCGGAATCAAAAATAGAAAAGTGGACATTTCAGTTATGAAGAATCACCTTTCAACGAAAAATAGTTGGATTTTCTTATTGGGTTCTATTAATTCAGTTCTCATTTAAGCGAAAAAAAGGAGAAGGGAAATTTTCTTGAAAATAGAGAAGAAGAGGGGAAACAGGAAATAGTTGAAGTCTGTGATTTAATAAACCGCAGTGAAAATTCTGAAAAATTCTGTCGATCGCAGTTTTTATGAGATATTTGCGTTTTTCTGACCGAGGATCTAAAATACAGATTTTGGATTTTCTATAGGAAATCATACATTAAACTTTGATCTATTTGGTAACATTATACTTTTATGTCCCTTAAATGAACGAAAGTGGGTAAATTTTTTATTTGAAGACATGCCAGTTATTAGTATTTAATTATATAAACTTAGGTTACCTACGAGATTACATTTTTAAATATCTGAAAACGGAAGTGTTCGCTCCCAAATATGAAAGGAATTGTAGTATTTCAAGGATCCATTAATGCAAGACTTAAATTGTTAAATATACAGTATTAAAGGAACATTCATTTTTGAACAAAATATTAACTTTAAACTCTTAAATATAAAATTATCTTCGACAATTCGCTAGAAGTGGTTGGCTTTTTCTCGATGCTCAAAATTCCAGGATAATTCAAGGTTTTCCTGGTCAGTAGCCACCCTGAAGTTAAATATTTCTCAATTTTTTCTTACCAATTCCTCTATAATGTTGATACATTTTTCTCTGACTCGGTCAGCAGATTAAAGTAATTTTTTTCAAAGGACGTGATTCGTTAAAGTGAAGAAGATAAAAAATACCCAATCTCTCGATTTTTCCGAGCGATTTTCTACGAGTGACAGAAGTATATCTATATCTCTGAACGTAAAGTGCGCTAGAGCAATACTTTCAGGGTCGAGGATCAGTCACCGATTCGATTATCGTCGATCTGACCTGACAACCTGCACAGAATCACCGGCTTACCTTGTCTCAACTTTACTCTCGACTCAAGTCGCACGATACGCGCTACTTTTGTGAAAAATAATAAAAGAAAATCTCAACTCTCCAGAGCCGGTTATCCCTCAAGTGCGACGAGACAGGATATGTTGTTCGGAAGAAAAGAGTGAATCGCGTGACGTGTTTTGTTCGTATGCCTCCAGCCGATTCAAGATCAACGACATTCCATTAGATCCCTACAATTTTGCAATCAAAAAAATCTCCATTTGGCAACAATAACATCTTCCTCATTTCTCTCCCCTTCTTGTTTTCAAATTAACTTCAGATCATTCATATAATGAGGGGCCGGATTCTATAACCGCCAATAATTTTTTCTCGCTGAACAATGTTGGCCCCTGGACACTTTTTAAACAAGTTTAGAATTTTAATCTTCAAACTACATATTTTTATATGAAATTTAATTGCGCATATTTTTTCTCTATACAATAAAGGTGTAGCTTTTGCCTTTTTCGAAGTCAATAAAAAAAAAACAGTTTTTTTTTAAAAGAAATTTTTGTTGTCTTTTTAGGGATTTATAGCCCCGGGCAGAAACCCTTATAATTTCGGTCGGATGTCCGTCCGACCGCCGTACTTGTTTCCAAGGAGGGAAAGTAGGGGCGTGAGGGGAGGGGAGGTAGGGAATGCGATGAAAAATGAGGGGAGGGCAAGTAGAGGAACTGATGGGAAATGAGGGGAGTGGAAGTAGGTGAATTAGGGTAAATGAGGGGAAATTGGGGGAGGGGAAGTAGGAGTAGTCAGTGAAAGTGAGGGAAAGTTGGGAAAATGATTATAAATGAGGGTGAGTATAGAGGCGGAAATGAGGGCTGAGGAATGGAAGTAGAGAAGGGCAGTGTCAGCTAGGGAAGCGAGGAGAGGGGGAAGTATCGGAGAAAGAAGTTGGGGGAGTGAGGGGAGGGGAATTTGGGGGAAGGAAAGTATGGGAGGGGGAGGTTTGAACAACTTAATTAAAGATTTAATAGGCTACGAAAACCTTTGACTCATTTTTTTACTTCAACTCGCCGTAATTCAGACAATTCTTGATTTTTTTCGAAGAAATTATCAGGACATATTCTTCATGATGCTCTATGATTGGTTGAGTAAATAATATATGAACATTTTTGCTTCAACAAAAGTTATTAATTTTTATCTCAGAGGTATAAATATGTTTTTACAAAAAAAATGCACAGAGATGCAAATCAAATAGCTTCTCATCTAAAGAGTATAGCTTAAATAATAGCTTATCAGACTTCTTACACTCTTCAATTTGCTGGATTCTAATATTTTTAGAAGCTATTTCAGTACATATAAGTTAGAAAAGAATTTTCGCCGAGAAAAAAATATGAAAATTTTTTATTTGTTAACTTAAATGATTTACATCAAAACTAAATATCAAGTGTAAATAATAATATACAGTGTAGTAAACTATCCTGATACATATAAGATGGAAAATAAGTTTTTCCGCGAAAAAGTATGCAATAAAGCACTTTTTTTGTAACTTTCTTTCTAAAAAAATAAACTAAAAAATATAAGAGTTAAAAATATTGCTTTTTACGTTGATTAAAAATTTACTGTTATTTAATTTAAAAAAAAAAGTTTTCAATCGGTTCACTTTTTTTTTAAATTCAAAGCCTTCACAATTTAAGTTATGCACTTTAAAATTCAGGGTCCATATTATTTTAATGACTTTCGAATTTCAATACGTATACGAAGCTTTTGAAATATTTATTCTGCAAAATTTCTTTAGCTGCAGGGTTGAAAGTTATTGGAAGACTAAGTTCAAAATTTTTACAAATGGAATTTTTATTTGTTTGCTTCCAAAATGCGTAACCTCTTGTCTGAATGTTTTTCAAATAAGTATAGGAAAGCTGCCTAATTATTTAACTAATTACAAAACAGAAAATCTTTCTTTTAAGGCCGAGTCTAAAGTGACGGACTTTCCGTACATTTAGCTTTGACAACACGTCCGGGGTAAAAGTACGGGCAGTCCGTACGTTTATGTATGTTTATAACACGGTCGAGTCTAAATGTACGGACTTTAGGAGTGAAAGGGGGAGTTGGTAAAGGGAAGGGGACGTGGCTTATGTCCGGACGTATAGACCTTGTTGCAAATCTTTGCCACTTGGATAGAAAAATCAATAAAACCGAATTTTTTATTAATTTAAATTTTTTGACTGTCAAAGAAAAGTTTGAACATTTTTGGTTGAAAAGTTTAAAAAAATGTTAATGTTTGCGTTGGAAAGGGGTAGGGGTTTGACCAACATTATTTCTGTGACCAGTCACAAGGGCGCCTTCCCGCCCCCACGAGACGTTGGAAATAGGAAGGGGTTTGACCAACAACGTGCGGATTGTTCGTATGTTTAACTTGGCCGTATGGCTGGAACTGAACGTACGGACTGTCCGGACTTATAGACACTACCTTCTTTTATATATATTAACCCTACATTAAAAAACTTGTATTATTATACAACTTATTTTACAAGTTGAATACTTTTTGCTTTAAAACACATTAATCCAAAAATATTACATATTGCCTGTTGGTTTAATAATTTTTAATTAAAAATAATGAAAAGCAGTGTATACGTTTACCGAAAAAAACTTCAAAACACAAAAAAGATAATTTGGGAAACATTTTTTACAAGTTTAACATGTACAGAAGAACTTACTGACTTGATAAATTGTCCCTATTCCACGATATATTGTTGACCTAAATGATCTCTATTAATCCGATTTTATTGACGTGAAATGTCATGTATTGTCTGTATGTTTTTGTTATACATTAGGAAAGGATAGTATCTCAATAGCCTCCCCCGCACAAGTCTATATATTTTCCAGGAGTTTATCGATCGACGCCTGTGCAGTAAATACCCCTTGCAGCAAATGTTATCCACAAACAGGATTGTAGAAAAATTGAAATTTATTATGTAAATTGTAATAAATAATAAAAAAAATTATATTTATAGTTAAAAACTTGAAAAAATGATTAAATCTCGGAAAGATCCAGAGTTGAAACCTTCGAATTTAGAAACACTCGAAATTCGGTTATCAAAATTTTTCAAAGATCAAAGTTTGAAAGCTACAAACATTTGAAGAAAATATGATTTTGATGTTCATATTTTAAGTATTTTTCACACTGAACACTAAAAATATCTAAGATTTCTGAACATATAAATTTATTGGTAACATTTTATTGTAAATACATGTATGCCCTTTTCCTGTTCCTAGATATCTAAAATCCTCACTCCTACTGTATTTAATAAGCTACGTACTCGATCATGTGGGGGTTTTCGATCTCTAAAATCTCCTACCTTCTGCAGCCAGATTTTTATTAGAAGCATTCGCCTGAACATTTGGTCAGAGAAGTGGAAAACTGCAAAAAACCAAAACTCCCGGGCGCAGCCGGTTACCGACAGACAAGTTTCGGTGTAGATATTCGATACAATCGAGTGCCCATATCCACCCTCGACGTCAATCATCTCGCTACACGACTAAGCAAGAATACCGAACGGTCACCTATCCCAGGGCTAAGCGCGCCCGTCCGTAATTAACGTTCGAGATATCGACGAGTCAAGAATAATCACGAAGCTACTGCCGTCGGTTCATTCAAACTGATATATCAATTTTGATCTTTACGAAATGTTTAAGGAATAATTTCCACCCCACACCTTTCAAATTTGACACCCCAACCCCTTTGTATTGTAATCGGAAAATGCCCCGAAATATGCACAATAGCAGAATCGTGTAAAATTCAAAAATTCATGATAAAGGCGGGATATTTGGTAATTGCCTTGGCATACCTTTTTTTTTATTCTATAAGTGACAAGTTTGCAAGTATTTTTAAACAAATTTTAGATTGTTTAAACAATTTTTTGTTTAAAATTGTATTTTCCCTGTAAAACGTGATAAGTTAGTATTTTTTAGGATTAGTAACATAGAAGTGAATTTTGTAGAAATTGCTGATGTACGCTGTTGGCTTTAGGGTCAGGTGAATTGAAAACAATTAAGTTGTTTCAAACGTTTCGGCACACAATGGTGGCCATCATTATATGCTTAAACATTTTTTTTTATTATATTATGAATACACACATTAACTGCCTCGTTAATCCCACATGAAAAAAGTAACTACTCATAATATATGCATCGAATTGTTCAAGCAAATAATATTATTTTGTTTGAACAATTTAGGTATAACTTCTTAAAGAAATAATAACTTATAAGGACCGACATATAGTGTAAGAGAATTGAAAAAACTGGAATTTTCTGCACCTTACCCATGATAATGGTTTAATAAACAAATTAATAATTTCTTGAACAATAAATATTATTCCTAACGTCCATTAAGTATGTAATTAGTTCAAGAAAGTCCTAACTTTTTATGATTAGGCATGGAAAAAAATTTAAACAAATTGTAAGTGTTTAAACAATTACAAAATGTCTTCAACAAAAAATATTCCTCCTAAGATTCATTAAATGTGTCATTAATTCTAGAAAATACGAAATTTTAATGTAATGGTAGGAAAAAAAATTGGAACATACCTAAATTGTTTAAACAATTAAAAAATATCTGAATAGAAAATATTATGCTCAAAATTCACTTCCTGTGTCATTGTATGTATGTATGTATACCATTAAGCCATTTCCCTTTCAGGGTAGGCGTGACACTACCCGATTCGGGTAGTGTTTCTAGGTGGATAGTTTCTTGTAGTAAATAATTACAAGTGTGGGCTCACCACACCCACGATGGGCCAACAGCACGCAGTATTCTCGAATGGTCACCCATCCAAGTACTAACCGCGCCCAACGCTGCTTAACTTCAGTGATCGGACGAGAACTGGTTTTTTCAGCGTGGTATGGCCGTTCATTAATACCAAAAAATAATACATTTTTATATAATTAACAATTTATTACAAAATACTTGCAAACTTTGTCACGCATCGAATACAAAAAATGTGTTCTGAAAAAATTTAAAAAAAGCCCGTCTCGAGCATGAATTTAAAATAAAACTGCTATTCAGCATTTTCAGGAAATTTTCTGGGCATAATACAATGTGGAAGGGGCGTCAAATTTCAAAGTTATGGAGTCGAAACGATTCCATAAATATTTCTTAAGAAGTTACTGAAATTCAATTCACGAAAAGTTAATAAAAAGTAGTTTTTCCCCCATTTTTCCAAAAACTGAGCTTTTCCTAATTAAAATCCCATGTTAATTTCAAAGGCCTGGGGGACGTCTTAAGATTGATAAATATAAATAAAGCAATTTCTTTTTCCGTAAAGCTAAAAAAAATAGAGGGGAGCCTTGTCCTTTAGTTAAAAAGCTGTTTTGAACCACCTTAGTGGTATACATGGCCTTAAAAACTCCATTGAAATGCATTCTATCCAAAAAGTGTTCATTCAGTTTACAAAATAATTCGTCTCGTTTAAAACGAATACATTTCGCGCACATGATTATAATGAATTTGTAAGCGAACCATAGGCCAATAAAAATGTGTTTGGGAAAAAACCGTGACACACTTTTTATCGAGCACCGTGTGCAGTCCAAGATTGAACACATGCGCCTCACGTTTGTCCAGAAAAAGAGCAAACCGTCAATCTGGGTAATTATTGATAAAAATTCGCGAATTTTGCAGATCGTGCTTCGTGAAAAATCAGAAAATGTACTCAATTTTTGTTGTACCATATATAACTGTTCTTAAAAGTCTTCTGGAGATATCTTAAGAATGTCATTAAAAAAATTTCTCATCCGAAGTTATTAATAATAAAAACTTGATCCATAATTACACCCTATCCTCCCACTCGATGGGGTAATTATGAAGCAAAATTTCTGTTTGTCAATAGAAGTATGTACATTTTTTTTTCTTGGGTCCAGATCATATGTGAACGGTGCCACAGCAAAACGAATTAACACACATTTGGCATATTTTCCGGAGACAAAAAACATTCTGTAAAATCTAATTTTTAATTTAATAAAAAATGAGAAATTGAGTTCTAGATTATTAGTTGCTGAATGAAGGTGAAAAGAGTTTGATTAAAAAAAGTCAACCGCTTCTGAGAAAATGGAGGGGGGGGGGGGAGTTTTTGAGAAAATTAGCGTTTTTTACCATTTTTCAAAACAACGTAGGTCGCGAACCTGACGTTCTAGATACTTCTAATAGGACTCAAATTGAAGGTAGAACCTTGGGCTTTGAGATAGTTACATTGAAAAAAATCTTTTCGTCGCCTATCTCGAGCGGTAACAGGTTTTTGCTGTGCGCGCATTCGCCCGGATGATGGCGAGGAGTAGCGAGCGAGCGCGCACGCAGCTAAAACCTGTTACAACTCAAGACAGGTGGCGGAAATTTTTTTTCTCAATCTAATCATCTTAAAGTACAAAGTTATACCTTCACTTTAGGCCCTATTAGGATTCTCTCCAACGTTAAGTTCGCGCCCTACACTGTTTTTTAAAAAATGGCCAAAAAGGCGTTTGCCCTCAATTTTCTCAAAAACGTGATGGACATATTTCGGATTCGGATTTAGCGACCCAAAATCTACGGAAAATACCTAATTTTGATCCCTGTACCTACCTAATAATCTAATTTTCGACCAAATGTGGAGTTAATTCGTTTTGCTGTGCCACCCTTCATACAATTTTTTAATTTTTTAAAGAATACCTACAGCAAAAGAAATAGTAACGGAGGGCAATTCGAAATATTACCACGAAATTTCAAGAAAAATCTATGGCGGCTGTTCTTTTAATAGTCCTGAATGTGGATGTTCTCAAAAGCCCCACTTTTTAAAACTTTAATTTTTTAGAAATAGCAGGTGATATGTACTGCATATTTCGCGAGTTTCGTTGCTGCTAAACTACTGCTTCACATTGAAAAAATTACTTTTGTAAAAAACGAATTTTTGCATTTTTCTTGAAAACAACAAAAGTTACAAAAGAATATCCACATAAAAGTTGAAACATCAAGAAAAGTTTTACAAAAAACTCCTTTTACTCTTTTGTGATAGCTTGCATTGTTTACGAGAAAAAAAATCTATAAAAAAAATGTTGCTGGCCTCAAAAATGTTTCAGCCCGCATAAAGTTGATATGATGCCTTTTCCATATTAGTAGAAAGTAAAGAAGATTTTCTGGAAAGCCCCACTTTTTTTATTTTTTCTTATATTTTGCTTACAGTTTCTGCTTATATAAGAAAGGCATCCTATAAGTTTTATATTTTTGATGCCGAGAAAAATGTTGTTTTTTTTCTTTAAATATAATTTTTGATTTTTTTCTCGTAAATGATGCAAAATATTATAAAAGAGCAAGAGATCTTTTTGTAGATTATTTGTGGTGTGTAAACTTTTATGTAAACATTTATTTGTACCTTTTGCTTTTTCCGGAAAAAAATGCAAAAATTCGATTCTTCCAAAATAATTTTGTTCAACGTGAAGCAGATTTACCAGGAACAAAATTAATTAGACATGTAGTACATATTATAAAGCTATTTCACAAAAAAAATTGGTTAAAGTGGCGTTTTCTATAAAATCCACTTATGACTCAGAGAAAAAGTTTTCTTGAAACAAAAGCATCGTCCTCTTGCCTGTTTTATTTTGAACTACGTGAATCTTCTTTTTATACAAACTGAATTATTTGGCAGTAAGGTTAGGTGAAATTTGCCACAAAAACATAATGTTTGTTGCAAAAAGATTCCTTTAAGATAGGTGAAAATTCTCTTAACCTTCAAATTTAAGAGGAAATTCCATTTGTGTCAAGAAACATTTTTGAAATTTTCAAAACTTTTAAAAATAAATTAAAAGAGCAAGAATGTCTACGTCAAACAAAAAGAAAATCTCAAATACCTACGTTCGTTCGGAATATGCTGCATCTTGAAAAAACTATCTGTCAATTTTTGAGAATTAAAAATATTAAAGATGCAGATTATTCAGATCAATACGTCTAATATATAAAATCAGAGCATGAATATTGAAATGTGTTACTCAGAAGTGAACACAGAAACGAATATTAGCGTAATCATCACAGATAACGTAATCTTAACCTGTTATCTTATCTAACATCTACAATAATCCATTTATTTTTTAATTTTCACACGACTCTGGCACGTAGATACACTTTCAATGACGATGTAAGCCTTAGAAAAGCACAGGAGCTGTATTTTCAAATTAATAAATCTTTCTCACTTGTCATTTTAAGAATCTTTTGATTTATGCGAGCAGAAAAAAGATAATAAACTGGGAACTATATTTGACAAACACTTGAAATAAGAAAATATAAAAAATAAAAAATAAGTAGCAATATAAAATTAATAGGAAATATAAATGAATATGAACTAAATCCTACTTTCCATAATGCTTATTTCATCGAAATTTATGTGACCGAAGAACAATTATCGCATATGCACAAAATTTTTCATTTGATAGAATTATCATTTATCTTGTTTTTTATTCAACCTAACATCATTCCAAAACTCAACATAATTCGGTAAAATAAAAAAGCTTCCAAATGTATAACTTAGGGAATATTTAGGCGCCTCAATATCTACATTTCCTATTTCAAAGGATTTTTAAGGAATTTCAACGGATTTCATGGTATTTTATGAGATTTTAAAGAATTTTAAAGGCTGCCAATAAGGTATTTAATGATTTTTTTCAGGATCTTGAAGTGTTTCATAGAACTTCAAAAATTTCAAGGGGTTTCAAGGAATATCATTAGATTTGATGTAATTTTCTGGGATTGCAAAGGGATTTTATAATAATTTAATGAACTTGCAAAGAGGGTTTTTATTTATTATAATATAATACAATTATAATATAAGTTATTTATATTTTAAAAGAGTCGAAGAAATTTCAATAGATTTCATAGTATTTTTAAGATTTTAGGGTATTTTAAAAAATTTCAAGGAATTTCCAAAGATTTTAATGATTTCAAGCGATTTAAAAAATTTTCATGCGGTTTAAAAGAATTTCGAAAGATCTGGAAGAATTTTGCAGGATTTATAAGATTTTGGAATATTTGTAAATATTCCAAGAGATTTTTAAATGTAGATTTCAGAGGATTTCAGTAATTTTAAGGGATGTCTAAAGGTTTCAATAAGAAATTTTGATGAATTTCCCAAGATCTCAAAGGATTTCATAGGACTTCACATATTTCAAGGGATTTCAAGAAATATCATTGGATTTCATGCAACTTCACGGAATTTTTTAATATATTAAGGAATTTTCAAGAGCTTTAAAAAATGTAAAAAGATTTCTAAGGAATGGAAATATTTTAGGGTATCTCAAAGGATTCCAAGGAAGTTTCAAGAGATGTAGAAAATTTCAAGGAATTTGATCAGATTTCATGTAACTTTACGGGATTTCAAGAGATTCTGTAATATTTTAATGAAATTTCAAAGGGTTTAATCAGAAGAATTCAGGGATTTCAGAGCATTTCAAAGATTTCAGGAGATTTTCAATATTTTAAGGTATTTCCAAGAATTAAAGAATTTTAAAGAGTTTGGGACTTTTTTAAGATTCCAAGAAATTTAAATAGATTTTAAGAATTTTGAAAGGAATTGAATGATTTTAGGGTATTTCAAAAGAAATACCTACTATTTACTAAATATATCCTTAGATTTGGTGATATACTTTTCTAGATTTGACAATAAATTCAACAGGAAGTAAAAAATTATATAATCTCGTTTTATATTACATTTTATTAACGTTTATTATTATCACAATCGTACTTTAAAATGTACATGATATCATTACTTTATTTATTTTTTTATTATGTAAGGTTTCATATCGCACATACTCCAATAAATATAAAATTGTGGAGTTAAATCATTCTTGAAATCTGGGGTACACTTAAAAGAAATAAATTAGAATAATAAAAATATTGTTAATTATTATTTACACTCTTCTCTAATGAAATCTCGTACAATCCCCGGAAATCTTTGAAAACTTTTGAAATTCCACGAATTCTTTTGGAATTTTTATAAATCGCTAAAAATTGTTTTAATTGCGTGAAAATTCTCTAAAAATCTTTAAATTCCATGGATATCGTACAAAATAACTCTTAAAATTCCTTTAAAACAATTGAGCTCCCTGAAAAACCCTTCAAACTTTTTAAAACCTGTGCAAATCCTTGAAATCACTTGAAGTCTTCAAAATCCCTTATAATCGTTTAAAATCCATTAACATATCTTAAAACTTCTAAAAATCGGTTAAAATAATTGAAATTCCATGAAATATTACGAGATCCCTTGAAATCTTTTAAATATCTTTAAAATTCACTGCAATCTTTAAAATCAATGGGAAGCTTGAGAAATTTTTTGAAGTCCCTTACAATATATTAAATCCTTTAAGATTCCTCGAAATCCCTTAGGATCCTTTATAATATTCGGAAATCTGTTGAAATATCCTGAAATTTGTTGAAATCTGATGAAATCTCTTTAAATCCCTTCAAATCTTCGAAATTCAATTAAAATCTGCTGATATCCTTAACAAATAGTGAAAATACTTTATTATTTTTTAAATCTCTTAAAATCCCTTATACTCCTTTCAAATCCACGAAAATCCCTTCAAATCTCTTAAAATCGGTTAAAATCTTTGAAATTCTGTGAAATATTTCGAAATCTTATGACATATTATCAGAACTCTTGAAATCTTTAAAATCCCTGTAAAATAATTGAAAATATTTAAAATCCGTGGGAATCTTTCAGAATTTCTTAAAATCCCTTATAACATATTCAATACCACTCAAATTTCTTGAAATCCCTTCAAATACTGTATAATGTTCGGAAATCCTCCTTTCTAAATTTGAATCGGTTGAAATTGTTACTAATTTCAATCAGTGACTGAATTCTAACCATGGATCAATTATTTTTACTGATTCGCCAGTAAAGAGTAACTGATTCATGGTAAATATTATAAATACTTTCATATTGTGATTTGATAAAAATAAAACTATAAAAGAAGAAAGAAATAAAAAAGAGGAGGAAGGGGATTTGGTTGGTTGCCTTCTCATTTTTCTTTCCTCTTTTTTATTTTTTTATTTTTTTCCGAAGAAACCAAAATTTCTTTGTTTTTAGGAATTGCAATAGGAACATTTTGTGGTGGTTTGCCAAATTTGATCATTGGATTCTTGTTTTATTTTCAGGAATTCTATACATTAACTAATTCAAACATATAGAGTTTGAAATTCCGTTAAATCTTTTTAAATCTTACGAAATCTTCCAAAATACGTGGATATACTTCGGAATCTTTTGAAATCTGTCAAAATCCTTTGAAATCCCGTGAAATTATCGAAACCCCTTTATATCTCTTAAAATCCGTTGAAACCCTTTAAAATTCTTTGAAATATTTGAAAATCTTTTGAAATCCTCTGATATCTTTTGAAATGTTATGAAATCTCTTTAAATCCCTTCAAATCTTCGAAATTCCATTAAAATCTCTTTGTCATCCTCCAAAATTCGTAAAAATATTCCAGCCTCACATGAAATCCCGTAACTTATTTTGAAATATGTTTCGAAATCTCTTAGAATCCCTTGAAATCTGCGTAAATCGCCTTAATTCCTTGAAATCCGTCTGAAATTGTATTAGGATATTTTTTCAAACTCTTGAAATTTTTGTAAAATTATTTGAAATCTGTGAAACCTCTCGCAATACTTTGGAATTGTTAGAAATACCTTAAAACTTTTGTATTCTCTTACATTCATTTGAAAATCCTTGAAATCTTTTACAATTCCTTGAGATCTCATAAAATCCTTAAAAGCTTTGGAAGTCTCGTCAAATTCCGTAAAAATTGTGCAATTCTTTGAAATACTTTGTAGTAGTCCTTTGAAACACCTTAAAATCACTTGAAGTCTGTTGAAACACTTTCAAATCTTTTGAAATCTCGTTTACGGTGAAAATAATTGATATATTTTTGTTATATTGAATGAAAAAATATCTAATCTTACATAAGAGGGCATACAAATCTTACGAATCCTTACAATAGGGGAGAGGGTGTCCAACTTTTCAAAAATCATTCTTACGTAATTTATAGATGGCCCCTAATGAGAAAATAAATTAATTCTCCTCAAACCAAGAAAAATAAATAAATGATACCTGATTTATGAGAATTGATGATATTTATATTCGCTAAATGCAAAACGAGGCTAACGACGTTTTACACAACATGTTAGACAAATGTATCAAAATAATATATCTCACCATTGTTGCAAAACAGTGCTGGTAAGGATAAGGATGTAAATAAATGAATGAACAGCGACCTCGTATTGCGTAAGGCCGGCGCTACAGACGGCGTTAATTAACTGTTATTTTGTTGCATATGATGTCGTATATGCTCAGGAGCAATATAACGACCGCCCTCAGGTCGTTCATTGACGATCTAATATTCTCTTCTGACTTACAATTAAAAAAGCACCAGAAGCTGTTCTGCTGATAATATACATCTTAATTAAATTCACCCGCAGCCGATTTAATATCATCCTATCGATGGCTGCCAGGGTGGCCGCAAAACTTCATTCTAAAAATCCACTGACTTTTCCATGACTAATTTTTCATTTTCTCTCACCATTAATATTTAAAGACCAGAATTATAATTTTGTAAAATTTTTAGGCTGTGTTTAGTCGTCTCGAATGATTGAGGAAGTGGGAAAAGTGGATGCACTAGTCGTCCCGACTTTCGGGACGACTAGCCAAGCTAATGAAAAATATTTGACTACTTATCCCGAATTCCGGGACGACGAGAACACTTCAAAATTTTTAATATATAATCTTTTAGAAATAAAATCATACAATTTTAAATTTAGATTTATAAATTTTTAACTTATTATACGAAAAAAATGATTAGTGTAACATGTGTCGGAATAGCTACAGAAATGTTATCAATCTTGAATGACTTTTAGTGAAAGGTTTCAAACTTTTCACTACTAAATACAAACGCGAGTCTTGTAATCTTCGGTAATAGTCTGGGCGAAAAAGTTTTGTGTTTATGTAGTATAAATAAATTTAGGTAAACTATCAAATTCAGTCCAAGGTTAATTGCAGAAAAGTTTTGAATATTTTTTATTCGGTTCAAGAGAATATTTAAAAATTCCCAAAGAGAAAAATAGTGCGCTGATGTTATACGAAGTCCCAGACAGTGTGCGATTAGATTTTTAAGGATTATCCCAACTTTCTCGTGTATTCCATTAATGCTAATTTTTTGACGTTAATAATATAATTTCTGGAAAATATTATTTACACTTCTGTTCACTGGTTGAAATTAAAAATTTTGATATTTTAAATCAAAATAAAATAAAAATTGTTTAGATGAAAGCTATTTTTTCATTTATATCAGAAAAGTAAGAAATTTATCATGCAAAATTAATAATATTACTTGGCATTACATATTCAACAATTTACTTTTCCGTTCGAAATATATGGGTGATTCTTAAAAAGTTAATAAGTTTTTCAAAAACAAAAAATGTCCAAACCGTCTCAAATATTTTTTTCTCAATTAAGGGTAACCCAAGAGAGTATGAACATATAACAGTAAGAGATCAAGGAATGTATTTTTGATCAATATGAATTTTTCAGGTTGCTAAAGATTACGGGACAGGCCATGCGACTATGATAAAGCAAAAAATTCCAAAATCTTTTGAAAGTATATGCAGAGTAGATAAAAATATTTTAAACAATGGAAAAAATGAAGATTTTCAGGATTCAGTTGATTTTGATTTCAGCGTTCAAAAACATCCTTTCATTTTGTAGTATGATAAATTAAAATGGAACATTACCGGACATTGTACACAAAATATTGCTAAAAAATAGTGAACGTTATTAACTGTTATTATTTGGATTTAACGTTAATAAATCGATTTTTAACTGTACAAGTGACTTCAAAAGAATTCAAGTGAATTAAAAAGAATTTGAAAATATGAAAAAATTAATTGATTTCAATAAGTTTGAAATGAGTCAAGAAAATTCAAAAGAATTTGATGAAATGCCTTAGAATTCATGGTAAGTGTAAAATATTTCAGGATGAATTCAACAGAAACTTTTTAAAAATTAAAAAAATCCATTGAATTGAGTAAAATTGAGTGAATTTCAGGAGCATTCAAGTGAATTAAAAAAATTAAAAAGAATTAAAGGTAAATTAATCTGAATTCAGGGTAAATTAATCAGCATTCAGAGTAAATTCTAAATTAATTCAAATGAATTGGAAAAAAATATTTAAAAATCTCTTCAAATCTTTAAAACCTTACGAAATCCCTCACTTATTGTGAATAAATTCTTCTAAATCCATTAAAATATTATAAAAACCCGTGAAATCTCCTATTTTCTGAAATACTGGAAAGTTGATTAAAATACCTTGACAGCTTTTACAATCCCTCAGAATCACCGAAATCCTCGGAAATAAAATACTTTGGAATCTTTTAAGATATTTTAAAACCTTATATGTCCTGTAAAATCGTTCCATACCTTCCGAAATTCTAAGAAATTCTTTACAACAGCATAGAATTTTTCTTAAATCCATTAAAATTATTAAAATCGTTTAAAACCCTTTGAAATATGTTTAATCCCTCGAAAATGCTTTCGAATCTTCTTAAATAACCAAGAGTATTTTCAATCCTTTGAAATCACATTAAATTACAGAACTCAATTGAAAATACCTTGAAATCTTTAAAAAACCCTAAAATATTACAAACTCTTTAAAAATTGATAAAATCCCTTGAAATATTTGAAAATCTTTGGAAATCCCTTGAAACGTTTTAAATCTCTCGAAAATGCCTTGGAATCTTTTGAAATAACCTACAATATTTCAAATCCTTTGAAATGTTTTGAAATACCTTGAAACTTTTTAAAGCTCTTGAAAAATCCTTGGAATTTTTTTTAATAATCTAAAATTTTTGAAATCCTTTTAAATCCCTTCAAATTATTTAAATCTTTTAAGAATGTTAGGAATATTTTAAAACACCCAAAATATTTCAAAAGAATTCAAGAAAATTCAGAAGTAGGTATAGACCTGAATTCACTAGCGGTGAACACTTGGATTAATTTATTGAAAGAAAAGTGACTATAGTGATATTTTTATTTAAAAAAGTGACTATAGTGACTTTATCTTTAAAAAGTCACTAAAAAGTGATGTGAGAAAAAAGTTACTAAAAGTGATTGTGTGGCAGCCCTGAATATTCCTGATAGTTACTTACAGTGCTTCTTAGAGAAATTCCTTGACTTTTGCAATTTTTTTCCAAAATCCATAGTACCAAAAATTAATTTCTAAGGGAAAGATTATGTTTCAGATTCTATTCACTCAAGTTTATTAAATTAACTTCTGAAATCAAGGAGTACGTTTTCAAATTAAAAGGTCTATGTATAAGTTATTCTTTCACTGAAAGTACTTTGAAGACACTGATTTTCGTTTAAAAAAATTTATGTACAATCCTTTTCATATTTGTTCTCTGAAACCTAATTTTCTCAAATTTCGATCTTGGACAAGGTCCATGAGAGAAATCGTTAAATATCATTTTTTTCCTTCGAGGAAAAATTCGATCTTAAAAGCTCAGAGAAAAAACGCATAAATACCACAAAACCCGCAAAAATGATTTATAAATCGAAAATGCTTAGAAAATTTTACTTCATTCCACTTCAATTTATTTACTTTATTTATCAAATCCAAATAAAAAAATGATGCATCAACCTACTGAGTGTATTCTATCAACCTGGCGGAATTTTCCCCATAACCCAATAATGGTGCTGCATCGTCCCATTCGTCGCATGAATAAATATTGAAGTCGTTCATGAAGACGTTTCACTTCCACGAAAATCGATAAAAACGATTGCTCCAGTTGATATATCGAGATTTGCTGAGTGGGCGACGAAAATTTCTCGTTATGTCTTTTCACGCGTTTCCCCGGAACGATATGTCATTCACGAACTTATATTCAAAGTTAATTTACAAACGCGATAAAATTCAGAGTCTGTTACACGCAGTCTGTTCGATCTTACTGATTAGACGCCGGCATACTTTTTATGACAACAGGTGAGGAAACGACACGCAAAACGCGTCGATATATTTAACTATGACGTAAAAAGTGCCTGCTAAGTTAAACATTACTCCAAGTTGACACAGAAAAAAATTTACATGTTTTAATTTAAAATCATTTAATTTTTACCAACTCTTCAGAAGTTTCCATTTTTAAGACATCCACATTAGAATTGTTCAGTTCATCTTTGGTCAAAATAAAATAAAATATGCAAAACGGACCTATTACATGTCCTCTACTAAATTCTGAAAATAAAAAGAATATTATAAATTTTAAAATTTTGAATTTTCAAAATGACCGCTAATATCAGAAGTTCAAATCTTAAATACAATAAAAACTGCGTAAATCTAAAAGGGAAACTGAAAATAATTTCAACTACCTGAAACGACAATAATTTGATAAAATTACAAAATATGTACAGTAAACCAGAAAACTTTTCCGTAAAAAAAATACAAGTTAAACCATGAACTGTTATCTCATTTTCAAAAACGGAAAATTATGGGAGGGGAAGTAGGGGAAACGAGGGCCAGGGGAGGAAAATTAGGAGAGAAGAAGTGAGGGTAAAGGAATTAGGGCAAGTAAATAAAATGAGGGGAGGGGAAAAAGGGGAAATAAGGGGAAGTGAGAGGAAATGAGTGGAGGGGAAGTTGGGTAAGCGAGGAGAAATGAGAGGTGTAGTAAGTGGAGTAGTAGAAATTAAAGGAGGGGAAGTGGGGGAAGTGAGGGGGACAGAAGTGAGAAAAATTGAGTAGAGGTGAAGTAGGGAAAATTAAGGGAGGAGAAGTGAGTGTTGAACTAGGGAAAATGAGGGGAGGATCAGCAGGTGATGTAGGGGAAATGATGGGAGGGGAAGTAGGGGATGTAAGCGGAGATGAGAGAAAGTAGGGTAATTGTTAAAAAATGATTAGAAATAAGGGTGATTAGGGGAGGGGAAGTGAGGGCTGGGGAAGGAACGTAAGGGAAGGGGAGTGTCAGCTGGGAAGGAGAGGAGAGAGGGAATTAGACAAGAAATAAGTTAAGAAAGGTGGCGAAGGGTGAAGTGAGGGGGGTATGGGAGGAGGTTTGAACGACTTAATTAACGTCTTAATAGGCTACGAAACCCTTTTTTCTAGGCGCGCGGCGCCTACCCTTGACTAATTTTGTTTGATGTTTAAATGTTTTTATAATGAAAGAAACTAATAGAAAGTAAAGTTTATAGTACGAATATTACTTACAACTTCAGTATACAAATTAGTTTTTGTATGTCTACGTATGTATGTTTTACGTAACACGAGTACGGTTTCCTCGTTTTCTGGGCATGGTTTGGAGCAGCAAATGAGGCATTTGTTGGTAGTGGAGTACTTTACCAGCCTAGGCCGGTAAAGTGCACTTTATTGTCCGCAAGAAATGCGCGCGCATACTCGTTCGTTACTTCGACCCACGTGCACTGTTCTGCACGGTACTTGTCCTTTTAAACTAACCTCAAACCTCAGACCTAGTATCATGAGAAAACTCGGAAACCATACTCTTATTACATAAAACATCCTGTGTACCGAGGCAGCGAAATCATTTTACGGTCTCGCGTGTTTGCAAAAACGAGTCAAAGCCGAGGCGAAGCTCGGCCGTAAAAAGACTATTTCGCTGCCTTGGTGCACAATATACTATTATAAGAAATATTAGTTTATTATTTTGTCTCCCGGTCACGCAATTATTTTCATGGATGTGAATGAAATTGGTCACAACAAGAGTTATCATTATAATATTTCGTTAATTTTTCAATTTAACATTCTTGTATTTCTTTATATTTAGTTCATTATATTGCAAAAAATAGCTAAAGTAAGTCGTAACATATATATTTTAAGCATCTACGACTATTTATATAAATTATACTTACCTTTACAGAGTGTCTACAAGCACTGTAATACAAATTTTATTACTTAACATTTAAAAAATTAATTTAAAATGTAAGTACCCTTTTTGATCTTCTTTATCCCTATTTTCATCACAATTAGTGTTAGGACCAATGCGAAAACGCATTTTACTTGAATACGAAATACCTTTTCAAATAAAAGTTGCTAAACGAATTGTGTTGATTTTTTTTATTTTCACCCCTATGTAATTATTAATTCATATTTATGTTTATTCTCTTTTTTATTTTTCTCGAAATTTATATTTTAGTCGTTAGGTCCCATTTTGATGCGCGACTTTAATTCTTCAATTCATAGTTTAAATTTTGAATTGATTAAGTCTGATCGTTTAAATTTAAAGTAAATTCGATTTTGAACTTATTTCATTAAAAATTGATCAATTTCAAACACTTTCAATTATTAGAGAATGCTCAATTTTGAAAGACTCAATCTGAAATGACTCAACTTTAGAGATTTCAATCAAAAATTGTCCAACTACCAAGGCTTTAGTTTTTAAATTGCACAAATGTAAACGATGTAAATTGCAGAAGCAGTAATTTTGAATTTTTCAACTAAAAATTGTCCAAATTTGGATATTTCAATCCAAATTGATTCAACTTTGCATTTTTTAAACCAAAATTGCTCAACTTTGAATTTTTAATGTTTTAATGTAAAATTATTTAATTTCAAAGAATTTTGATTAACCATTCAATTTAAAGTTGCTCAATTTTAGGGTATTTGTACTAAAAGCTCAATTTTTAAACGCCTAAATCATAATTTAAGCCGTTTTTCAAAAAGGGGCCTAATTAGTGTTTCGGTTAAAATGAAAATAAATACAAAAAAGGGCCTATTACATGTCCTGTACTGAATTCTGCAAAAAAAGTATAAACGATACAAATTGGGTAATTCTAAGCAAAACGCTAACAATAAGTTGCACCACTTGAAAAGATAATAATTTTATGACATTACAAATTATTTTTCACTAAACTTTGATACAATTTAGAATATTTGGATGATTAATTTTCAAATATACCATAAATTTAACATTGTCTTTTTTGAACGATTTACATTTTGAAAAGAAACCGTTTTGAAGGCTTCAATCTGAAATGATTTAAGTTTCAACTTTTTCGACTTAACATTTTTTAATTTCAAATGCCTTAATTTCAAATTATTCACGTATGAAAGCATTTAATTCAAAAGTTTTTTATTTCAAACGTTCCACAATTATTAACTTTTAAACGGTGTAATTTTGAAAATGCTCCGTAATTAAGGCTTGCAACGCTTTAATTAAAAAATTATTCAGTAATTTAAACTTCCCATCTAAGTTAAATTGGATTGTAAATTATTCAATATAATTAGAGTTGTCAAATTTTGAATTATTTCTATTTTCCTCTTTTTCGAATTTCATTTTTCTCTGTGTTAAAATTATTAAATTTTGAACGGTTAAATTTCTTGTAATGCTCTGTAATTAGGTCTTGTAATGTTTTTAATTAAAAATTTATTCAGCTATTGAAACTTTCAAGCTATGTTAAATTGGAACACTTTAATTATACAATATAATTAAAGTTGTCCAATTTTGAATTATTTATTCAGAAATGATTCTTTTTATGATAATATTAAATTTCAAATTATTTTACACCCTTCGCTTAAATTTCTGGATGATACCGCAAATGTGTCAAATTACAAATTTTTCAATTTTAGGACTTTTAAATTAGTACCCTCAATTTTTTAAATCTTCACCCAAAATTTGCGCGTGCATCTAAACTTTTTAAATTTGAATTAAAATTGTGGAAAATGTAGGTACTAATTTTCAAATCATTTTCTAAACCTACTTCCTTCACTTGAAAATCTATATTTTCACAACGATTTTCTTTTAAAATTAGCTTTCCTGCAAATGTTTCAGTGATACCTTTTATACTGAAATTATATTTGCAACCGGTCTAAATTTGAAATTACTTATTTTCTCCACCCACTAATTATTTCGTAAGTTTAAAATAATCCTAATAGGTTTAAATTTAACATGTTTCATAGCGTACATAAATATGTTTCTACACCTCGAATATTTACTCAAAAACAAAGTATGCGAGCATAAAAGAAGGAGTATGTCGTTCTTAAACTAGAAATAATTGACTGTTTCTATTCTTGTACTCATAAAACTAGGGGGTGGGGAAGCTGAGCGATTAGTCGAATTGCTGCAAATGCAAAGGACCTCCCTGCATGTAAAAGAAGCATTGCGAATTAAGCAGCTGCATCTTGCTTTATTAGACATAAGCCTCTCAACAATGAGACTCGACTCTTCCAGACAAAAACATTCCACTATCGCTATTAACAATCGCTATTAACAATAACAAAACATTCAAAAAATTCCTCCTTATTTTTCTCTTATAAACGTGAATTATGGAAACCTGGAGAATCTTCTCGAAAACGCAACTAAATCTTTTATTAGTAATTTTAAGTCCATTTCAAACTTACCTGATTCCTACTTACGTCCGCACAAAATGAGATATCGAGTTGAAAATTTGGAAAATTGAATAAAAGGCATTAAAAGAACGATCGTATGGATCTACAATATATGTCAGTAAGGTAGGAATCGGGTAAATGGTACATGGTCTTAAAGAAGATTATGTAATCAGACTTTTCAACGAGAAACATGTCGGTGCGCGTCTGTCGGACCTTACAATATAAAATCGATGAATTATTATAAAAATGAGATTAAAAAAAGGCAAGCTTGCGCGATATTGTTCAAATCTTTTAAGGCCCTTGGCCCGTAGAAATCAGGTTGAACATGCCGATTTTACTACAGATTCCGGGCCAGTAAGATACCTTGTAGTTTACCCAAGGGCGCTCGACCCCAAAAAGGAACGGATAATTGCCGAAAACCGACTTAAAACACTGAAAAGATTCGTAAACAGGACAATAACTTCGCACGTTTGGTAAAGTGCCGTTAGTACTGTCTATCGCCGAAACGCGGCACATACACAGAAAAAATTTATCCGTGAAAAAGTCACGAACTTGTAGCTAGGTCTCGGATACGAGATAAAAAAATGAAACATTACATCCTTATTTCTATGAGAAATTTATGGATAAATTTCGAAGTTTTTTACGAACAGTTCGAATTTCCTACGAACAGTTCCAGAAAATTTCAGACTGAAATATAAAGAGGAAAAATTTTATTTGTGCGATTTAATTTATATTAATTTATAAATTCGCAACTCAGAAGATTCGAACCCTCAAAGACTGCTGATTCGCCAGTTTCTAAACATAAACCAGGAGTGCGTAAACACGCGCAGCCATCGAGGTCAAACAAAATAGATATTATAAAACTTCTAGCCACTCATCAGACGAGTTCGAAGCACACTTATACGAGCGCACACGCACCGCGCGTTTGGGCGAGCGTGTGTATGGGCAACGTACAGGCGAACCTACTTTCCAGTTCCCAGATTTGTCGAGCAAGCTCGTGAGTGCTCTGAGAACCTTTTCCCAATCACTCGTAATATTTTTGAAATTATTCACGTAAAGAAAAGTGATGAAACGTTTCAGAATTTTCACATTGAGTTCGTCAATTCTTTCTCAAAGTTCGCAGATTATTTACGAAAATACATCAATATCCGATGAATTTTTCTCATATCCGAGACCTAGCTACTAGTTCGTGACTTTTTTACGGATAATTTTTTTCCGTGTACGTCGCGTCGATCAATCGATTTCAAATTAAAATTTCAAGTCGCCTTTTCTAATAAATATTAATTTTTGAAAAATTCTCATGGACAGACGTTGACAAAAATAAAAATTGACAACTCTCCTCATCCCATCTAACATGATGATACATTTTCACAAACCTATCAAACTGAAGATCTATTCGAACAGCCCTTGGTTGATAATAAATGTAGAAATCACTGAAAAATCATGCATTTAGTTGTCCTTTGTAGAATTCACCATAATTTTCTCAAGCTAAATTCTACAATAATTTCAAAGTTGGCCAATATGTTTTTTTATTGAGGTAAATTAAAAAAAAATAAGTTCCTAATGCACACGAAAAATAACTCTCATAGGGAAAATTGCCTGAATTTCATATTTTTGCTACCAGATTTTTTATTCTAGTCAATGCAGTAAAGGATAAAGTGACTTGAAAAATTTATTTAAATTCCATTAGATTAAAACGTGTGTCCCTGGCCTAGTGTCAGCAATTTGAAAAAATATTTTAATTTCTCAGACTCAAAACAGTTTTTTGGGACCAACCCCGATACTAGATTTGAATGGTTATTATACTTCTAATACTAAATTTATTAGCGGTACTCCTTTGATATTTTCCGACATAGGAAGCTGACGTCATATTTTTTTCATAGAATTGAACGAAAACGTAAGTCTAACGTTTCTCACTCTTCAATTTTATCAACAAATGAATTGTTTATACATTCCATAAGTATGCATCACTCGCCTGAAGTATGTATATATATCTTTGGTATGTTTAATTCAAAATTCCTTAGCATGGACATTATAACTAGAACCTCACGATTCAGCCTGGAATAGAGCCATTTCACTAAAACAGTTTTGTCGGTAACATTCTACAATTCAAAACCAACAAGATTATCAGATTAAAGCCAAAACACGATATGTATTGAAATTTTTAATGCTAATTCTTTAAAAAACCAAACATACTGGATCACTGTGTTGATATAGTCTTCGCAGTTTGCAGGTCAAAAGTAAATAAAAGAATCAACAATTAAAAATTTTGAAACGTTTCGGTGAACAATTTGGGCCCTCTTCAGTCATAATTTATTGTCTAAAAAATGTAAATACAGATAAATATTACAAAATTTAAAGAAATAATCAAAAAGAAAATTTTGTAAAATTTATCTGTATTTAAATCTTCCAGACAATAAATTATCACTGAAGAGGGCCCAAATTATTGGCCGAAACGTTTCAAAATTTTGAATACGCCTGTTGCGTAGCTACGAAAGCGCCACCAATTTGGAACTATTGGGAAGAAATTTGAATTTAAATTCAATATTAACCAAAAATCTTATGGTAAACAATTAATTTTAAACCGAAGATTGATATTTATGATTAAAATGAATTGATATTCACTGCTTTTTTCATTAACGTTGCTCAAATAACTTCGAGATACCCAATAGTTCGCGTTTTAGATGGCGCTGTTATCAAAGTCACCGAGGTATCCTACAGGCGTATTGTTGATTCTTTCATTTACTTCTGACCTGCAAACTGCAAAGACTATATCAACACATATATATTGAAGGTCAAGACTCTACTTGTTTATTTACTAAGATGAATTTCGCAAACTTTACAAAGATCTGGGGCTTCTTCCAAGCAATTACCTTTTTTTATGGAGAATTTCCATCTTCACTCTTGACGAAATGGTCATGTTTAAACTCAAAAAGGACTACTCTCATCACTGCCTTACCTACAATATTTTATTAACATATAATGTAAATTTCATCGCTTCCTAATAGCTGTATTTTGCCAGTCGCTTTTTGTCCTTCGTCTTAAACCTTTCTCCAAAAATGCCGTACGGCAATTTTGTATATTTTTACTTATCAAGCTATTTTTGATCTAAAATCGGACTTTTTGAATTGACTGCTATCTGTTTAAAAAATCCTGGCCCCTCTACAAATCATTGAATAACTCAATAAAAAAAATCGCTTAAAAAAAGGAAAACTTCTTATCAATCCTCATTTTATTACGAATAAGTACAATATCATTTGATCGCGATGCGTCCATAACCTTCGATGCAAAGTTGAGGTGAAGGTGAAAAAACGTGGTTAAAATTACCTTTTGTAACTTGGTCAACTTTCGACCGTTGTATTTCGTCGAAAACTGCATGAATTCTTTTGCAAAAAATCGAGTAGTTACCTTGAAGTTTTCTTTATGAGTACGTCTTCGAAAAATTCGAAAATATTTATAACTTTGGTGTCGGCAGTAAATAAAAGCGAAGGATGCTAACCTAGCTTCTAATCTAGCTGTAAGGCTCTACTAAGGCTTGAAATTTTTCAAAAAAATCAACAAATTCAATGGTAGGTTTTTAAGTACAGTTAATTACATCAATAATACGTTCTTGCATATTATTTTTTTCTGTTTTTTTTTCTACGGTAGTCGACCTCAATTGTAATCGATACGATGAACGGGTTGCCGTCCACTATTGTCCAAGTCGGTTGAACACGTGGCACATTCTACCAGATGTACGTAAGATGAAGAAAAAAAAGGACACTTTATGAGAGAAGGATCAAGCAGGACATCGATACCCTGGATCCCGCTGAGAGTCTCATCAACTTCTTTTGTGCCTCCAGTCCAAAAAAAAATGGAAAACCATAATGTGTGATAGCGTGTTATTGATGTAATTAACTGTTTTAAAAAACACACCATTGAATTTGATGATTTTTTTGGAAAATTTTAAGCCTCAGTAGAGCCTTCCAGCTTGATTAGAAGCTGAGTTAGCATCCTTCGCTTTCATTTACTGCCGACACCAAAGTTATAAATATTTTCGAATTTTTCGAAAATGTACTCATAAATGAAACTTCAAGGTAACTATTCGATTTTTTGCAAAAGAATTCATGCATTTTTCCACGGAATACAACGGTCGAAATTTGACCAAGTTATAAAAGGTGCTTTTAACCACGTTTTTCCACCTTCACTGCCACTTTGCATCGAAAGTTATGGACGCATCGCGATCAAATTATATTGTATTTATTCGTAATAAAATGAGGATTGACAAGTTGTTTTTTCTTTTTTCAAGCGATTTTTTTTATTGAGTTATTCAATGATTTGTAGAGGGGCCAGGATTGTTGAAACAGATAGTAAGTGTTAGTTTCTACAATATTTTGGTATGTACCTTTACATTGTTAATTGTTTTCTTTTTTATTATTTCTTTAAATTTTGTAAAATTTATCTGTATTCAAATTTTTAGACAATAAATTATGACTGAAGAGGGCCCAAATTGTTGGCCGAAACGTTTCAAAATTTTTAATTGTTAATTCTTTCATTTACTTTTGACCTGCAAACTGCGAAGACTATATCAACACATATATATATATTCAAGGTCAATGTTTATATACTGGATTACTGTTAGACCAATGCTTGGCCAAAGTTGGAACATACATTCGATTAGTATTTGCTTTCTTAAAGAATATTTTCACAAGAAAATTTACCTGAAAACTACGTTCTTCTGAATTGTATTATTCGCATAAATCGGCCAAAAGAGTGTGTTTTTGCTCCAATTTCTTGAAGTACATATGATTAACAAGATCCTCTTTCAATATTGGTACAATCTCGTTGGCATTGTCTCCACGAATGCGTAATTTTACTCTTCCAAAGGTATCCTGATGACCCGCTTCAGGAGCCATGAATGGACACAATCGTTTAAATACGACTAATCCTATGACGTCATTATTCACTACTACTACACGACAAAAACTTCCGCCTACAGGACGAATTTCTCCTTTTACAAAATAAGATTCGTAATGACGAACGTTAATTCCAATGGGAGCCGTATGAATAGCGTCAGATTTTTGTGGCCGACCTGATTCTGCAAATCGAAATTATAAGTACAAAAATTAATTATTTGATTAATTAATTCAATAAATCATATATCTTTTATTTTACTATTTAAAAAATTGCAATTCAAAATTGAATTATTTTGTTCAAAATTCAATAATTTTGTTAAGACGTCCTACTTCTTGGTTGAAAGTTCAATTGTTTTGTTCAAAATTGTCTTTTTGGCTTGAGAATTCAAGAATTTTATTGAAATTTCTTTTCTTTCTTGACTAAAAAATTTTGGTTGGTTGTAAATTCAACTGCTTTATAAAAAATTCGTATTTTCGGTACGACAATGCTACAATTTGGTAGCAAATTTAACTATTTGTTTGAAAATTTATGTATTTTGTTGAAAATTCGTCTTTTTTTGGTAGAATATAAATTTTTTCTTAAAAATGAGACTGTTTGGTTTAAAATTAATCTGTTTTAGTTGAAATATTCCACTCCTTGGTTGAAAGTTGAACTAATTTCTTAAAAGTTAATTTTTTGCTTGAAGATAAACAATTTTAATTCGAAATTCTTTCTTTTTTTTGTTAAAAATTAGCTTTTTAACAAAAAATGCAACTATTTTATTGAAAATTCAACTGGTTGATTGAAAATTAACTTTTTTGTTGAAAAAACATATTCTCGGTTTGAAAATTCAACTGTTTTGTAGAAAATTCGTATTTTTGGCTAGAAAATTCAACTACTTGGTATAAAATTAAACTGTTTAGTAGAAAATTCGTTTTTTTATTGAAAATATGTTCTCTTAAATGAAAATGTAAGTACTCAATTTTTTAATTAAAAATTGACCTTTTTCAGTTAAAAACTTAAACTATTTAGTTACAAATTTTTAGAAACGAAAAAAACATAAATTACAAATTTATCAAATAAAATTTGGATAACATTCGGACAAGAAAATTAATCTGTTTTGGCTCAGGATTCAACTATTGTGTTGAGAATTCGTCCTTTTTGGTTCAATTCAACTGTTTTTGATTTAAAATGAAAATATTTTCTTGGTTAAAATATCAATTATTACATTTTTTGTTCAGAATTCATTTTTTTCGTGGAAATTCAACTGCTCGGTTGAAAGTTGTACTCAATTTTTAATTTATGAGAAACAGTGAGATTTAACCCTCCTCCCATATAACGTTATTTTTCAATGACTCCTATGAAATAAATTCACGACAAAAATTAATTCGACAAAAATTACGTAAGATAGTGGAGGGAGGGGTCAATATTTTCGGACCTTAACAGAGGGGGGTACGCGGCTCCAAATTTCAGAAAAAAAACACTTTACGTAATTTATGCACGGCCCCTAGTCAGTCATTGAGACAATTTTCCGGTATGCTGTGATTCACTGAGATGGCGGACATGTTATTTTAGCCAAGTAGCCAAGTAGCGAAGAAGTTCAAAAATATTTTTGAAGGAAAAGTAAAGAAATAGTGGCGTTAACAGAAAATTGTAAGAAAATTGTGTTTTAGTGTCATTTTTTTCGAAATAGTAGCAAAACAGTTTTTTCTTTAGTGAACAAGTAGTGTCAAACTCAAAATTCTGTGTATGGTTCCATATGTTACACTTCTATCTGTAATACCTATACATACAACGAACCTCATTCTGAAGGTTTTCTTTTACGAGATTAGCACAAATAATTAGAACGATTTCACAAAAGGAAATAAATATACATAAATTAAAAATACACTATAAATTATAGATATTATATTTACCACTAGGGTTAGGGAAAGCCACTAAGAGAAAACACAACACACATATCACGGTCCTCATTTTCTTGAAATAAAGTAAACCCACTTACGAAGAGTTTACATAAGTGTGTATGTAATGAATAATCTTTAAAATGTTTGAGTATATATATAATATATACAGGGTGTCCAAAAAGTCCCGGGACGGCTAAATATTTCCTCAGGTAAGAAATTTTTCAGGGCGGTCAAGGTCATTCTTGAAGGAACTTTCAACAAGGAATTCAATGGTGACCTTTATTTTGATCTTGACCATGACCTTCACGGTCATTTCAAGGTCAAATTGATTTTTTTATATGGGAACCTCTATTTTTGACCCCGGGAACTGAGAGAGCGGAAAATTTTACGTCCAGATATGTCAGGGCAAGGTCAAACAACGTGCAGCAGGATGAATCGACTGGCATGCATTTTTGAAGAAAATGTCCTGGTGAAGGTTCTGGTCATAGACAAGGTCAAAGTCACCAATCGATCGGGAGTATAAAATGCTACAACTCTTGCGTTGAACATTTTCTTCATAAATGCATGCTGGTCGAGTCATCCTGCTGTACGTTGTTTGACCTTGCCCTGACCTTTCCAGGTCAAATTTTCGATTTGTCAAGGTCATATCTGGACGCAAAATTTTCCGCTCTCTCAGTTCCCGAGGTCAAAAATAGAGGTTCCCATTTAAAAAAATCAATTTGACCTTGGAATGACCGTGAAGGTCATGGTCAAGATCAAAATAAAGGTCACCCTTGAATTCCTTGTTGAAAGTTCCTTCAAGAATGACCTTGACCGCCCTGAAAAATATCTTACCTGAGGAAATATTTAGCCGTCCCGGGACTTTTTTGACACCCGGTATATATATATATATATATATATATATATATATATATACAGGGTGGCGAAAAAGTATGGAAACCCTTAGAAATCTCTGTGGATTGTAAAAAAAACCAAGGACATAACCCAGGTAACTTTCAACGAGGAATCCAACGGTGACCTTGGATTTGACCTTAAACCTCATTTTCAAAGTCATTTTGAGGTCAGCTTTGTTTTTTAAAATGGGACCCCTATTTTTGGTGCCAGAATCGAAAACAGCGGGAAATTTTACGTTCGGGTACGTATTTAGGTCAAGGGTTAACGTGACCTCTACAGGTCAAATAAAGGTCGAAGTACGCTGTCATAGGACCTCGTAGGAATCTCGCCAAATTAGTGAAAAAAATGAACCGAGGTCATACCCTGGGTATGTGACCTTAAAAATAGGGCTCCAGGTCAAATCCAAGGTCATCGTTGGATTCCTCGTTGACAGTTACCCAGGGTATGACGTTGGTTAATTTTTTTCACTAATTCAGCGAGATTCCTACGAGGTCCTATGACAGCGTATTTATTCTTTATTTGACCTGTAGAGGTCACGTTAACGCTTGACCTAAAACACTTACCCGAACGTAAAATTTCCCGCTCTTTTCGATTCGGGCACCAATAATAGGGGTTCCCATTCAAAAAAACAAAGCTGACCTCAAAATGACCCTGAAAATGAGGTTCAAGGTCAAATCCAAGGTCACCGTTGGATTCCTCGTTGAAAGTTACCTAGGGTATGACCTTGATTTTTTCTTTACAAACCACAGAGATTTCCAGCGGTTTCCATACTTTTTCGCCACCCTGAATATATATATATATATATATTATATATATGTATGAATAATTAAAAAAAAGGGTTAAACAATCACCGCAGGGCCCCACTGAGAGCAACTGCCATCTAAAAAAATGACACCTGCTCCCAGTAGAACCGCGGTAAATCACACTTATCGCCACGTCTCACAACCGTCAGATGGGTGGTCACAGGACAAGATGAAATCACAACGACAGGCGGGCGAAACCCTTGTGTGTCTTGAGGACACGAAGCGACCCAAGGATGACAGCTTTCTGCATCCATCTCGCAAGTGCCTTGGCATATTTTTGGCACGCGGGTATGGTTTTAAGGTTACGACCCAGTGATAGTTTTGTACCTCCGAGAGCACCTATCACAAGGAGAATAACTTGTACCGAATATTTTGGGTACAGTCGTTGCAGCTCTCTTTTAAGGTCTTGATACCTCTCCTCCTTTTCTTTCTCCTTGGCAGTGATGTTGTATTCGGACGGAGCCGAGAATTCGTTCACGAATATAGTTCGTTTCTCGAAGTCTTGGAGAACGATGTCAGGTCTCGAGTGTGCAACGGAGACTGCTGTCCGAAAATCGTACTTACAGAAAATTTGGCACTTCTCGTTTTGGGCAATTGACTCTATCTCCCTTGGAGCGTTCGGCAGGGCAGGGTCGCGACCAACGCCGTAAGAGCGACAAAGATGGTAATAAAGCACTCTTAGGGTCGCATTTTCTATAGATATACGTCATTCCTGCGTGGGTCGGACACCCCGATAGTATGTGTTCTAGGTAGTCAGCATGTGCACCACACGCTCTGCACCTATCACTGGGAACTTCTTGATATAAAATCCGGTCACAGTACGCTACGGTGGAAATGACACCGTCCTGGCATGCGAAAATAAAACCCTCTGTACCTGAATTAAGCACTGCTGATCTGAGGAAAGCAAAAGTTTGGTCTTTCGACAAGGACTGTTTTTCTACATTTCTGTGAAAGTTTCCGTGCATTTTCTTGTCGAGTAGCTATTGGTGAAATTTTTCAACTTCTGCTTTCTTCACTTCGGCTTTTATAAGTGAAGCATCTAGATGGAGTAATGCACTTTCCTCATTTCTGATGTTAAAATTCAGGCCAAGGGTCTCGGCCGCTTGCTCCGCGGCATTGTAAAGGAACGCTTCTTCGCCAATCATCTCGTAGTTCCTGACCATTTTTAGGAAAGGATTTCTGCCATTTGCAACGATGTAAGCAGCTGTACTTAGAACAATTCGGTTATGAAGACACTGGAGATTCAGAAGTCTGCGTCCGCCTTGACGGCGTGAAATGTATAATCACGGAACTGACGAATTGATACGCAAGCTTTTATGCATATGCATGATCTTACGTGTGGTGATGTCAAGGGCCTTAAGCTCGTTCTTTGTCCATTGAACCACCCCAAACAAGTAGAGTAGAACCGGGACGGCAAGCATGTTAGTCGCAGATACCTTGTTCAACGCTGACAGATTGGAAGACCAAATCTGTCGAGGAAGATGCTTTTATCTCCTTCGGAGGGACTCCTTCACTGATGTTACATCCTGAAGGCGGCTTTAGGGCACGCCCAGGTATGTATAGGTCTCTCCAGTATTAAGATGTCTAATAACACTTATATCCACAAGCTCAGGGTCCTTGGAACGCCAGTAATCTTTCCTTTCTTTAGATTAATTTTGGCACACTTGTCCAAACCAAAGTCCACCCCAATCTCTCCTGTGTACTTCTTGGTGATATTTATAGCAGTTTAAAGTTTGATTTTACCAGAGGCATAGATCTTCAGGTCATCCATATAAAATACATGACGACGCCTCCATTCAATATGAGTCTATGTGCTAACAGCGCTCTGTATGAGACTATTCCTTATGCTTATACACAGCGCATAGTCTCATACACGGCGCTGTCAGCACATAGACTCATATGGAATGGTGGCGTCGATGAGTGACCTTATGCTCGCGCTGATTAGTGTCGCCAGAGGTATGCAGAAGAATTTCGTAGTGCGAGAGATAGATGCAGAAGTGTGATGCAAAAAAGCAAAGGGCTCATGGTATCACCCTGAAAGACGCCCATCTGGAAGGTGACGTTGTTCGTTGTCACACGATAATTTCTGGATGAGATAGTAAATCTAGTTTTCCAAAGAGGCATCAATCTCTATGCATCTCACTATGTGTGGATGCACCTTCAAGCTTTCCAACAGACAGATGATAAGTCTATGAGAGGTTGAATCGAAAGCTTTCCGGTAGTCAATCCAGGCCATTGACAGGAAGCGCTGATGGGCTGCAGCGTCTTTACAGACACACCTGTCAATTAGCAGGTTCTCTCGACAGCCTGCTACAACTTTTTTCGAGCCACGTTGTTCGTACATCTCTCGCCACACAGGCTCAATTCGTCGAAAAATCCTGTTATTTAGGTCAGCTGTAAAGATCTTATGCAGTGTGTTCAAACAAGTTATTGGCCTGTAATTTTCTATGTTGGAGAAGTTGCATTTTTTCAGCAGGAGTATAGTGCGTCGTAACACCAGCGACTGCGGAATGGGCGTCTCCGACTTTAAATATGAGGTGAATATGCGGGCGAAATGTTGGTGTGTGAAAGTAAACCTCTTCGACCAGAAGTTCTTGATACAATCTGGCCCAGCAGCGGAAAAGTTCTTCGCGCCTCTAAGTACTTTTTTCACCTCTTTGGCAGTGATTGATGGACATTCCTCCTCAGATTTTATGAGGTTGTCGCAAAACTCCTTGAAGCGGATGATATCTTCAGTATCTTCTTTCAACTTTAGTGTTTTCGGGATCGTGTATACCTCTCTCCAAAAAGTCTCTACCTCCTTGGGCTTGGGTGGGTTTTTTACAGAAACAGGGAGATCGCTGAAGAGGCGCGAAGGGTCAGCGAGAAACTGTCGATTCTCCCTGATCCATCTCTCCCTCTTCTGTATTCTCCTCCTTGCGTCAGATAACAGCCGTATTTTATCAACAATATGCTGCTTGATTATCAGCAGCTTTGACTTGTTTAGTGTGTGATTCAAGATCCTTAGTTCTTGGGCGAACTTGCGAACCCTTTCCGTGAACGGGCTGCCAGATGTTATGTAGTCAATCACACATTGAACACGGGACGCATTCTATCTTGCCCATCCAATCTTCTTGTTCAGTTGATGCAAGCGTCTATTGGTCTTTTCATCCATCGTCGGTTTTAGCCTTCGATTTGAATCAGCCAAAGCTCTCGCAGCACCATAAAATGAGCAATTGATGGTCCAGAGGTCGGACTCTTGCGGGCTTAGGAGGAACTTGCATGTTAATGTTCCTTCTTGTCCTGAAATCGCGATCATCTCTCAGAAGGTGCCTGCTTTCCGCGGTTGGTCTTAATGTCGCTTCCTCATCTTCGTCTGCAGCTTAATCAAGCAGCGGTTGCGGAAGCGCTCCGCGTACATATCCATTTTTCCGCAGGTAGTCGGCTTGATTTCGCAAAGATTGATGTGAAACGAGCTGAAGCTCGTGCTGGCATCGTAGCAGTCTAGCAAGTCATCCTTGAGTTGATCCGTCCACTCAATGTGGGCGTTTCGCCGGTTCGTCGTCGTGTTTCTATCTAAATTATTTTCAGCACCCCGAACTCTAGGATGATCGGCATTGTTTGCCGACCCATTGTCGGGTGCTCTGCGCTTTCAATCGTTTTGTACCGCATCTACAACTTTTTGGTGTTTTGGTGGTGTCATTGTTGTTCCCACGAGCAGCTAGGGAAAGGGTTCGTCCATCCTTGTAGAGCCCCGCGTACAAGGATAAGGCTGCATACTCTGACAGGTCGCCCGGGATCTCAGAGTCACCGTTTAAGACACCTCACCCAGGTGCCATTCAGCTTTCGGCACGGATGTTACGCCTCCGCTTAGGGGCTATTTCTTCGGGACCATCCCTGGACAATTGTCCGCGACTGCTTATTAATTATTGTAACCATATTCAGCAGAAACCCTTGGTACAGGGACCCTCTATCCGCAACCCGAGGACGCGTTCGGTGGCTATGTCATGGGCCCTTCAGTTCTATTCCAAAGGAATCGAAACCGAAATATATACATATATATTAAAGATAGATTAATCGCTATCTCATTCGTCATTCTAAACACTTTGTATTTCATAGCTCTATTTTTTCCACACTGGAGTCATAAAACTAATTCAAGTTTCTGGTATTACATGTGGGGCATTCCATTTCATATAAACGCACTGCCTAAAACAAATGTTTTTAGATTTTCTTCAAACTACGGTAAATTGTATTACTATAGGACTCAATTGTATGTACATAACTATAAGCCACTATGTTCCATGGTTACCCAGATATGGGGGGTGGTAGTTGGTACACTTTGGCGTGCACACCATTATTCCATGATACGTTATTGCGTCAAAACCAAACCAATTAAAGTTTGTAACTAACGGATTCGAATTAAAATTTAGCCAGCTTTATGACAGTGGTAACAATTTCTCAGAAATATATGTCCTTTCTATATTTTTTTTTAAAGAGAAAATTTAAATTCCGTATATCTCAAAACACGTATCCTCAGGATTTTGATGAAAAGCATATTAAAAGAAAAGTTAGAATTTCTAGTTTAGAACCCTGAAAGGACATAATGGATATTTCAGAACATTCTAAGATGTTAATTAAAATAATTACATATATAATTGCAAAACTCTAGGAGTCTGAATTCAGAACATAACCCCCGCTTGAATTAACTTCAGAGTTCCTCCTAGAAAGGAAATATATTTTTGAGAAATGTTTACTTCCGTGCTAAAGCTTGTCAAAGTTCCTTTCAAATCCGTTAGTTACAAACTTTATTTGGTGGTTTATGGTTTTGCACCTATAGTGCTACATTTTAACGCAGTTTGAAGAAAATCGAAAAAAATTTGTTTTGGGCAGTGCACTCATGTGAAATGGAATGCCCCAATTACAATTTAGATGGATCAAATTTACTTATCACGCAATGGACAGATAAGAAATTTGTTGCGAGGCATAATATTATTTTATCTTTCCATTGAAAAAGGCCGTTTAAGGCTACGAGTACCGATATTTCGGTACGAATTACCAGATTTTTACGGTACGAATGGCGGGACTTGGAAAAGGGGCTATTTGTACCTTAAGAAGAGTAAGGAATATAAAAAGAAATGCAGAATGATAAATTTAAAATTCAATATAAGACTGTTTATTTGTTGCAAAAATAAGATCAAAATAAGGCACGCTTCTGTGAAATTGCACAAATCTTTCGAAGTTGAAAGCTTAAGAATTAGTAATGTAATTTCAAATGGAACTTTCTGTTCTACATATTCTCTAAATGAATCCACTTTCAGATCAACACTAGCCGCCAATGCTTCACTTCAAGAATAAATTCATCCAAATCTTTAGCAAAATTTGGGCATTCAGTTTTTTCATGATCTTCATAATCTTCATAGAAAAAATTGATAACATTAGCTCTCATCAAAACTCATTAAAAAGTACCGGCAAAGCAGTACGAGTTGGATGCTTGCAGGAAATGAATAATATGCTCATTGCTCACAGAAAAACCAGAGGTGAATTTTTGTTGCGGGTAATTTTCAAGTAGATAAATTGAATTTTTTTGCATTAAAACCAGATTCAATAGAGTTAACACGGTAACAATATCTCATGTGGTGGGTACATCTTAACACGTGTCGGTAATTTTTGTAGCAGGTCAACATTACTCTGAAATCGCTGTAAAGATTACATTTTTTTCTGTGCTAAAGTGACTGGGTTTTAAAGCAAAAGTAATATAGTACAGTGCAACCTCCGAGGTATAAAAAGACATTAAGTTTTGTCCCATGCAATTGGTATTATCCTCGGCGTGCAGACATCTTTCCAGCTGACGTCACAACATGAAATACCGAACTGAAACTCTATTAATTCCCATGTCTCCATATCTTGAAAATGTCGATCACATTTTATCCGTTTTAAAATCTTATACTTTTTCTACCAACAGTTTTTTAATCAAAACTCTATCAAATATTCTCCGCGTCAGACATGCATCAAATTCTACTTTCCAGAACCTGGAAGATTTCTATGGGATGCTACTCGGTGAGAAATTTTATACTTTTCTACCAAGATATTGTCATTCAAACTCTAGCAAATGTTACACAATGAGGACAATTTGATAGGAAAGAATAAGATTTCACGGTGGACACAATTTGATAGAAATTTCCGAGATTCTGATACCTAGGATTTGATAAAAGCATGGAGTAGATAAGATTTGATAGAATTTCAATAAGAAGCTGTTGGTAGAAAAGTAAAAGTTTTTTACTGATAATATTTTATATAATTGTAAAGAAAATATCATGATAGAAAAGTATAGGATTTCTAGATGAATAGAATTTGATAGAAAGATCTATCGAACATGCTGATAGAGTTTGATTGGTTAAATTCGTTTGATTGAATTAGATAGGATTGTTATCAAATCTGCTGAGAGACTTTGATTTGTGAAGTTTGTTGAATTCAATTTTATAGGATTTCTATAAAATGTGCTTATAAAATTTTTATTTAAATTCCACAGCTTGATAGATTTTTATTGAATTTTCCCTAAATGTAAATAGAATCTAGGATATTTCTATCAAATTCTATCCGTTGAGAAATCATATACTATTCTACTAACAGTTTCTCATTTGAAATTCTATCAAATATTATCGGCACAAGAATTATATCAAATCCTAAAATTTCTATCTTTCATCTATCGATAAATCTTAAGCTTTTCTATCAACAGTTTCTCATTGAATTTCATAATGTCGGATATTTCTATCAAATTCTAACTGTTAGGAAATCGCATACTTTTCTATCAATAGTTTCTCATTACACCTTTATCAGATCGTATCCAAAACGAACTTGTATTAAATCCTATCTTCCACAATTTCAGAAATTTCTAACAAATTCCATCTATCGAGAAATCGTATACCTTTCTATCAACAGATTTTCATTTAACATCTGTTTAATCTTATCCACATAGAACTTGTATCAAATCCGATCTTCCAAAATTTCGTAAATTTCTATTAAATCCATCCATCGAGAATTCTTATATTTTTCTATCCATACTTTCTCATTGAAATTCCATCAAATCTTACCAAATCTGATCAAATCTGGACTTTTATCAAACTGTTGATAAGACTGTGGGATATCATATTTGATATTTTGGATTGGATTTATATAAAGAAGTGTGTTAAAACGGATAGGAGTTTGGAATAGCATATTTGATAGGATTCGATAGAATTTTTATCCAAAAAAAGTATACTAATAATGTATATGAATTACTGCCACACTGGCCCATTTCGCTTTGATAGAAATCAATAGAAATTCTATCCCAACGTTTGATAGAAATTGATGGCCTTTTTAGTGGGAAACCGTGATACACTTCCGATAAACATGATTATTAACTTTGATAGCCTTTCTATCAAAAGCGTTTGATAGAAACGTAAAAGAAATTCCTAAAATTGCGTATACAGAAAACGAATGGAAAAAATATTGAATTTTTTGTTATCAAATTCTATCAAATTTTCTCAGCAGGGAAAATAGTGATTTTGTTTGAAGATTTTCTTTGGGGGGGGGGGGGATTTCAGTTTAGAAATAGAACGAAAAATGAGAGGCAGTGGATGGCTGAACGGGTTAATTAAGGGGCTATTGATCGTGTGTGTTGCTGAGCAATTCGGTCGCGGTATAAACGAGCCTAATTATCCTGGTTGGACGATTAGTTCAACTATAAAGACCAATGTAGGCTGGCAGATAGGCCCTAAATGCTTCCGACACGCCAGTGTCATTTGCAGCTTTTACAAGTGCATCTCTTACATAAGTCTTTGAATCGTGGGCGAGGTGCTTGTTGTAATTATCAGACAAAATGTTCCATCATGTGTTTCAAGAATAACGTCGACATTACAGGGTGATCACTAAAATCTCAGAAACAAATTCTCGATCATTTGCCGGGGTTTGAAAAGTTTTGACAGTAATTCAAATTTTACAATTACAGTCTTCGAGACTAAATAATTTATAATTCTAAGTATTTAAAAGAGAATTTAAAAATTGAAGAATCTAATGTTAAACAATAACGAAAAGTTTGAAATTCGAAAGTTCAATATTATAGGTACAATTTCAAAACGCAAGCTTTTGAAGTTCATAAGATTTAATTTCAAGACCTTTAACATTATCTCCAAATATAAGGATTTAAAATTGTATACAGTAAAGTCTCCCTTATTTCAAGTCCCCCATATTGCAAGACCGCCCTATTTCAAGCACCCTGTATACGGTTATTTCAAATTGCGCAGTTCCGTCAACTCCCACCACGGTCCATGTACACTCTCCTCCGCGTCTGTGGCTGACCAATGAAAAAAGAGGCCCGAAGAGCGGGAAGCCTTGAATTGAGTATTTTAGCATGGCGTTATAGGAATCCATACAACTTTTTGGAGATAATATGCTAAACGTAAATGTAAATCATAAATGTACGAATAGTAATATTTCTCAAGTGTAGAATCTATTTTCTCACTCATGTCACTTTTGTCGATCCACGACCTTTCAGTGTAACGAAATAAAATTTAGAAAAATTCGGCTAAAAATAAAATTTGGTTAACCGTTTTTATATATTTTAAATTTTTTCCAGAAACAAAAATTATTTCCCCAAAAAGCAATACCACCATTAATAAGATTACGATACTTTGAAGTATAATTAAATATGTTTTCATAATTACTGAATTTGCAACCCTTTGGAGCATACATTTGTCTATATCAGCCCAATTTCAACGAAACTTGACACTTGGTGGTTTTTGGGGTCGCTGATTTCTAACCCGAAATATAAATTCCAAAATTCAAAATGGCGGACCCAAAAGTAAAAAAATGATTTGATTTTCATAAAACTTGATACTCGGGCGATTACCGAGTATAAAGCCAATTAGTTAAGTAATTGTACTTTGAGTCCACCATATTGGATCCGCCATTTTGAATTTTTTATATTTTGACTGCATATTCGTAATCATCGATTAAAAAAACGCTAAATACCGAGTTTAGAGCCAATTAGGCAATTTCTTCAGTTTCATTCCACCATATAGGATCCGCCATTTTGAATTAAAAAAAATGTTGAACCCAGGTTCATAATCAGTGACACGAAAATCCTAGATACCGAATTTAGAGCCAATCACGAAATTTCTTTAGTTTCATTCCGTCATATTGACCTGCCATCTTGAATTTTGAACATTTTCACCCCAGATATATCATGTGAGGGCATGATGACCGTCAAATTTAGTCAATCGTTAAAAATTTTGAAATTTTGACTTTTGATTCAGAATCAGCGGGTCAAATTAATATTAGATATTATGTTACAAATAATTTGGAGTACAAGAAGTTTTTTCCAATTTTACTGTACTGCCAAGGGTTAACTTATAAAATCGACAAAAAATTCTCATTAATAATTTTAAACGAATTTCAGAAAAGAAATCGAAACGTAGTTAATGAAGAAATAGTTGCGACTATAATTGTTTTTTTTAATATATGTATAGTTCTTTCCTACCAACATGTTCAACTTATATTACCCTAGTCAACACCTAAACATCTTCTTGAAGTTATTTAATAAAAATACAAAAATTGCAGTTAAAAAAAAGTCTTTACAATTTCCAGTTCCAGTTTAAGGGTAGGGATTTCTTTGATCCAAATAGAAACTTTGAAAATCTTATATGGCGTCGTGTTCCATTATTTGACAAACCAAATAATTATCAAGATGTCTAAAGGAACAGAAATAACATTCCAAAATCCTTAAAAATTAATACTTTTTTGCTTTTCTGAGAAGCTTTGTCTGAGAAGTGAAACGTAATAAAGATAAATTTTGGGTAAGCTTCTGGTGAAAATGGGGCCAAAATTTCCTGGTGGGAACTCAGCAGATATGATTATGACAGAGTTGGTTGCTTTGTCGCCGAAATTTGCGTTGGAGGAAGAAGATTCTTCTCCGCTGATAAGGCACGCTTCGGTCGAAGTACTCTCGTATCTGGCAATCCAAATCTTAATTACGTCTTATGACAATTAGACTTCTCTAATAAGTGGAATGACAACTTAAATCCAGATAATCGCTTCATATCATTTAGGTCGACTCCCCCCCCCCTCTCTGACACTAAACTAAATTTTAAACAATATTTTCCTCGATGGCCTCCAAGATACGCAAAATCATTCCCATAGAATCAAATACTTTTGTGGTATCAGTGCCACGACATCTTCATGTCTCTCTACTAATGGGTGTGGAATGAAAAAGGAACTCGATTATTTTTATCATCTAATCCTGAAGGACGTAAAACTAATGTATATTTTCCAGAAAAATATGCTGGTTACTGTCATAAATTCCCAACCTTTTCTAGGTAGATTTACAGGGAAAATAAAAAGGTGACAGCGGTGGAATTCACTTGAAAGATGCAAGTACCAAATGAAGAAAATACCTACACTAACAAAAGGAAAAATAAATCCAATAGTATTTTTCCCTGGATCTAATCATATTTGCTACATGAAGCCAAGTTTTTACGAAACAATTTTTTATGACCCTTATAAGAGGTTTAACTCTTTCATTAAGTCCAGCCCATATTTTTGAAAAGCATTTCTTGTCTCCTTTGAAATCCCTAATAGCTCTAAGAATAAGAAAGGCACGCTTTCATAATTCTCCAGACTCGTAATTTATCGTCCGCGGGTATAAAGTTATATTAAGGCCGTAACAATGTAGATATACAGGTGGAAACGAATAAAGTAAAGGGTTCTTAACTGAGATCCGCGTGGGAATTAAATGAGTCCTGGTGCTGTAAAAGGTAAAGAACGTAAAAGAAAAGATGGAAAGATATAAAGAAAGTATGAAAAAGGAAAGAAACGGTAGAAAAAGAGGGAAAATGCAGAAAGATAAAGAAAAAAGTAGATGAATGTAGGGACACTCCCTTTTCGCGTTTTGCCTCTTGTAATCCTTTTCTTTTCTTTTTGTGCTCACCGATGTCGACGTTTCTGCGCGTCACTTTGACGGTCTGAACAAACGAGAAAGTCGTTTTCTTAGGAGAAAAGTCAAAAGGCTTCTCCGACGTATAGAATCGTTTGTACGTCACTTATCGCACCCTTCGATTGTGACACTTTTTTCACAACTAAATCGTAAAAAAAAGCGATTCGATCTTGGACAGAAAATACGAGAGGTGAAGCTTTATACCGTATATTGGAAAAGTAAAAATATTTATCAAAAATAGTCTGATCGATTTTCTGATCTGCAAATTATACAGAATAATAAATTAGAATGTCATAAAAAATACAGCTACAAATTGTCTATCCAATATAAAATGACCAAAAAAATTTACTCAAGATTAAAAACTGATTTGTTTCTACAAATTTAAATAGTTCATCACTGAGGGGCCGTGCGTAAATTACTCAAGTTTTTTTTTCTGAAATTTTGGACACACATTTGCCAATATCCCAAAGTTTACCCCCCCCCCCCCCCACCTCACGTAATTTGTAGATGAACTCTTATTTGTTTACTCGTGTATTATTTCATGAATTTATATGATTATTACATTGATTATTAATACTGATATTACTAGATTTTGACCACGTACACACTGCACCCCACCCCCCGAAAAATATTTACGTAATTTAGGCATGGCTGCTAACTGAAAAAAACGTAAATATACCAAAATTTTCTTACAAACAACATAATACAACCAATTTTTCGTTTTCCCTTAACGGGGTTCGAACTCACGAGAGCGTAAACACGGTTCGTGTAATGAAAAAATTGTCCAAGCACGCTGCTAACTGATCCACGCTACCTCTTAAAAATAAATGTGATATTTTAATTTTTATACTCTGGTTGTATTTAATATTTAAATTATAATTAAGAATCTCTTAGAATGAAAAACTCCTTAAGATTCATTAAATTAAAATTGAAAGAAGATAAGAGATTTAATTATCCGATACGATGTGTCGATTCATTCTTCAAGGATCTCATCTCCTCTCTACAATGAGTGCACTAAAAAAAGGGAGTACATGACTTGCGTTCAGTATAGTTAACAGGTTAAAGTTACTTACAGAGTGTTGGTTTGCCAATCGTAACTTCAATGCGGAAACGCTGAAAGCAACTTCGACAACGTGACCATTGAAATACCATGTCTGGGTCTGGAAATAAATACTCTCTACATACAGTCTACAGAGTGGGTGTGTTCGCAAGTCTACATTATCGGGAGCCTCCACCTGTCGATCAATCGACTCTCTTTTGTCCTCACAAATAAAAATGTTGCTGTCCATTCCTCTCGAGAAGAACAGCGAAGGGCGAAGCAAAAAGAAAAATGTAATCAGAGTCGTGTTCAGGGTTGTTACAGAATTTCAATATGAAAATTCCAGACCTTTTCTAGTTGCTTTCCAGGCCAAATAAAAAAACTTTAAGATCTCATATTCACAGTCACATTCCAGAAAAAAAGGGATTCTTGAAGGAAGAAAAAATATCATTAAAGAGTATCCCGAAGATCACAACGCAAAAGGAGCTCAAAAAAAGAGAAATAGGGTATTTTTTTCACGAAAAAGGCTAAAAATAGCAGAAAGGTTAAACATTTATTTTTACATGTACAGGGCTGTCACAGCCTAGAATTTACTTGAAAAAATTAGTCTAAGTAGGCGATGCGCACCTAGAAAAAGGGTTTCGTAGTCTATGAAGACGTTAATTAAGTCGTTCAAACCTTCCCCTCTCATATTTTCCTACCCGTACTCCCCCTTCATTCTCCTACTTACGCTCCCCTACTTCATCCTTCGCACCCCCTTCCTTAACTTCTGCCACCACTACTTCCTCCTCTCCTCGCTTCTCCAGCAAACACTCCTCTTCCCCTACTTCCCTTCCCCAGTCAACACTTCCTCTCCCCTGCTCATCCTCATTTCTAATAATTTCCCCTACTTCCCCTCACTTATGCTCACTTCCCCACCCTCATTACCCCGCACTTGTAATACTTCTCAGCCCCTATGCCCCCTTACTTCCCCGCCATCAATTCCCCTACTTTCCTTTCCCTAATTTCCCCCAGGTTCCCTTCACATCCCCTCAGTTTCCCTAATTACAACTACTTCCAAAACCCTTATTCACCCTACTTTCCCTCCCCCAATTCCCTTACTTCCCCTATTTTCAAACCCATCATTTCCCCTCACTTCCCAACCCATAATTCCCCCTCATTTTTCTACTTTATCTCCCCTAATTTCCCCTCACTTCCCCTCCTTAAGAAAAAGTACAAAGGACTGACACCCGACCCAAAATATAAAGGTTTTTGTCCTGCAGTACAATTGACTAAAAGTGACTACTGTACATTAATATTGTGACTAACGTTCCATTAAATTATATTTTTTTTTTTAGATTCGTCGAAATTTATAAGAATTCCAGGTGAATTTTAACGAATTCTAGTTAAGTTAAAAAAACAACAATTTGAATAAAATTCGAGGGCATTTATAGGAATTTAAGGAAAATGAGAAGAATTCGATGAAATTCGATGAAGTTTATAAACAATCAAGGTGAATTTTGAAAAAAATAAGAATTCCAAAGAATTCAAAAGGATTTGATAAAATGCTTAAGAATTCAAGATGAGTTTAAAAGACTTCAGGGTGAATTAAAAAAACGGACATTTTTTTAAATCCATTTCATTGAGTGGAATTGAATAAATTTAGAAGAATTCAAGTGAATTCAACATAATTCAATTAGGAGTTCAAAAATCAAGAGAATTCCAAAGAATGATTTTTTTAAAAAGAATTCACAATAAATTGATACGAATTCAGAGTGAATTCCAAATAAATTCAAATAAGTTGAAAAAAGAATTTTTTAATGCAAAATACTTCACTGATTTCAGTAAAATTGGAGTAAATTTAGAAGAATTCAAGGAAATTTAAGAGATTTTGAAGAAATTAATAAGAATCTCAAAGAATAAAATTCAAAAAACTTACAAATCAAAAAATTTCCCTCTTATTAAGTGAAAAAAAACGTCAGGGTGAGTTAATTGTTAAAACCCACTTAATTGAGTAGATGTTTGTGAATTTATAAGATTTCATGTGAATTCAGAATAATTCAATAAGGATTAAAAAATCAAGCGAATTCCAAAGAATTAACTTTTTTCAAAGAATTTAGGATAAATTAATAAGAATTCAAGGTGAATTACGAATAAATTTAAAAAAGTTGAAAAAAAATTTAATGCAAAATACTTCACTGATTTTTTTTAAGCTGGAGTGAATTTAGAAGAATTCAATTAAATTCAAGAGAATTAAAAAAAATTCAAAAGAATTTCAAAGAATATAATTCAACAAAGTATAATATTATAAATAACAAAAGAAATATAATTCAACAAAATTCTGAAAATCAAAAAAATTACATCGAATTGAGTAAAACGGAAGTCAACATACTTCAGGGCAAATTCAACAAAATTTAGACAAATTTCAGGGCAATAAGAAGAATTCAATGAACTTCATAAAAATTGAAGGTGAATTAAAAAGAATTCAAGTGAATTGGAAAAAAATAAAGAATATTCAAAAAATTCATCGTATTCATTAAATGTGTAAGAAACTGAGAAAAATTCAAGGAAATTCAAAAGACTTCAAAGTGAGTTTGAAAGACTTCAGCGTGAATGTAAAAAAAACTAAAATTTTGTTTTTTTAATCCATTTCATTAAGCGGAATTGAGTAAATTTAGAAGAATTCAAAATAATTCAATCAGAGGTAAAAAATCAAGAGAATTCCAAAGTATTAACATTTTTTTAAAATTCAGAATAAATTAATAAGAATTCAGGGTCAATTCCAAATGAATTCAAATAAGTTGAAAAAAAATTTTTAATGCAAAATACATCACTGATTTCAGTAAAATTGGAGAGCATTTAAAAGAATTCAAGGAAATTCAATCAGGGTAAATCAAACAATTGAACAATTGAGTGTGTATTGTATCAATTCAAATAATTCATTTTTCCCTCTGCAAAAAATCTTCTTTTCCCACAAAAATCAAACCAATCAGCATAATGAACTTGCATCAAGAAAATTGTAATTATAAGAGCGTACAATTTCAGTTGAGTAAGTAATGATCCATTCGAACTACTACTTTTACTATACTTTTTTCAGTTTCAAAAAGCAGTTCAGAACCTGAATTATTATCATTACCATCAGAAATCGAGGGCCATTCTTTCCATAAATTGAAGTAGTAATTTTGTACTTGGTAAAATTGAGGGGTCCGTGCGTCAGCATAATAAATAATAACTCGCTTAACATAAATAATTCACTCTTAAGAATATATCGGAAGGAAGGATAACCGCTTCGAAGGACAAGGCACGAGATTTCGAAAGTTAACACTTAAATCATAACAAAAGCGGGCCCATGGCACATGGTTCTCCGACCCGCAAGTACGTCCAGTATGTGATGACCCTGAACTAAATCCTAAAATCATCAGTCAGCCTGTCTTGGGCCAAATCGAGATCAGACACGTCCGACCTTAATATAGTAGTCATAGTCCTTAAGGATTGGTCGATAATAATCATGATTGATGACCATCTCGCTCATAACCAATTCCATTCCGAAAAAATTCCCTATCAAACAAATTTCATCTTTTTCTCAAAAGAGAGTATTATCCAAGAAAATAGATCTCGTTGATACACAGAATGAATAAAATTGAATATAAGCTTTTAGATCGTTCTTCAATTAAGATTCAATTAAGACTATTAGCCCCATGATTAGATCATCGAGCAGATAATTTAATTTGATTCCATCACTTCTTTATTAGATTACTTCCTACATTAGATCAATTAATATACTTATTGGATAATTCTCCTTAGGTGGGATTGAAAACATCTCAAGATTCACAGATTAGATTTTCGAGATACCTGATTATTAGTTATAAAAGTATTGAAGATACTAGAAATGTTGACAAAATTAATATTCTTCTAACAGGATCGATATGATTTTACCAAATGGACCGATGTAGGATAAGTTTTTAAGAAAATACCTTATGAAATGAAAATTAGACACATTTTTCCTTGAATTCTGCCAAGGTCTAAACTTAGAAGAAATAAGTTTAAAACATTCGAAAATGTCTTATACTTGAACAATGGATTTAGAAACGATTTTATGATTAAAAATTATTACGACTTATTTGTTCTAAGTTCAGATCTCGGCAGAATCAAAGGAAAAATCAGCACAGTTTTTTCAAAACATTGATTATATTTGATGGAATATAAGCCCACAAAAATGTTATTATTTAAACTATTTTCGCAATATTTCTGGAAAAGTGGTCAAAATATTTCAACCTAGTAACATATATTAGACGTAGATATCTTTTACCCTACTTTGAGCAAAAAATGTAATTTGTTTTATGATAAAAATTAGATGATTGATTTTGGAACTTGTGAAAAAAATATTCAATACGAAATATTCTCTTTTCCAATTAATGATCACTCAAAATGAAACATACAAAAAGTATAACAAAATTTAAAAAAATTGATAGGAAAAACTTCCACCATATATGCGTTATTAAAAATAGTATACAAAATACTAATTATCAGAAGAGTTTTCGATCCGCGATGGCCTGAAACAGGGCGATGCACTTTCGTGCGTCCTTTTCAACTTAGTTTTAGAATACGTGGTCCGACAAGTACAAGTGAATCCGACCGGTGCAACCCTCAATGGGATAATACAAATTCTTGGGTATGCGGATGATCTCGACTTACTAGGGGATGATAAAGAAACCGCAGCTAAAAACGCAGAGATCTTGATCACAAAAGCCAAAGATATTGGTTTGGAAGTTAGCGAATCAAAGACAAAATATATGACCGTCGTCAGATCCGAACAAAGTAATGTAGGCGGGGATCTTATGGCCGGAAATATGAAATTCGAAAGGGTTGACGAGTTTAAATACCTCGGGTCTATTATAACTAGCAAAAATAATATTAAAACGTAAATCAACGCACGGCTGCACGCTGGCAATGGGTGCTACTATGCAGCAAACACACTACTAAAATCGCGATTGCTATCTAGAAACATCAAAGTAAGAATTTACAAAACAATAATAATGCCGGTCGTTATGTACGGGTGTGAAACGTGGGCGCTGACGAAAGGAGAGGAGAATAGGTTTAGAGTTTTTGAAAATAAAGTACTTAGAAAAATCTATGGTCCAAAGAGGGACGAAGAGACTGGTGAATGGAGGAAACTGCATAATGATGAGCTGCACGCTCTCTACGGGTCAGCAAATATTAATAGAGTAATGAAAGCGCGTAAACTAAGATGGGCGGGGCATGTAGCAAGAATGGGCAATGAAAGAACAGTGGCGCAAGTTTTAAGAGGGAAACCGATTGGTAAGAGACCTCTAGGCAGACCGAGAATTAGATGGGAGAAAAATGTACGGGATGATCTAAAAGAACTAGGACATGATTACTTAAACTGGATCGAGGATGCACAGGATAGAGATGTGTGGCGGTTTCGGGTAGATGAGGCGATGAACTTTCGAGTTCGAATCGCTAATCGATAATAATAATAATAATACAAATTACTAAACTAAATACTAACATGAACAAAAAGTAAAATTTGATAGAAAAAAATAGTATATTGTGCTACAAGTTGAAAAAGCGAGAGATTTAAAACGAGTATGAAGTATCACACGAGTTTTAAATCGTCGCTTTTTCAATGTGTGGGACACGATACTTTTTCTATAATTTGTTAAAAAGTGCTAGTTTTTGTTTACCTGTTTTTTGTGTAAAAAGAAGGCGATTTTTTGTCGATTGACGCAACAATGACAATGGCAATTATCAAAACCATGGCAATAATATGGCAGTAATAATAAGCTGGTTCTCACAATTGAATAGTTGGCCCATAAAGTTGAGGGCTTCAAAACTTCCGATTTTTCGTGAAAAAAACCAAGCACAGTATTTTCGGAGAAACTGACGGTGTTTTTTTGCTTTTGCCAAGTGACAAAAGTACATACAAAATACACAACTCGAGACTTTTCAGGAAATTGCTTTTAGGTTAGGGACGACAGTCGGAAAATAGAATGAAGTTGGCTGCGCACGATGCACGAGTCCACCCGAGGCAACACGAACCCACCCGAAATAACATTTACTTTTTCCACTGTGCCTCACTTTTATCACTGTCCATTTACTTTTTCCACTGCATCTGTCCACTTTTGTCACTGTTGCCCGGAAAGGTCGGCACTGCGCATGCGCCACGTCACCGAGCAAAAATCGGTAACTTTTTACACCAAAAACAGGTGGAAAAACTGGCACTTTTTCGCGAATTATAGAAAAATAATTTTTTTTATCTTTTTGAATTCCGAATTTTTTACCCTAAAGTTAAAAAAATTTAAACGACCATTTGGACAACCACCATAAAATGCCCCTATTGTAATTAAAAAAAAAATTTTAATACAAAAATTTCTTTTTGGACAAAAATAAAATCAGAAACAAGAGAAAGTCAAAGAAAATCAAGATTCATGAAACCTCATTGTTAAATATAATTAATCATATTAGCATAACGTTTACCATTAAATCGTATAACTTAATAATAATAATTTTACGCGAAAAATAAAAATTTCTATTGAAATTTATGACCACAGATTTCTCGGATCTGCTCACGAATTCCCAGCATTTTCTCGTATTTTTCAAGTTTTACTTCGATCGACCAAAAAATTTACCTGTTTCAACCAAATATTTTGTTGTTCATATAATAACCATATTCTAGGATTAGCTCAACCAGAATTTTGTTCATTAAACCAAATTCTTTTTCTGGGTGCAGTTAAATAAAATTCCAGTGTTTTTCCAGAGTTTTCTGGATTTCCCAGGTCTCTAGACACCCTGTTCTTGCATCTTCGAGATTAGGAGGGCAAATTAGGTGAGATTTGAGAAGTCAAGTTTTAAGGTATGAGTAGACGCTTGTTGCACTTTGGGGTTGTTAATCGAGCTTATAAGGCTTGGTAGTGATGCTGTGTGGGTGATGTCAGTAGAGGTCGCTCGTTTCGGTGCTTGTGGCAATGCTTTTGACTATATGGGATGGTTTTAACCGACGGTTTTGCAGCACTGCGCAATAGTGGATTAGCCTGAGTTGGGTACTCTCGTGATAACCCGTGAATATTCATCGCCTCGTTGCCCTGAATATACAGGGGAGTAAGTAAGCACAGTACATACGTCGAGTCTCACCCTCCAGCCAACTTTTAAACTCTAAACGGATTCAGGAATCATTCCTTTTACAGCCCCAGTACCCAACACTAAACTATGATTTCTGCTCATCACACTATGATAATCTAGATGGTACCATGCGCAATTCTCATTTATTAGTACCATTTATATTAATTATAACGTTAAAAAAGGCCTAAAACTCATTCAGTTTCGGGGTCATCCAGAAATTACTTAAGGGTTATTTTTGGAATCTTAAGACCGCCTCTTCTTAGGGCTTTTCCGTAGTATGTGTATGTCATAGGGTGGGCCGAAAATACAAAATATTTGGAAATCGTAAATAACTAGTGCTGAAAAGTTGATATGTGTTGTTACAAATAAAAATCTCTAATAACTCTTTAAAATCAAAAAAGGTTCTACGATGTAGATAATTTCCTTACATCTCGAAACAAAATTTTCTTAAACGTTACATTGGTTAATGATTTGTGAATTTAGTGGATTATGACTTTTTTCAACAGGTGTAATGTCTAAGAAGAATTTTTTTAATATCTTAGGAAATTATAGCTTGCTTCTTCAGTAGACACTAAAGGCATGTCACATATAATTGAACCTCTCGGATCAAAAGGGGATACGCGTGAATTAAGCCTGAGAAGTACTGTCCAGAAAGTCAATTGTTAAAATCGTTTGAATTTTAATTTTAAGAACTGACACTTGTATAGAATTTCAAGGCGTATCTTTTTTTCCTTTAGCAAATATTTGTAGGTATTACACTTTTTGAAGGAATTGATAAAAACTAGATTTGTCGAAAACAAAAAATTGCAATCTTTTTTCACTTCAACTCGCGCTAACTTAGTCAATTTCTGGAATTTATAAATCTTATCAACACTAAATTATATTTTGAGTCTTCTGAAACTAGGTAAGAAAGAAAAACATGAATATTTTGATAAATAAAAAAGTTGTTAATTTTTTTGTGAGTTTTTGAAAAAATCATGAATTTCAACCATCAAGCGCTTCGTTTATCGAGCGAATTTTAAGCAACGGAAAACTTCCAGGAAGAAAGTTGTTGATTAGGATCTGAAGAAGTTTTCTGGAAAGTTTTAGCTCAATCGGATTAATGGTTAAAAAATTATGAATGTTTTAAATGGCAAGCGGCAATCTAAACGCCGCCTTATGCGCGTGCCTTCTCGGCTACGAACGTGTTCCACGATATGAAATTCAAGTCAAATAGGGCCGCGCTTGCAATTTAAAACAAGTATAATTTTTTAACCATTACTCCGATTGAGCTAAAACTTTCCAGACAACCTTTTGATATCTTAATCAACAACTTTCTCACTGGAAGTTTCCCGTTGCTTAAAATTCGCTCGATAAACGAAGCGCTTGAAGGTTGAAATTCATGATTTTTTCAAAACCTCACCAAAAAATTAACAACTTTTTTGTTTATCAAAATATTTATGTTTTTCTTCCTTAACTAGTTTCAGAAGACTTAAAAATGTAATTTAGTGTTGATAAGATTGATAAATTCTGGAGATTGACTAAATTAGCGCGAGTTGAAGTGAAAAAAGATTGAAATTTTTTGTTTTCGACAAATCTAGTTTTTATCAATTACTTCAGAAACTGTAGAACCTACAAATATTTGCTGAAGGAAAAAAAGATGCGCCTTGAACTTCTCTACAAGTATTAGGCCTTCAAATTAAAACGATTTTCAACTTTGACTTTCTGGACAATACTTCTCAGGCTGAATCCACGCGTATCCCCTTTTGATCCGGAGAGGTTCAATTAGTATATTGTGCTACAAGTGCGGAAAGTAGGCAGTTACACACGAGTGTGAAGTTTGCTGTACGAGCCAGAGGCGAATCGAAGGGGAGCCGGAAACGAGCCGAAGATGAGCCGATGGCAAATACTATAAACTTCATAAGAGTTGCAACTGTCTACTTTTAGCACCTGTTGCACACGATATTTTTTGTAACTAATGCAGGAAATTTTTGATTTGAGAAACAATAAGAATAAATTTTTTCGGAAAATTATGGTAATTTTTGGACATTTATTGTAAAATTACCAAAAATTACCGAAAAGTGACGGTGAATTTATAAATTACCGAAAGTTTCCAGAACTGTAATGTATCCAAAGCTTTTTGGAAGAAATCCAAAAAATGTAATTTATGGAAAATTGCTAAATTACCGGAAATTTCAGGTATACAAAAATTTCGGAAATTTTCGGTGAATTTGTAAATTACCGAAAATTGCCAGAAATGTAAGTTATCCAAAGTTTTTTGGAAGAAGTCCAAAAATTTCCAGAAATTGAAGGTATCCAAAGCGTTTTGGAAGAAATCCAAAAATTTCCGGAAATTTATGGAAAATTGCTAAATTACAGGAAATTTCAGGAATGCAAAAATGTTTGGAACTTTTGGGTAATTTATCGGTAATTTATAGTAATTGATCAGTCATTTATGGCAATTTATCAGTCATTTGTGGTAACTTATCACTTCGAGTTTATCCAATCACTATTCGCACTACTCACAATTAGTCTCTCAAGCGTCAACTCACAATGAAGGGAGGTTATGATTCCGGCAGTCCTGGAAAGTAATTCTGAACCGAAATGCGCAAGCGTAACAGCTAGAAGAAGTAATCTGGCTCAAACTGCACACGCGCAGCAGCTAGAAAAAGTAATCTTGCTCAAAGAGGGCAAGCGCAGCAACTAGAAAAAGTATTTTTATAACTGCTTTTTACCACGGTTTTGGAATTGGTTACTTCCCGCACGCAATACTTGCCTCGAAAAGCGAACATTTCGTGCATGCTCGTCTTCTACTCGTTTACAGCTCACCTTCGGCTCGCCTCCAACTCGCCTAAGACTCGCCTGCGATTCGCCTCCGGCTCATACAGCAAACTTCACACTCGGGTGGAACTGCCTACTTTCCGCACTTGTAGCACAATATACTATTTTTTTAAAATAAAAATTAACAGAATCTTACAAAATGTCATTTTTGTTCAATTAAAAAAAATATAACTTAAACAAAAGTTTAATTTTGTATTTGTTTATTAGCATTTAATACCGAAAACTGAAGAAATAACAAAACTACCATCATTTTCGTACCCATAGGAAAAATTTTTTTAACGAAGTCTCTCGTCGTCCCGAAATTCGGGATGACTATTCAAATATTTTTCATAAGCTTGGCTAGACGTCCCGAATTTTCAAGACGACTAGTCCATCCCCTTTTCCAAATCCCCAAATTTTTCGGGACGACTAGACGCAGCCTTTTTTTAATTCTCAAATTAAAAAATCTTTGAATTCATTGCAACACTAGGGCGGTCCAAATTTATACCTGTAAAAATTCGACTTTTGATTTTTGGTGATCGATCCCGCACAATTTGTTTGTTTTCCGGAAGCTTTTGAAATTAATATGTGGCTTTAAGTGGGAAGTGCTTGCTTTTCAAAAAATGGGAAAAAGAAGTCCTTGTTATTAACTTTTTGAAAATTGAAGTTTATTCACCTCTTAAGGAATGTTAAAAAATGAGATAAATGAAATTTTTAATAGTTAAAAATGAAAAAACAGAATCCTCGAAAGATGCACAAAAGAGAAACTGACTTTCACTTTTTCGAAATTATATAAACTAATTAATTAATATTCCAAATCAACACATGTAAATGTAAATTTGTTACATTTTTTCGAAAAAAATTAGTTGAACAAATGGAGATTGTTTTAAAAATGATGGGTACGCAAAAGTGGTAACAATACAAGACATAAGACATATTAGAATTTGGCGGAATTTGTTGAAAGATTAGCAAAAAACTACATTTTTCTACCTATCTCCAATCACAAGTTAGACTTAAACAAATCAATCATTTTTTAAAGAATTAACAACAAATTGAATCGACCATATTGATTTTGCATATGTTGCCTAATTAGTTAATGTCATTATTAGGATAGTGATAATTCATGATGAAATTGTCAATAAAAAATTATTAGTAAAAAAAACTATTAAAAAGGAATAATTATGACCAATATACCGTAAAATACTTGATCCTCGTTTACGGGGTCTTTTTGGATATGCTGGAAGGGGGTGCAAGGATTGAAATAAAAAATAAATGCATAAGTTACATTTGAAAAAGCGTTTTCAAGAGGTCCCTGCGTTTTATTTAAAATTACTTCTGCTAGTCTCATATTTGTAAAAAATGGGGTTTTCCATATTATGCTTATGGGAAAATTGAGTCTGTGGACCACACCCTTTGATATTGTCCAATCGATAAAGAAAAAAAATACGTATTCATTTTTTTCGGGAACCTAACAAAACTGGCCATTTCGGAAAACAAAATTCGAAATTTTTTTCCCACCCTATGTACAAGATTTTGATTTTGATAAAACGAATGTTCGACAAATGTTTCTTTTTACAAATTATCTAAAAATACTCTGCTGCTATACTGCTGAATCTAAAAAATGTGGGAAATTGTAAGGCTTCACGACAAATGGTACTAATTGCATTAGTCGGCATGAAAATACGCACCAAATGCTTCCAATTGTTGCAGCAGCCAATTCTCGAAACGTCCTTCAACGCAATGCTTTCGTTATTCGTTTCAAACGTAATAATATCACGAGAGAAGAAATAACATTCTCCACAGCTGCTGCCTTTTATAAACTCGTCAATTAATTCTGATCGATCACGGTCCAATTGAAAACCGAACCTCAGGTTCAAAAGAAAGAATGATCTGATACAATATTCATGAGACAACAATGTTTTCAACGAAAAAAAAATTTCAGTCTTGTTAGCTGAATTTCAAGTCCTCTTAGTGTAACCTTCGATATTTCAGATTTTTGGTTCCAATTATGATGAGATTGCAGAAGCAACGTTGACAAAAAGTGTTTTATATAATACATGTATGTATGAATACGGCCGTTTCTCATGCCTCTGGAGTTAACCCTTAAGTTCCCCTTTTCAGCTCATAGGCATGTAATGGCCATTATATATCTATGAACTATAGATAAGCATGGCCATTACATACCTATGACCCTGAAAATGAGAACCTCAGGTTCGCTCCACAGTCATGAGAAACGGCCATATTCATCCATGTGTTATATAAAATATCGTATAAATCATGGGGGAGAGGGACTTTATTAACGAGTGTATGTTCTCAGTAAGAGTCGTAGGCTTCGAATTAAAAAAAAATTAGGACACCTATCTTAAAATTAAAATTTGCAAATTTAAGCCTTTAAAATGAAAACTTTTTCTTTTTTTAATTTTCAAAAGAACGATTTTGCAATTAGACTTTTGAAACTGAATAATAATCATTTTGAAAATGTACTATATTCAACATAGAATTTCGATGAATAGGCGGTTCACCAACTATAAAAAAAAAGATTTAAAAAAATTTCCAGAAAAATAAATTCGTTCGCTGTAATTTCTCGGTACATCTATCCCCAGTAGGGTGATCCAAAAATGAATTGGAAAATTTTTGTTTCTTCAAAGCGTTTAAAATTAAATAATTTCGAAATAAAACGTTCAAAATGGAATGTTTCAAATTTGAGGGCGTTCAAATGTATTTTAAGTGGAAAATAAGGAGAAATGTATTTTTTTGTTTAAATGAGACAAAAAATGTTTCCCCAAAAACCCACCTTTTTGCTTGAAATTTTTAAGAGTAATAGGTATTAATATTGTCTACTTATCATACATTTCCCGCATTTCGTATTTCTTTGTTTTTATGGACCTTTTTATTTCGATTGTTTGAAGAATTAAAACACGAAATTTTCTCAAAACAGCTATCTTTTTTTCTTTGAAATTTTTAGGGGTGATAGGTAATATATAAATATTTGTTGACGCATTATATCGTTATGTCCAAAAAATAACATTTTTTTGAGTTGAAGTAAAAAATAACAGTAAAATAAAATAAATGTGAGTTAAGTAAGAAAAAATATATATTACCTATCACTCCTGAAAATTTCAATGAAAAAAATGGCTGTTTTGAGAAAATTTCGTTTTAAAAATTTTCAAAAAATTCAAATAGCTTTACCATTTCTTATTCTTTGCTCGTGTCTCTCATCGATTTAGAGAGAGTGAAAAATACTTGACAAACTGGAACAACAAAAACCTTAAAATCTAAAAATGGTAAAAAGAGCAAGGTTATGGAAAAAATCAAAAATAATCTTTTTCTCCTGAAAAACAAAAAAATTACCAAATGAAAAAATGATGGTGAGTAGTATATATTAGTACCTATTTTTTTCGGTCATCAATTTATTAATATAAATATAAGAAAATCTTTTGAAATATTGAAATCTGCTGGATATTATTTTTAAGGAGCACCGTTATTGATTTCATGATGTTTTACATAAATTAGAGTACATGCAAAAAAATGTTGAATGTCAACTTTGTTCCTAAATAAAAAGTTAATTGAAAAAATCGGCTCTCATAAATCTCTTGGAAATTTAGTTAACTTTCCTTTCTTAAAAATGCTCTAAGCGAATCGAAACTGTACACTGTAGACTAATTTATCCAGAAAAACTTTTTTGCCACACTATGCGCCGGCATGTACGATTTGAAACGGATTTGGTTTATAAATAATTTTAAATCCATTCACTGAGAAAATGTTGTTGATATTTGTACAAAAAAAAATTTGTTTATTGCCCCAACAAAATTATAATAATATTTTAACAATACTCTACTTGACTTAACAAAAACTCAATTCTTGATCTACAATACAGGTTGTTTTTTGATATTCAAAGAGTGTAGGTGGTATAAAAGAAACAACAAAAAATAAAAGTAAAGTAGGGATTAAAAAGTGATGTTAGTGATTTTGAAAATAGAGGTGTCAGGTTGACTATTTCAGCGACACGTTTCACTCCGCCTATCGACGATGAAATTTCTCATTATCATGTAATTGGCACGAGGATATGGATAAATCTCTGAAAATGAGAACGATGTCAGAAGAAGTGCTATGTCGGGATCTGTCAATATTTCAGTGTCTGTTTATGACTGTCACGGATGCCTGTAGGCTTTGCGAGCTTGAGCAGATACTTTAGAAATTCAAACTCACTCGTAGTGAACATTGACGCGTTTACATTGTATTACGGGAGTTGTGTTGGAATAAAAGCTGAGTGACATGTAGGTGGGCACAAGTGAGCCGGACTAGCAAACGTAAAGCAATTAAGCCTCTGCCCTATATGTTTCATCAAGAACGATATTCCAAAAGTGAAAAAGATATCATTATCTCAAAAATATATAAAACGATCTTCAACAGAATCATAAAATGAAGGGTTGCAGTAAAGAACTAGATAACCAACATTTTTGCCGAAAATGGGCTTTTTGCATAAAAAATGCTTAAAAAATCAAATACATGTTTGTGTTAGAAGAATTTGTTCGAAATTTAATTTTTAATATAGCAATTAAGAGACTGGCAATTCAATACCAGATAACTGACTCTCTGTACATATCGAATCCTCTTCCTTACACTTTTTAAATACAGTAAGATAATAAAACACTTCTTTTGTCACAGAAAAAGTAAATAAAACTATTCGTCAATTTTTTCAGCACCAAAGTACCAATTAAATTCCAACCTAAAATCTTCATTTTCTAGAAAAAGCAACTTTTCTAAGGTTTTTTTCACTTAACTTTTTTGCCTTGCAATCAGAAACAATATTTTCTAAAATTATTATCGTTTATTTATGAAGAAACATATGTATAACTTTCTTCTTTTTATAGACCTTTCAGCGAAAAATCGTACGTTACAGACCGATACTATCACAGTAAATCTTTATTTTCGCGGAACAAAATAATTTTTTTGCTTGAAAACTTTTTTATTTTTATTCAGCCTCTCCATATCTCGGGAGCAAGATTTTATTATTTTTTTTATATTGAAAAATAGATTTTTATTCGCTATCAAAAGACGATTTTAAAAACCAATATGAGATTTGAACTTCCGAATTCTTGAATGATTTACTCGGAATTGGTTAACTTTTTCTAATCAAACTCACACTGTTAAAAATTTGAGGAGTAAATGGCTAGCGGAGTTGCGAGTACAATTTTTCAGAGTATAAAATCGACTCAGTATCGAATACATTCAACTCCGCATATTTTACTCTAGAGTAAAATGGAGTGAGCAAAAGGTTCTGAAGTGCATTCAGAGTGAATATAATTAATTCGCACCGCACAGAAACAAAATCTTAACCCATGCTCAATCCAGAGTTAAAAAGCCGTGAAAGGACTTCTTACGGAGTTTATGTTCGGAGCTGCGTTCGCAGAAAACTTACAAACACTCTCTTCGCAGTTGTTCGCCACATCATGGCCGCAAGTCAACGCGTGCGACACTCCGAACTTGAAAACATGAAAATCCTAGAACACAGAATTGTAGATGGTCGCGTGTTGCGTCGGTGCGATTTGTTATTCAATATTTGCAAAAGAGAAATATGTCGACGATAGAATGAGTGAGCTATGGCTACCAGACAAAGTGAGTAAAAATTGTATGATATGAATCAGATTGGGATACGAAGAATTCATAAACGCCGGTAAATATAATTGTACATAATAATAATTATGAACGTATCCATGATGCTTTTGAATCTTCTTGTACGATTTGAAACAATTGTGTGGATTATTTCTTTTGAAATTGATAAAGAAATGCTTGGAAAATTGTTCCCAATACGCTTTCGGAGCATTCAAAAAATATTCCTTGACATTTCTGAGTAAGTGGCTTTAGTAATAATTTTTAATGATAAAAGGTTTCTAAATGGACTTATTTGTCTTATTTACCAATTTTAACAGAAATAATCCACACGAGTTTTTCAAATGGTACAAAAAGATTCAAAAGCATAATGGATATGCTCATAATTCGGATTCATGAAAAGTTTTCATCCACTTTGTCTGGTTGCCATTATCTCACTCTTTTTTTAGTTGACATATTTCACTTTTCTAAATCTTAAATAAGGAATCGCACCGAAGCGACAAGCGACCATCTCGAGTTCTGGAGTTTTACCATCATAGTGAAATACTCCCTTCAGCGTTCCTTTTTAGCGATATTTACTCCTTAAAATCAACTCCTGATGGTGTCGTGGGACAACTATAGGGTCAGAACGGAGTTGATTGAAATAACTCCGGACTGTGCAGTTAGGGAGTTCTTTTCCAAGAGTTACATTTCAACTCGTCTTCTTCTACTCCGCTTGCCGTTTACTCAAAACGGTGGGACTTTTATAGGGTATGCTTCGGAGTTGATTTTAACTCCGCTTTTTTAACAGTGCATTTTCTCACAATTTAGCAACTCAATGTGGCAAAAATAATTTCTCAAATGAAATAAATTTTTGAATTTTCGGGTTGTAAGTGTGCTAAAGTAACTGCGGGAAAAATATAGTCGAACTCGCATAAAAAGTACTTACTCAACGGGTGTGTATATGACAGACGAATCTTGAAAGTAAAGTAATATTTGAGGTTACTTGTCATTCAGAAGCATCGAAACTCTTCACCATTTTAATATTTGATCACATTTATGGGTTTTAGGTTTTTTCTATGATTATTTGATTGAACCTACATACTTAAATCTTATTTTATTATGAGTCAGGCCTCACAGTCCCTATGGGATAAAATATAGGGAAATGGTAACAAATTCAGGGTAAATTCATAAGACTTGAAAACAATTCAAGTTAAATTCAAAAGAATGCAATTGAATTTGAATGAATTTAAAGGAATTTAAGGTGAACGAAAAGAATTCGATGAAATTCATAAAAATTCAGGGTGAATTAAAAAATTCAAATTATTTTAAAACAGTTTGAAATATATAAAAAAAACTTAATTGTATTCCGTAACTTTGAAATGAGTTTAGAAAAATTCAAGCGAATTCAAAAGAATTTCATGAAATGCCTGAGAATTCAAAGAGAGGTTGAGAGACTTAAGGATCAATTGAATAAAAATATTCAAAAATTCAAAATATCCAATGACTTACGTAGAATTGAGTAGATTTAGAAGAATTCAAGTGAATTAAAAGAATTCAAGAGAATTCCAAGGAATTTCAAATTACTCAGAGTGAATTCCAAAAAATAATTTCAAATTTCTTCAAATCTTTGAAACCCGACTAGTTTCTAACCAAAAAAGTGACTAATGACTACAAAACACTTCAAAAGAATTCAAATGAATTGGAAAAATGTATTTAAATTTAAAAAATCCATTTATTTCAGTAAATTTTGAGTGAATTTAGAGGAAATTAAGGGAAACGAGAAGAATTCGATGAACTTCATAAAAAATCAAACAGAATTTAAAAAACAATCAAGTGAATTCAAAACAATTCAAACATATGAAAAAAATTCATTGAATTGAGCAAGTTTTAAAAAAAATTTAGAGAAATTAAAAATAATTTCATGAAATGCCTAAGAATTTAAGTTAAATAAAAACATTTTAACAATCCATTGAATTGAGTAGAATTGAGTAAATTTAGAAGAATTCAAAAGAATTTAAAAGAATTCAGGATAAATTAATAAGAATTCAGGGCGAATTCCAAATGAATTGTAAAAAATATTTGAAAATCTCTTCAAATCTTTGAAACCCTACGAAATCCCTCACTTTTTGTGAATAAAATCTTTGAAATCCATTAAAATATTAAAATCCCTTTAAATGATTAAAACCCTTGGAAACCAATTGAAATTGTTTAAATCTCTTGAAAATGCCGCTGAATCTTTTAAGATACCCTAAAATATTTCAAAGTTTTTAAAATCCTTCAAACTATTGAAATAAATAATTTCTGAGAATTTTTTAAAAGTTCCTAAAATATTTCAAATCCTTCGACATCTTTTGAAATCCCTTGAAATTTTTAAAAGCCCTTGAAAACGCCTGGAAATCTTTTAAAATACCCTCAAATATTTCAAGTCCTTCGGAATCCCATTAAATTACTAAAATCAATTAAAAATTTCTTTGTAATCTTTCCAAGTAACCTACGATTTTTCAAATCCTTTAAAATATTTTGAAATCCCTTGCAATTTTTGAAAGCTCTTGAAAATACCAAGGAATTTGAAGAAATAACTTAAAATTAGTCAACTCATTTGAAAATTTTATCAATTGATCCTCAGGATCAATTAAATAAAAACATTTACAAATAAAAAAAAATCTATTGAATTTTAGGTGAAATTGAGTAAATTTAGAAGAATTCAAGTGAATTCAACAAATTCAAAAGAATTTAAAAGAACTTCGGATAAATAAATAAGAATTCAGGATGAATTCCAAAAAAAACTAATGTCAAACCTCTAAATCTTTGAAACCCTACGAAATACCTCACTTCTCTTGAATACATTCTTTAAAATCCACTAAAATATTATAAAATCCCGTGAAATTCTTTAGTAATATTTCTTGAAATCTTGGGTAATTTATTAAAATACCTTGAGAGTTTTTAAAAACCCTTACAATCACTGAAATCCTCGAAAACCTTATAAAAACCCTTGAAATCTTTTTAAATATCTTAAAACCTTATGTCCTGTAAATTCGCTGCATATCTTCAAAAACTCTAGGAAATTATGTACCCTAAAATATATTAAAATCTTTGAAATCCCTTCAAATTATTCGAATCAATTAAAAATTCCTTGGAATCTTGTAAGATTTCCTAAAATACTTCAAACCCTTTGAAATCCTACGAATTTTTCAAATATCTTAAAACCTTACAGGTCCTGTAAAATCGTTCCATATCTCCCTAAAAATTTTTATCATCTTAAAAGCTGCACAAATTTATTAAAAAATTGACGAAAATCTAAATTTAAAAAAAAATTTTGTTGGAATCTATTCAAATTTTTAATTATTTTCGAAATTTTTACAAAACCTCTAAATATCTTTAAAAATTATTAGAATTTTCCCTAAAGTTTTTTTAAATCCTGAAAAATTAAAAAAACTTCCTTAAAATCTTTCAAATTCTTTTTTTGGCAATTTTGGAAATCTTTTGCAGCCTATTTAAATATTGTTTTGAAAACTTTTAAAATGCTTGAAAACTTTCTAAATTTGTTGTTCGAAATATTCAAAAATCTATATTTTTTAAAACCTTTTTAAGTTTCAAATTTATTTTTCAATCATGTAAATATTTTTAGATTAAATTTTCCGAGGAATCTCAAGAAAATTTTATTTATTATCATTATTATTATTATTATATAACAATCAATTTTAAATTAATTATACAGAGTGCCCTGATATACGCTACTTCTTTCAAATTCGAAAATTTTCATTCTGCAATCACAACTAATATACTGTTCTCTGATATTTACGTATTTTATTACATATTTTGAAAGTATTAAAAATGAATCAGAATTCCTATTTATTTATCACAGGCTTCATAGTCTTTCCCCTCTTTTCCTCTTTACCCCTTTTTCTCGCTTTTGCACATCAATGCGAAATATCAACTATTACATTTTTTGTTGAGAATTAATCTTTTTTTTTGGTGGGAAATTCAACTAGTTGGCCAGAAGTTGAAGTATTTTGTTAAAAATTCATTTTTGGATGAAGATTCAACATTTTATTTGAAAACTCATCTATTTGGTTCAAATACTAGTACTGACATTTATTTTATTAAAAATAATTTATTCCAATGTTTTCGTGAAAAATCTCCTTATTTCTTTTGTTTTTAAAGCATTTTGGCTTGTGAAGCCCGTTACCTCTATAAAGATGTTTTTGATTTGCAACTACAGAACTGATTTATGTTTCGGGTTTAGTCTCTCGACTGAATAGTTAACGATTTTTTCGCTGTCCACGATGTCCTGCAAATCTACAAAATTAGCAAATAAATTGTTCTGGACACATTTGACATTGGTATCATCAAAAAGAGTCACTTTTAAAGCGTCTTGTTTTCTAATGTCTCTGTGATCCCTGTCATTGCTAGCTAAATTACTTATTTTCTTTTCAGGAAAACAAAAAATTTATGAATCTTAATTCAAAAACTTATAGCATTTAAAAATAAACTCTCGCAGTGAATCTGAACTTCTGAATGTATCATTTTTTTCTGTATCAATATAAAGAAAGAAAAGACTGTTACATTCTAAGATAATTTTGTTGCAGATTGAATTGATATCTTCAGATTTAGTTGAATATTTGATATTTTTAATAAAGTACTCAAATAATAAAAATTTTAATATTTTAAATTTGTAGAATTAGATAATTTTATATTTAAAAGCTTTTGAATTTCAACTTTTAAAATTTCATGTTTCAAAATTTACCTACTTTTTGAACCATTTAATAATAAACTAGAATTTACAATATAACCTTCGCAGTCTTGGGAAATAAAAGTTTAAACAAATATATTTCAGCTAGAATTTCTAAGATTTTTGAAAACAATTATTGGCATTCATATTTTTATCGTTTGAAATTAAATTAAAATTAAAAAATTAATGAATTCAAAAATAAGATGTCTGCAAAAAACGTAATTTATTCCAACAACCCTTTATTAATATAAATTGTCAGTACACTTGTAAACGTATTTCCAAGAATCGATATGGACCATGCATTCATTTTAAATCGAGTTTTAAATCACGATCGTATATATTCAAGTACAAATTTGAATGCGGCTGAATAGCAATTATTTTAATTGACATGCTTTTATGGTGTATCGAGATTATGTTAATGTTTCGCTCGATTTCTTGAACGAAAATCACGCGAGCAATTGTAAATTAAATAATCATCGAAATCGAAGGACTCGAGAACTCACAAATTATTATGCCTTACCTCTCCGACCTTCGCGTTGATTGCGCCAGATTGGAAGATCGGAAAGACGGAAATGACCGATTCGTTTTAGATGGCTCTAATTCCTGACGTTTAATGGACTTTCCATGTCGATTAAGAGCAGACTAAAGACTATAGAACATTCTGACATTGTCGTAAAGTCCCATTATTTTATCATTGCTGTACAATTTTATTTAGGGGAGGGTGGAGCATGACGCCGGGCTTTGAATGAAGTGTCCTATAACTTATAATTGAAATGTTATTTTGATGTATGTATTTTTTACTGTGAGGCTCACATTATCATGCAACATATGTCATTACTCAAAAGAGTTCTTAACTACGTCATTATTTAATATTTAATTAAGTCGTGGGTTACGCACTTCGGCCAGCATGCCCCATACCATAGGACACGGTGGCCGTCATATTACTGACAGTTTATTTCAACAATATGACGCTTGCTGAATAAAAAGTATATAATATAATAATTCTTAGGAGTATAAGTTAACGAAAGAAAATTACTCGAGACATTATCAACATTAAATAAATGTTCTCTTATCACTCTATATAAAGTATGTGGCAAAACTCAGAACCTCCAGCTCCCTGAAAATTCTATTCAGCGTATATCTATCCGCAAGTGCCTTTAATAGATATCTTGTTAACCGAAAGGTAACAAAGGCGCAAAAATTCTAAACAAGCATTGATCAATAATATTCGAAATCATATTGATTGAGTTTATTCAATATTTTCTGTTTTATCCTAAATTCAGAAATATTAACATTAAATTTAACAAGAAAATGAAGAATAAAAAAGTATAGAAAAACTTTCTTTTTTTTTTTTTAGTCGCGTTTTCAGTAACTGAAAAATAAGTGAGGACTTAGGATCTCCCAATAGTATAAGGATACCTTCTAATGGAGTAAAATTTTGGAGTTCAAAAAATGATTTCTCAACAATTAAAACTCTTATTGATTTCGTTTCTTGCTTCAAAATTATTTTATACTCCAAGTTAATTTTCGACACCAAAGAAAATCAAGAAAAACTTTACATAGTTTGGGTAGAAATAATTATTAACTTTTTTCTTGATTTTTTAGATCAAAAATTTAACTTGGAGTAAAACAAAATTTTGAGGGAAGAAACGAAATCAACAGGATCATTTATACTAATTCTATGTATTTGTTAGAAAATATCAATAAAAAGAGCAGTGTAGGTAGTAAAAATATAAAAAGTTATGGGTTTTTTTGTCAGTTTCCAACTCAAAAAACAAATTAATGACATATTTGGTAGAAAAACTGCTTCAACAAGACGCTTCGAAATTTAGTCAGCCTCAATTTGCAAAAATAAAATTTTTAATCGGTTAATAAATACGACCTCTGGCACTTTTGGAACCCAAATATCTCTTTTCGCCCCACTGTGCCATGGTGAAGCTAAACCTAGTTTAAATAAAAGTTTCAAACTTATGAAAAATATTTGACTAATCATCCCGAATTTCGGCATGACGAGGTATTTCGTTAATTTATAGATTCTTGTAACTGAAATTTACCAAATTTACCTGAAGTTAGAGGTTAGGGTTCATGTCCGTGCTAAATTTCAAATGGTTAGATGTCGGGGATGTCGGTAACTTGTCGGTACATGTCTGCCGTGATTTGGGAAAACACCGTTAACTGCAAAATGAACGAAGCCGAGAAAATCGACGAAAACTGTTCGAATCTTTATTCGCGTGTATCGCGGATTCTTATTCATTTTCTGCATTTTTTTTGTTGTTCTTGACTAATTTGCATACGATCTTTTCATTTTTGCAAGAAAAATTGTTAAAAAATGTTGATTAATTATCTAAAATGCAGTTAACGGTGTTGATTGGGATGCTGAAATTCGAGAAAACGCCGTAACGGGCAGATACGGCTCTCTTCGAATTACGGACCTCAGAAATAGGCCTGCCGTGATTTGAGAGAACGCCGTTCACGACAAAAGAATATGAATGAGTGGAATTATTATAAAATATTAGTCAATTATGAAATTATAATTATTATGAAATATTGCATATAAGATTATTATTAATATCCATAATTGTTTTATCTTTTTTGCGCTTGTTTTTAAATCAGCCAAATAGATATTAATGTTATCTATTTCAATAAATTGGAAGTCGGTACTAAAAAAAACCGGATATATATATATATAAGAATGTTATAAGTTTTATTAAATTTCATTAATAATAAATAATACGAAATTCTAGCGGAAATAATGCATGTTTATTTATTAAATGTACATAAATTCCGAATATTTGCAGTAACAATCAAACACGAAATTATTGACTGAAAATGAAGTGATTTTAAACATACTTGGATTATAATCATATAATCAAATTCCACGTTATAATCATAAAAAATTAAATATTATAAAATACATTTTTTAAATGTTAATTTTGAAATAAATGACTAAACATAATATGACTAAACATATATCGATCGAGAAATCGATAAATAAAGAAATCGATATATTTTTGAATTTGAAAACCAATTAAAAGTATTAAATAAAACAAATTTTTTAAAACAATTTCATTAATTTTCTTTGAAAATTTCCAATTCACTTTTTCTACTTTAAACAATTGAAATGATTTACAAACATTATTTTTACTTATTACATTTTTTAACAATACATTACTATTCTCCAACCAAATATGGAACGAGTACGTATGTTAAATAATGGAAATCATCGTTCAACAGTGAGAGAAATAGAGGAAGACCTGAAATTCCAAAAACTATTGATTCGAAAATTTTGAGCCAAGATTTGGGGATGAGCCTCGTGGTTGAAAAATTCGTTCCACGGCTGCTGACGGAAGACCACAAGGATATTCTTGAGTGAAAGTCGCCCAGGACAATTTGGAATCAATCAGAAAAAAGCCAGAAATGTTAAAAAAAAGGTCATTACTGGGGATGAGCCATGGGTGTATGGCTATGACCAAGAGACAAAGGCTCAATCTTTCCAGTGGATGACACCTGGATCCTCAACATCAAAGAAAGAGTGCCAGAGATCGAGCAACATCAAGGCAGTGCTCACTGTTTTCTTCGATCAGGAAGGTGCTGTGCACCATGAATATGATCCAAAAGGTTAGACGGTAAACAAGGAGTATTACCAAGAAGTTCTGAAGCGATTACGTGACGCAGTAAGAAAAAAACAGCCTGATTTGTGGAAATGTGGAGACTGGGTCCTTCACCACGACAACGCACCTGTCGATTCATCGCAGCTTATTCAGCAACTTCTGGTGAAACACGGTCTTACACAACTTCGGCAGCCCCCATTCAGTACTGGCCTGGCTCCCTGCGATTTCTGGCTGTTTCCCAAATTGAAGTATCCTCTAAAAGCAAAACGATTTCAAGACGTAGAACAAATAAAACAAAATGCGACGAGACAGCTGCTATTCCGAAAGGTGCGACTTTAAGGAGTGCATCCGAAAGTGGAAGGATCGCTGGAAGAAGGTTGTGGCTTCCAAAGGGGGAATACTTTGAAGGGGGTATCACCGCCATTGACCAGAATTAACTCTTACTACTCCTACTCCACAAGGTCAGATACTACTTTCCGAACAGACTTAGTATTAAGATTGCAGCACGATTTTAACTAAAAATTGAGATAAATCTCTGATTATATGTACCTGAATATAGGCATAGTAATAATTACTATATATCTTTTTTAATGTGCAGTAGATGTACTTAAATACCCAAAAAAGGAGAAAAACAACAAAATGCAGATAAAAAAGTATGCGCTCTGTGAAAATTTAATTTTAGAGAGTGCAATTGGAGAAGCTGCTACATTGTCATCTGGTCTCATAAAAAGCACAATTTGCGAGATATGTAATAGGAGCTTGTGTCCACATAGGGGAAAATAATGAGCGCGTGGTACCTGTTATATGCCTGTATTTCACATTAAGGATTAGAGAGGATGCACATGACACTAGGAAACCCCAGGTTTGCCTGGATAATCCAGGATATATACTGATCGTAAAAGATTGCCATAAATGCAATTGGTCATGTTTCCCTGATTCCAACGAGTAGTGATCTTAGTTATTCGACTGTATTTTGCAACGACAATGTTCGTTATGTTTTATTATTATTACGTACTCTATCCAAGATCATGTCATTAAGGCCATGTAATATTTATCCGATTCCTACGTTACCGGCATCAAAAATTAAGACCTACCCATACCAACTTTTCTTAGGACCTTTTAAAAGCCTGATATTGTCAAAAAATACGTGGGTAGGTATTAATACACAAAATTAATATGCAACTTCCATTCAAAATTGGTAATTGACCTAACCAAAAATTAGTATAGGAAAATCAGAATAGGCCTATAATAATTTTCCTATAATGAAATAATTAGAAATCTGTAGAAATCATTTAAAATCCCTTGAAGTTAAAATATACTCCGTAAAGTTCTCTTATCGAAATCCCTTGAAATTTGTCAAATCCCCAAAAATCTTTAACATACATCGAGGTCCCATTAAACCACTGAATCTTGTGAAATTCTTTTAAATTCCTTGAAATTTGTAATATACTTTAAAAGTTGTTCAATTTCTTCACATCGCTTGAAATCGTTCAAATCAGTTCAAATCCTTCGAAATATCGTTAGAAGTTCTTTTAAAGTTTAATTTCATTTATTTTTCAAAGTTCTCTAGAAAACCTTTAAAATCGAGATTAAAATCTTTGGTATCCTATAAAATTCTTTAAAATCCTTTCAAATTGACAAAATCTCTTGAAAATTCTTTGCAATCTGTTAAAATAGATTAAAATGTTTTAAACGCCCTTGAATCCTTTGTAGCAATAATAGATAATAATAATCTTTGGAAATACTATAAAAGTCTTCGACTTTCGTTCAAATTTTGGAATGGGTTTTTTATTGACTTTCAATTCTGTAGGTATAAAGTAATGGTTAAGACTACCATTACTTTAGTTAAGACTACTACAATCAGTTGTCCCGACTAGCCCCCGACTTAGAGTGGGGCCAACTAGTCGGGTACACGACCAGCCCCCATTTGCATTTCCACATAGGTAGAATAAATCAATCATTCGTTTGTAGTTTCTACTTTTTTCCGTCACTTTTTGTATTATAGCCCTATACTGAATTTCCTATAATATTGTTTCTTAAGGGTATAACAACCATAAGAGTGAGTTACGAACCAAATGAATAGTTTTTAAATTCTACAAAAACTGTTAAACTCAAAAAAATAAATGATCCATCCATGCAATTTCAGGCCTGATCTTTTATTTAATTTCCCAAATTTTTAATTCGATATTTTGTGTGGATGTGAGTTATTGCAAAAAGACGTACGTCGGTTGAGTAAGAATCGGATAAGTGGTACATGGCCTTAAAATCAGAAGTTTATTAAATCGTAGACAAAAGGACCTGATACAGGGCCCAAAAGCAATTGATTTTAAGTTTATAGGAGATATTGGAAATTATTGATGAAATATTTATTTAGAATCCTCATCAGTTTTCGAAGGTGAAATCTAGTATTGAAATTTTTCAAATAATTTTAACAAAAGTTTCCAGATTTTTCTTACCATGTGAACCTCACGAAAATTTCGCGCTAATTAAAGGAGACACTTACCTGAAACAGACAAAAAAGTACGATTAGGAAAAAGGAAGATTTAAAAAATTATTTAATAAATCCTTACTCAATATTTCGAAAACACAATTTTCAATAATACCTAACGTATATGTATAATACTGAAAAAATAAATGACTGGTCGAACTATTTTGTTAGCAGGAATGCATATTGACAATTTTGAAAAAGATACATCAGCGAATAAAAGGAAGATAACAGTTGATTGAAACTCAGTGTCCTACTTATCAAAAAATAGTTCGTTCAATTATCTTCCCTTTTTAGTGAAATCCAGGATTTCAAATTTATTCTAATTCAATTCGTAATTTTCAATGTTTTAAATCGATATTAATCAATATCTAATATACAAATTTGAAATTCTTGAGATTATCATTGGACATAATTTAGATGCCGTTAACAAAATAGTTGCATTTTCAACCAATAAAGAAGCATTTCCAATTAAATGGTGGAATTCTCAACACAAAAGTTCATTTTCAACCAGGAAAGATGAATTCTCAACCAAAACTCTTCTACCACAATGATGAATATTCAATCCAAAAGAACGAATTTTCAACAAAGACAGTTGAATTTAAGTCCAACAAATATGACTTTAACAAAATAGTAGATTTTTCAACAAAATAATTAATCTTTCAACAAACTAGTTGAATTTTTAATCAAATGGCTGAATTTTTAACCTACAAAGATTAATTTTCTACCAAACAGTAGCATTTTCAACTTAAAAAAAGATAAGTTTTCAATCGAAAATGAAATTGTTACATTTTCCGGTCAAAAATTATGTTTCAACAAAAAAAGAACGAATTTTCAAACGTTTTAATTAAACCAAAAAAGGACGAATTAAAAAAAAATTGAATCCTCGACCAAATAAACTTAACAGAGTAATTCCATTTCCAACCAAAAAATATGAATTTTTAACCAAATAGTTCACCAAAATAGTGAATTTTCTACCAAGAAGATTAATATTCTATCAAAAATACGACTTTTAAACAAAATACATGAATTTTCAACCAACTTGTTGAATTTTGAAGCCAAATATGATTTTTCAACCAAGAAGATTAATTTTCTACAAAGCAGTTGCACTTTTAATAAAAGAGTTCATCATGCAACCAAATAGTTGAATATCCAACTGGAAAAGATCAATTTTCAATCAAATAGTTGAATTTTTAACGAAAAGAGATAAGTTTTTAACAAAAAATGAATTCCTAACAAAGTAGATAAACTTTCAGCCAAGTAATTGAATTAAAAAGAAAAAAAAGATGAGGAACAAAATAGTTGCATTTTCAATAAAATAATTAAGTTTGCAATCAAATAGTACAATTTTTAACCAAACGAGATAAATTCTGAACTAAAAATTTAATAGTAGACTTTTCAACCAAAAAGAATTAACTTTTATTAAAAATAGTTGGATTTTCTAACGCGTTCTATTAATTCAGTTCGCATTTGAGCGAAAAAAATTAGAGAAAGGGAAAAGGAGGAATTATTTAAAAAAAAAGGGGAAAAGAGGAGAAAGAGTGTGAAATCTGAAATATGAAAATGATTTTGAAATTTATTAAGTTATTATTGAATTGCACCGTTTTAGGGCCATCTTTCGCAAAATTCGCAAACTGTTCAAATGTATCATCAGGAAACGTACTAAATGTTATCTAAGTTCGTAATGTGGACGGCCCCATATGATAGAATTCACTTTTCCAATAAAAGAATAATTGAAAGTAGAACAAAGAACTGAAAGAAATAAAAGTTGCTATACTTTATATTCGATTAAGAAGTTTACTATATTCTTCCTGCAATATAGCGATTCAATATGACACTGTTAACAGTATATTTTGCTCGTAAAGAGATGTCTCTCATTTTTATTACATGGCACATCTTGAAGCTCTATTTGAAAACAGGGTCGATTGCTTGAAAACTGTCTCAGACACTCGTCGTCATAATTAAGTACTCATTATGAGAAATAATTGCTCTCAGTTAAAACTCTGCAGCTCAGTTGCGCGAAGTTCTTTTTTTTAATGACCCATTTTACTTCTATTTTATATTGTCTTGATTTTAAAATAGATTCCTATCATGAATCATGATTAAGTCTCTGAAAATTCACTTGCTAACGTTTTTTGTTATCCTGACTTTAAAATTTAATTAACGATTGCCAATAAACTCATGAATGGCAACTCTCGTGCCATCTATTAGCAATCAGTTACACTCCTAATGGAATTAACTACTTTAACCAACAGAAACGATCGACCTTAAAATTTCCATGATATTGTTTTTGCTGAATGCTAATTTTTTCTTACGCTCAAAGTATTGTTTCAAATTAAACTGTTTATCTCTAGGAAAAACATGGAAATATTAAATTACGTGCTATTAATTCTTGAACAGGAGGTATTATAGTTCAAAACAAACATTTGTCGAACGATAATGAATTTTTTATGGCAGTTTAGGAAGATTGATTGTACATTATATCGTTAAGAAATTGCTCTCTTTAGTTATTAAAGAGCAAACTAATCTTCTTTGTTAAAGTTAATTATTCTTTTAAATTATTCAGTTCTCACTCTAAGAATACTTGCCAACTATTGATTATCAATTTATTAACAATTATTATTACTCTTAAAAATATCAAAACTTTTTCATTTTTTATGATTCATCATTGAAGAGGATGTGACCTTTAATCCGGAAATAAATTAATACTAACTGCTTCATTCCTGCGTAACAATACCGTTTTAAAAATTACCAAAAAATTAGTAATCAGGAAAAATATAGTTGAAAAGATAATCTATTCCTTTCAGAAATATATCTACTTTGTAGGTCATTAAAGTTTTATCAGATACAAAGGTATGAATAATTTACCTTCATGTATAAAGTTTCATTCATTTTTTTACACATAATATGCATGTCCATCGCCCTTAAGGGTCTTTAAGTTTATTCAATGTCGCACAAGTTTTCAGGTTTTTCTTTCTTTTCAGGAACTTCGGTCGTCAGGAAGTGGGTTTTTTAATCATAGAGTATTATCTATTATCTGCCTAGCTTTTTTAATCTCACATCAGTGTAAAATCTTACATTGAAAGAGATATACCACAAATTTGAAGGCATAATTTTGGTTTCAAAATTACAGTTCTTTTCTGGGTTTTTCCATGTACTATTTTTTAAAAATTCCATTCATCAGATTTATAGCTGCGTTCCAGAAAAATAGGAACTTTTAGAGGAAGAAAAAAAATTCGAAAAAAGAGTAATTACACAAAATTAAACTAATTATGAATTTTTTCACAGATATTTAAATAAAGATGTTTAAAAATTAAGTCATTCAAATTCAAAGTTTGAAATATACACTACTTGAAATTTCATACGGTTTAAAGCAGAAAAAGTAAAGTTCTGAAAACTTCATCAATACCAATCAAATTAATCATTTCTTCCAAACACAACTTTCCTTTGAAAAATCTATTAAACATTTCAGCACTTTCTACTGATAAAAATAAATCAGAAAACAATTCAAGAGGATCAAAGATTGAAAATTAGATAGACAACAGAATTGAAAAATTCACATGTTTGAATTTTCAAAATGTATTTTTATCAGTAGATATATTTTTATCCATTATTGGCATGCATTTTTTGTACTGTATTCTTTTCAGAACACAATCCTGAGTTGTACAAAGTATATATATATGGCTCTCTGGTTATTAAATGGTAAACTAATCTTCTTGGTTAAAGTTAAGATTATTAATTTATTAACAATTATTATTACCCTTTAAAATATCAAAATTTTTTCATTTTGAAAGCTCTCAAATGTTAACATTTTTTTTTAATGTCAGCTAAAAAAGATTATAGTGTAAAAAACCGTTCGAAAAAAAGAAATTACAAAAATTCTCATTCACTTCCCAAATTTTGTTTCTACAACCAAGACCAACATACTTTTTTTTGATATGCCGTTTTACGTATTTTATTACATGTCTTAAAAGTATGAACAATGAATCAAAATTCCTTATTTATTTTTCAATTGAATGCAAATTGAATTATTAAAAGAACCTCATAAGAAAATACAACTATTTTTGGTTGAAAAGTCTACTATTATATTTTTTATTGCAAACCTTTTTCGGTTAACAATTTTATTGTTTGGTTTAAAATTCAACCATTTTGTTAAAAATTCATCCTTTTTGGTTTAGAGATCAAGTATTTGCGTAGAAAATTCCACTATTTGGTTGAAAATAAACTTTTTGTTGAAAATTCAACTGTTTTGTAAAAAATTCTACAATTTAGTTGAAATCTTTTTTCTTTACTGACTGAAAAATCTGTTTCATTTGCAAATTCAACCATTTTGTAGAAAAATAATCTTTTTGGTTTGAAAATTCATCTCTTTTGGTAAAAATTTCATCCTTTTTGGCTGAATTCAACTGTTTTTAATTTAAAATTCAAATCTTTTTTGTTTATAATATCAACTATCAGACTTTTCGTTGAGAATTCATCTTTCATGGTCGAAAATTAAATATTTGGTTGAAAATTCAACTATTTTGCAACAAATTTATTTTTTGGATGAAGATTCATCATATTAGTTAAAAATTATCTCTTTGTTTGAAAATGTATCACTTTTTTGAAAATTCATCTATTTCGGTAGTAAATTCTACTATTAAGCTAAAAAATGAACTTAATTTTGAAAATTCAACAATTTGGTTGAAACTTTTTTTCTTTCATGACCGAAAAATCTATTTTGATTTGGAAATTGATATATTTGGGAGCTTCCATAAACCACGAGGCTTAATTCTACTAATTGGTTAAAAGTTGAACTACATTATTAAAAATTAAATCTTTTGTTTCAAGATTTATCATTTTAGTTGAAAATTTATTTCTGTAGTTGAACTATTTTTTTGAAGTTTCGTTTTTTTCGGTTAGAAAATCAACTATTTAGTTAAAAATTCATCTATTTTGTGGAAAATGCGATATTTTTAATTGAAATATTAGGAATTTGAAGTTTTTCAATTTGAATTTGATATTACTACCTTCATTAATATTATTTGAAAGAATTTATTCCTCTATTTTCGTAAAAAATCTCCATTCGAAGAATTTTGTTTTCTAATGTCTTGAATTTGTGTTTATGATTCTTAAAAAATGAATCGAAACCCTTTAGAAAAAGGGGGAAAATGAGAAAACTAAGTCAAAATTTTTGATTTTAGGTGTTTTAGGTGATTTTTCAAATTTAAGGGAGAAAAAAGGAATTAGATAAAAAATGGACGGACTGGGATTTCTGCAACTTAACTTTTAGACTGTTTTTAAATTCTACTTCAAAATAAAAAAATTGACGTTTTCAAAATAGTTTTTCTAAAATTCTTGAAGGTGGATTTACTCAAAAATCCCAGTTTTAATTTTTCTCGGAAACAACGAAAGGTACAAAAAAAAATTTCCAGACAAAATTGGTTAAGTCCCTATAAAACTGCT
>CAKNYM010051638.1:350769-421789 GCA_932195095.1 Andricus curvator | reverse complement strand
TTTTTTCCAATATTTTTATAAAGTTTCAGCTAATATAAAAAAGGCATCCAATCAGTTTTATGGGGCCAATTTTTTTTAAATATAATTTTTTATTTTTCTTTCTCGCAAATTATGCAAGATATCACAAAAGAGCGTTGATGTATTTTTTGAAGAGTGTGTTGTATCTTTTGATGTTTCGAAGAAAAATGCGAAAATTCGATTTAAATAAAATAATTGATTGTAATGTGAAGCTATGGTTTACTAAGAACAAAACTTAAGAGATATTTAGTGAAAATTACCACCTATAAAAACATTTAAGTATGCCTGCAGACATTTTTTTATAAATGGTAATTTTTACTAAATATCTCTTCAGTTTTGTTCTTAGTAAACTATACCTTCACATTACAAAAAATTATTTTTTTATTAATATATATTATTATAATTTTAGAATTTTTCTCAGAAAGGTTTTTCAGAAAATCCACTTTCAAGAATTAAAAAAAACAGTCATAATTTTGTTATTTTTCTAATTTTATTCAGGTCAATTGAAAGGGAAAGGATTACCACAGCACAAAAAAAAAGAAATCTCGTATATCTACGCTCGTTCGGAAAATACTGCATTTTGAAAAAAATTCTTTCAATTTTTGAGAATTAGCAGGTAATCTTCGAATGATTGTAACAAAAAATAAAAAAAAATCCTTTGATCTAACGTGTTTTATTATTTTCACCATGGCATGATATATCCAAGTAATAAATCATTCTCACATCCTAAGCTGGACCTCTCTGCCTGATTTAAAATTTTAATTATTGCAATCTGAAAACAATAAAAATGCTAAAACTTTGAATTTGAAAAAGAAGCAATGAGGTAAATCGTATACGACAGTTGTTAATTGTTTTCAAAATTTTACAGATTATAATATTTTATGATTTTTTGTTAAATGGACAATTTCCCTGACTTATTATGTTTATAGACTCCTTGCCCACACATGAAAAGTACGAGATTTGATTTCATCTTCCTAAAAATGATAATAAAATGAAAAAATGTAAAATTCCAATGACAAAGTATACGTGATAACAAATAATACTCACTGCCACGTAAATCCGCCAGTAATTCCCTCCCGAAGACGATCCTTAAGACTACGTTGTCGGGAAGGTGTGCCTGAAGACGTTGGGTGATCCTGAGATCCTGGGGGAGTTTCCCTGCCTCCACCACCTCCGGCGAACAACGCCATTTTTTTCTTTTCCAAAAAAACTTCCCCCTTCCCCTATTTCTCTCAAGAACTCCCAAAAAAAGCTCACGCCACGTAGCCTCTCATTTTTTTCCCCCACTCTTAAGAGCTAATTTTCTCGCAATCTCTCGCGAGATAGTTTTCACTAAACGCCTCTTTTTTCCTTATTGTTATTATTATGACTGTTTTTATTATTATTAATTTTCTCCCAGACACAAGAGGCTGGCACTGGACCTCAAATCATTTCCTCTCGTTCCTCTTTTGACATCGTGCCAATACTACGAATCGCTTGTGGCAACATTCACGCGAGAATAAACCTCAGTTAAGCTTGTATTTGAGTTGTTTCTGGTTTGAGAGTTTAAACGCAGTTACTGCTTTCTGGAGCACAAATTGCCGCCTGCAAACGAGGAAAACAAGTTAGCAGTCGCAGCTTCGCCTCAACGGAAAGAGGTGTGCACGGAAACTTTTTAGATCGCACCTCTCTGCTTCGTTGAGACTCGGCAAAATTCACTCATGGCAGGCATTTGAAAGTCAAACCCCCTAAGCGAATTCCGCAATTATTGACAATTCGACACGATTTAGTGCGTCACGTCACGATCATTGCAATTTCTTATTCAAAATTTTGACAGATTTTGATTTTTCAATGAGAATTCAGATTTTGCAGAGTGCCCGAGAAACTTCTATGGTTGATTCTAAACAACTTCATTTTCAAAATACCCTGACTTTTCCCTGATCAACTTTTCATTTTCCCTGACCATTAATATTCAAAGACAAGCCTTTAAAGATTGTAAAATTTTCAACGTATTAATAATATTATTATTAATAAATAATTGGAATGAAACAATTTCAGAATAGAATTTCAAATTTACTTATTTATTTCAAACCAAAAAGATGACGTTTCTACTATAAAAGGTGAACTTTCAATTCATGGAACGCGCAGTTTTTGTTTTAATCGTAAAAAATAACATTAAAAATAAAAAATAAATTTTCTTTGAAAAATGACACGAGGTACGAAAATAAATTAATAGACGAATGATGTTCACCCAAAAAGGATCTACAAATTTATGATTAATTATTTTTAGATAGGACGAGTAGATTTTCTTTTAATTGTAAAGAATAAGATTTAAAATAAAAAAATTTCATTTTTGGAAAAACAACACAATACATGGAAAAAAATGAATAGAAAAAAGTTTTTCTACCAAAAAAGATGTACAAATTTGTTATAAACTTTTCTTATAAGAATACATTAGAAATAAGAAAATTAACTTTTTGGAAAAACGACGCAAGTTACAATAACTTTTTAATTAACAAAATTTTTCGCCTAAATTGTATCTACAAATGAATTGTAATAATATACATTTATTGAAATGATATACATTTTCAGGGTAGATGAGAATAAAATTTAATGCAAAATAAGGAACAAATATTAAAGTAATCATGCTAATAAAAATTTGTACTTTATTTTGCAATATCTGAATAAGCAGATATCAAAATACAGAAATAAATGTAATATACATTTGGGATAATAGTGTGTAACATAATGTAGAAAACTTCGCATTTTGGACGAAATCGAGTGCGAAGTACGAGATGAGAATGTGTTCGTTAAAACCGAACGAGCTTTAACAAAAGAGAATTCACAATCATTAAATGACAGTTGTCGATACCTTTGACCTTTAATTTTAAAACGTCTGTGCACAAATGTGGAGGAAGTATAAATAGTTAAATCCTCAATCAAAGAAAAACAGCACTTTTATCCAAAAAAGATACATTTCCTACTAAAAATAAATAAATTTTTAAACCAAAAAGACATTTTAAAAAAATTGTTTAATTTTCAACCAAGTAAGATTTCAGTTGAATTTTTAACACCAAAATATTGTTTCTTAACAAAAAGTTTGTCTACCAAAACAGTGGAATTTTCAACGAAACGGTTCAATTTTCAACCAAAAAGGATGACCTTTTAACAAAATTGTTGAATTTTCAACCAAATACATAATAAAGTTTTGAACTAAAAATATAATCGTCAGGAGAGAACTGTAAATAAATAATAAAGTAAATAAATTGCTAATAAGAATATTATATCTGGGTGGCCACAAAAATTCATTTTTAAAATTCCATAATTTTTCCCTAACCTATTTTTAATTTTCCCTGACCATTAATATGCACAGACCAGAATCTTCACCACACAATATTTTATAAGCAAAATAAAAAAATTTAAAATTAAAATTGCAAAACATCAAATTTATTATCCTTGACAGTTATTTAAAGTGCCTCTTATAGAAATTCCTTAACTTTTGCAAGATTTTTTTCCAAATCCCTTATTTTTTCTGATTGTTCTGATTGTCTATTGTTGCAATATTAATCTGTCTATCATGTATAACAAAGCTTTTAGAATTAGGACATTCAAATTTAACATCCTTTAAAATTAAACAATTTTCCATTTTCAAGAATAAAAAATAAAAGAATTACAGATTCGACGCACTTAACTCAAACTGAAAGGTTTCGCCTCAGAATATAAGAATATTTTAATCGTAATTAATTTTAATTTTAAAGAAGAAACATTTATTTTAGTTTTTAAAATAAATACGAAATTTTAAAACGAGATAAGAACGAGCCGCACAAATTATCTTGAAGTTTGACGGCCACTTTTGTTCCTCCTTGCATATCTGGCTTCTCTGAGTTTCTTCTATAGCGCATGAAGGAAGAAACTTTGAATTGCTCAATTCGTTACTGTCAGGTTTGCCATTTGCAGCTTTCTTAGTTTAGAGTAATAAACAAAAGTTTATCCTTGCTCTTTTGCTCAAACAAAAACTAGTGATCCAAGAGAAGTCAAAGACGTCTTCTGGGATACTTTAAATGATACAATAAGTACTTGCGGATGAAAGACTAAGAGAACTAGTCAAAGATAAAGAGTCATGAGGGGCTCTGAATGCAATACTGACCATTACCTTCTAGTCTACAAAATAAACTTAGGACGGGGATGGAGAAGAAAGAAAACAAAAAAAACGAAACAAACTCGAATCAAGATTGAACATTTACAGAAACCGGAAGTGCGAATAGATTTTCAGAATAAGATAAACGAACGCATAGATAAGGCAACTTGGGAGGCACTTAGAAGCAATAAAGATATAGATAGCGCTTGGACTATGTTACGGGATATCATTGTTAAAACTGCAATTGAAGTGTGTGGTACGGCAGTGGTAGGGAGAGTCTGGTAATGCGTGGTGGAATGATGAAATTGAGGCAGCCCGACAAGAAAAGAAAGAAGCGTACAAGAGAACGTTGAACATCACAGGTCTTAGCGATGAGGAGAGGAATAGACTTGAAAATAATTACAGACACAAAAAGAGGAAACTTAAACGACGAGTCAAGCAGAGTAAAGATTAAATCAGAACAGAAGAAGAGAAGAAAATACAAAATGAGTTTGAAGGAAGCAAGAAACTAATATTTAAAAAGATGAAGGGAAATAAAAATACAGAGCTAAAAAATGTTCTCTTTTCGAAAATACAACTGCACTTGCAGTGTTCAGGGCGGCTGAAAAATTCCCGGTCATTTCCCGGAATTTTTCAGGTTCGCAAACATTTTTAGCGGTCATTGAAATTAAAAAGTTCAAACTGTTACAGCTGAACTTTTTTTTTATTTGAAGTAATCGAAACTAAACTGCAAAATAAAGTAGAAAAAATTGAACTCATCTGAATTATCAACTTTTCAAATGAAAGCTTGAAAAAAATTGCATTCAAAAACTTTTAAATCAATCGTTAAATAATAAACAAAGCTATATAATGGAAACCTTCTAACTACTACATACTATATAGGTACCAATGGTACCATATTCATTTCATAATAAAATGCTTTAAATTCCTAAAATTTCATGTCGAAATATATTGAATTTTCAACAAAATAATTTAATTTACAATCCAGAATCAAAATATTAACAAAAAAAATTGAGTTTTTCAAGTTAAAAACTTAATTTTTGTTTGAAAACAGATGAATTTTCATACAAAAAAGTTAATTAGCAACCTAGAAAGATGAATTTTCAACCAAATAGTTGAATTTACAAAAAATTAATTTTTAACCAAATAGTTGCATTGACAGCCCAGTACTTAAACTTTAAATAACAAGAGACGAATTTTCAAAAAAATAGTTGTATTTTTAATGGAATATTCTAATTTTCGACTCAAAAAGACGAATTATTTACAATACAGTTGTATTTTCAAACAAAAAGTTTATTTTCAAACAAGAAATATGAAGTTTCAAACAAAAAGGATGACTTTTATACCATAAAAGAGGCCAATGCTCAACAAAACAGTTGCATTTTCTGCCAAAAAAGATGATTTTTCAACAAAATAATTGCATTTTTAAACAATTAGCTGAATTTTTAACATGCCCAAAGACAAACTTTCAACCATTTGGTTGAATTTTCAAACAAAAAAGGTTCAAATTCAGCTACAAATAGTTGAATTTCCAAACCAAAAAGAGAATTTTTTTAGAAGATAGTTAATTATCTACCTCAAAAGGTAAATTTTTCAACAAAAAAGATAGTTGTCAATCAATACAGATGAATTTTCAAACAAACAGTTCAATTTTCAAAGAAAAAAAAAAGTTCAGTCAAACAGTTGAATTTACAATCAAATAGTTGAACTTCCAATCAGAAGGGACGAATTTACAATAAAAAAAATAGTTAAATTTCTTAACAAATAGTTTATTTTTCAAGCAAAAAAAAAAAACGAATTTTTTAGAAGACAGTTGAATTTGTAACAAAAAAGTTCTTTTTCGATGAAAAAGATTACTTTTTGACAAAATAATTTAATTTTTTCACAAATAGTTGAATTTTCAACCCAACCAAAAAAAAATTCAACCAAACGATAGAATTTTTCAACAAAAAAGGTTCAAATTAAACCACAAAAAGTTAAATTTTCAAGTCAAGCAGTTCAGTTTTCAATCCGAAAAGACGAATTTTTTAGAATATAGTTAATTATCAACCTCAAAAGGTAAATTTTTAACCAAAAAGATAGTTTTAAAACAATAAAGATGAATTTTCAACAACAAAAAAAGACATATTGAACCAACAGTTGCATTTACAACTAAACAGTTGAACTTTTAATCAAAAGAGACGAATTGAAAAAAGTAGTTAAATTTCTTAATAAATAGTTGATATTTTAAAAATCAAGTTCATTTTCGATCAAAAAAGATTACTTTTTAACAAAATAATTGAATTTTTAACCAAATAGTTAGATTTTCATTTTAAACAAAACGAATTTTCAACCAAATGGTCAAATTTTCAAACAAAAAAAGACTAAAAGTCAACCACAAACAGTTTCATTTTTCACCAAATATATAGTTGAATTTTCAAACCAAAAAGACGAATTTTTCAGAAGATAGTTAATTATTATCAACCCGAAATGGTAAACTTTCAATCAAAAAGATAATTTTCAACCAATAATGATGAATTTTCAACAACAAAAAAAAAAAAGAATTTTCCAACAAACAATTGCATTTACAAGAAAATAAATGAACTTTCAATCAAAAGAAACGAATTTTCAACAAACTAATTGCAGTTTTAGCCAAAAAGTTAATTTCTCAACCTATAAAGGTAAATTTTTAACTAAAACCCGATAAAACTTCAACCAATATTTAAATTTTCGATACAAAAAATCGAATTAAAAAAAAAAGTTAAATCAAATTTTCAACAAAATAGTTGAATTTTTAAGCAAAAAGAAAACTTTCAAGCAAAAAAAGTTGGATTTTCTTATTTGGTTCTACTAATACAATCCGCATTCAAGCGAAAAAAAGAAAAAAAAAAGGGAAAAGGGAAAAGAGGGGAATAGAGGAATATAGTCTGGAACTAAAATTGAATTTGTTGGCTTTCCTTACTCGATAAATATTTTTACAGATATTTTTTAGCATTAGGAACGTTTTATTATATGCTGCTATTGAAATTAAAATTAACCATTATTTTATAAAGTTTAAGATTCTTTACTGAAAATTAAATAAAATTCGCGGTCCACGTACAAATTCCTGAGTTCCCTTATAGTTTTAGAGTAAAAACGAATATTTGCATAAAAAATATTATATATCTTCGAGTAAGTATGCTGGTTCTGAAACCAAGTATGGTGAGGACAACGAATTTCACTGGGTTATATGCAGAAGCTGCTTATTGGACAAGCGAGATTGAAGGGGATCGTTTGATCCCCGCAGCCTTCCAGTAGTATGAAGCTACTTTGGTCAGCCGCACACCGCAACGTTCCACTTCAATGGATAAAGAACTTCCGATATAAAGTCTATCCCGTCTATCTCGTCTATCCTCAAACAAACGCTTAACTGGAACTTCCATTTTTCATCATTCTCATACCTCACGGAAATTAATCAAAACTCCCACGAATTTCAATCAAAATTGTTTCTGAAAATCCTCTATAAAATATCCACCTATATTCTATATTATTTTCAAATTCGCAAAGAGAAATATCAATGAAAGATTGAAATCTCTAGCTGACGTGTCAGACGAAGCGGATTTCTATACAAATCCGCTTCTAGTGTTTTTAAATCATTTAAAACCAAGTTTCGTGAAGGAAATTATTTAAAATTTTCAAAGAAATTTTTGTTAAATTTTCGTTCCCACTAACGTTGAGTCAGGAGTACGTATTGAGTGATTTTCAATAATTTAAACCCAATTTTGGTAGCGGAAATTATTTAAAATTTTCCAAAAATTTATTGAATTTCCGTTTCTACTAACGTTGAGTCAGAAATACGTCGTCAGTGACTTCCAATCATTTAAAACCAAGTTTGGTAAGGGAAATAAAAAAAAAAAGGCAAAAAATGTTTCATCAAATTTTCGATCCCATGATTTAAGTCGAGGACTTAATGTTTCTTAAAATTTTCAAGAAAGAGTATAAGAAACATAAATTTCTAAATAAATATTCTTATGTACACTCAGAGAAAAAGTTGTTTTGAAACGAAAGCATCATCCTCTTGCCTGTTTTGTTTGAAACCGCGTGAGCCATCTTTTTTACACAAACGTAATTATTTTCCATGAAGGTTAGATGAAGTTTGTCACAAACTGATAATGTTTGCTGCAAAAATGTTCTTTTTGAGACTAATGAAAATCCTCTTAACCTTAAATTTAAGAGGAAATTCCATTTGTGTTTCTCTGAGTGGTAACGAACAATAAAAAAAGAGGGAGAAAATAAAGAAAAATGATTCAACTAAATGAACCACTCCTTCTTTATTCTTTCTTTTCTTACACTACATGTTTTTCTCGTAGTACACAAAGACGGAGAAAGAATAAAAAAGGGAGTGATTGATTTGTTGTGTTGAATCTTTTCTTTTCCCTCTCTTTTTTCATTGGTATATATTTGTCTTTAATGAACAAAAAAGATTTATTTTTGGAAGCATATATTACTCTGATATGCCATTTTTTGTAGTTTCTTTAAATAAGAAGGTTTACTCAGAAATTATCTTTCCTATAATCTTTTTAGAAAAAATAAAATCTCTTTTCATAACATATAGTTGAATATTTATTGTAAATTAAATATTATAGATTAATCATTAATTTAATAATTTAAATAACATTCGAAATTTCTTCAATTTAGGAAATTTTATTTATACATCTTCAAAATTGAACTATTCCGAAAAAAACGCTAAAAAATTGATACCTTCAAAATATAAATCTTGAAAATGGAATAATTTGCAAATCTATATTTTGAAAATTCAAGAATTTTTAATTGTAACTCTTCAAATTTGCAGCACTTTCAACTATAAATCTTGAAAATTGAAAATATTTTAATTTTATAAAGTTATAAATAAAAATTATGCAAGTATTAAGTTTTACAACTAAAAATTCGGTAATTTTGATGTTTTATATTCAAAATTTCTTCAATTCAGAAAATTTCGAATTGAAAACTTGACTCTTGATTTTCAAAATTTAATAATTGTTATTTTTGCATCTTTAAAATGGAAGAGTTTCAACTTGTAACTCTACAAAATTGAAAAACTTTGAATGGAATATCTTTAAAATTGAAGTGTTTTTAATACTGAAAATTTACAATTAAAAATTATCCAAGTTTTAAGTTTTACAATTAAAAATTTTGTAATTTCAATGTTTTAATTTCGAAATTTCTTAAATTTGGGATTGAAAACTTGATTTTTGACCTTCAAAATCATCCAAATTTAAGATTTTTTCTTTATACATCTTTAAAATTGAATACCTTTTAATTTTAAAAATTTCAAATTCTGTAAATTTTGAGTTTAACAATTAAAAATTCTGCAAGTTTGATTATGAACATTCGAAATTTCTTTAATTACGAATATCTCGAATTAAAAACTTGACTTTGTATAAATTGAATAATTTTTCATTGGGACAATTTAAATTTTTAAATTATACGAATTTAACGTTTTACAATTCAAAATTCGGAATTTGTTATGCTTTATACTACAAAATTCTGCAATTTGGAAAATTCAGAATTGAACACTCACTTGCAGCTCTTCAAAATGATTAATGTTTATATTCGAAATTTCTTCAATTTGGAAGATTTAGAAGTGAAAACTTAACTTAAAATCATCCAAAATTAGGAATATTTATTTATACATCTTTAAAATTGGAAAGGTTTCAATTGTTAATCTTCAAAATGGAACTGATGATGAAAACATTCAAAATTACATCATTTTAAATTATAATCATTCAAAATTGAATAATCTACTATTGCAAATCTTCAAGATATACCTCATTAAAAGGATGTTTCAAATCTCATGTGTTTAAACTATAAACATGCAAAATTAAACAAGTTGACTACTTGTTAATTTTAAACATCTTCAAAGGATATAAAATCCAAAATTGACTTAATTATTTCTTTCTAATTTCTGCTAATAAAAGTTACAGATTACTGAAAGCCGATTCAAGACATAATTAAAATTAAAACTGTATGAAACACGATGATTTTACTATTTATTTTAATTTATGATTATTAAATATATTTTATAGCATCGTAAAACTCGGTAAAGTCGCTCATCTAGGGTAAAGTCGCTCACCAATAAGTTCGCATCAAATAAATTGCAAAATAAAGTTTCTCAGCTCAACTAATTAAAACAATCGATAATCTTGTAGTTTTTCGCCTAAGAATTTTTATATTGAATTTAAGAATATAAATTTGGGGGTGAGCGACTTTACCCTACATGAGCGACTTTACCCCGTTTTAAGGTATTTTAAATTCAATCATATATTTTTATTTGATAATCAGGCAATCAAAATAAGGAACATGTAATAAGCGGTGTCGAGAGGGAAGGATGTGTTCAGTCAAGCGTGACAAACAGCCTGACGGTCGGACTCTTAGTGCGTTCGTTGCATCAGGTTTCGTCATACGTCCAAATCCAACATAAATTATTTATACGGCCCTGCCTTCGAGGTCCCTGGATTTATGTCGAAGGCGATAACAGAAACCTTGCACAATTCCAGTTTCCAGTGTAATAATAAATTATCTTAAAAAAAGATTACTTTTTCACAAGAAGATGTTTTGGATGTTTCAGAAAAGCATTTTGAAGTTGGGTCTTCATTTCAGACGTGCGATTTAGTGGACGAGGTATCGATCTCCATCGGAATTCGGGCCAATAGTAGGCCGAGAATTCGCAGTAGGTCAAGTGCACTGATTATCCGGCTAATTAGCAGCATTCTCGCTTGGGCTGTTGTTCATGATGCGGTCGCTATTTTCTAAAGAGCTTAATGATTCGAATTCCCATCAACTGCTAGACTTTGATTCGATATATTGTTAACGCCATCGCGATTTCGGTTGAGATACGAAACGCTGCTTTAATGAATTTTTAAAATTTATCGTAATTTGTCGATTTAACAGTTACAAAAAAACCTTTAAAATAAGAAAAATCCCATTAAATCCCTGAAAAATACTGTAATTCTGATGCTCTATATTCGAAATTTCTCCAATTTGGAACATTTAGAATTAAAAACTTGACTTTATATCTTCAAAACCACGAAAATTTGAGAATTTTTGTTTATACATCTTTAAAATTGAATATTTTTTAAGTTAAAAAATTTTTCATTCTGTAATTTTGATGGTGAAGATTCGAAATTTCTTCAATTTCTTCAACTTTTGATCCTAAGAATCATTTAAAATTAGGAATTTGTTTATACACCTTTAAAATTAAAGTGTTTTTTATTTTGAAAAATTATAATTAGAAATGATGAAGGTTTTAAGTTTAAAAATTCAAAATTCTGTGATTTTTATGCTTTCCATTCAAAATTTTCCGAATTGAAAGATCTAAAATTGAAAATGATAGTTCGCCTAGACTTCCTGACTTTTCCGATTTTTCCCGCATGCAGGGCTCGGACCGAATAGAAGCCTTAAAAAAAGTCGCGTGATTCGCATAAAATTACAAAAAAAATCGCATGGAGTTTCGAAAAAAGTCCAAAAAAAGTCGCATCAGATTTTTGAAGATAATGCAAAAAGCTCTATTAGACACTGAATGACTGAAATAATAACTTTAACTGTTTAGGAATATAGAGCACCTTTTTTTCAATCAATAAAAAAAAGTAGAACATGGCATTTTTTCAATGCGAAAAAAGTTTTTTTTTTAGTCCTACATTATTATTAGCTGTTCAAGGCACCTACAGTGTTGAATGCGGAAAAAAGTATTTTAATATGAAAAAAAAATCCTAAAGCAAAATCGTCCCGTTTTACCCCATGTTCCCCTAGATACAATACTGAATTCAATATGAAACGCTTTAAATTCCAAAGATTTCGCGTCGAATTATATTGTATTTTGCAATATACTAGTTGAACATTCAAGCAAAAGAGACGTCTTTTTAACAAAGTAATTAAAGTTTTAGTAAAATAGTTAAATTTTCAATATGGAAATATGAATTTTTAACCAAAAAAAGATTAAACTTCAAAAAAATATTTGAATTTTCGCGCCAAAAAGGTGAATTTTTTAAAATACAGTTGAATTTTCAACAACAACAAAAAATATGCAACGAAGAAAGATGAATTTTCAACCAAATAGTTAAATTAAAAAAATATATAATTTTAAAATAAATAGTTGCACTTACAACCAAATAGTTGAACTTTTAATCAAAAGAGACGACTTTTCAACAAAATAGATGAATTTTTAACCAAAAGTTGAATTTTCTGGCAAAAACAACCAAAAACCATTTGCAATTTTAAACAAATAATCGAATCTTCAAGCCAAAAAGAGGAATTTTTTACAAAATAGTTGAATTTTCAACCAAATGGTCGAATTTTTAAACAAAGGAGAAACTTGAATTTTCAACAAACAGATCATTTTCAACCAAGAAAGATGAAATTTCAACCAAAAAAGAATGAACTTTTAACCAAAAATAGTTGGATTTTCTTAATGAGTTCTAATAATTTAGTTCGCCTTTAAGCGAAAAATCGAGAAGAGGGGGGAAAAAGAGAAGTTTCTCGAAAACAGGGGAAAAAAAGAAATTCTATTAAGGGGGGGGGGGATAGAGGAAAGATTGTAAATGAATTTGAATTTTCAACCAAATGGTCGAATTTTTAATCAAAAAAGGTTGAACTTCAAGTAAATAGTTGCAATTTCAAGCCAGAAAAATGAATTTTTGAAAAGACAGTTGACCTGAAAAATTAACTAATTAATATAATATATAATTATATAATTAGTTAATTAATTAAATTTAATTAATTAATTTTTGAAACAAGTTGACCTGCAAAAAATTAACCTGAAAAGATGAATTGTAACCCAAAAAATATTACTTTTCCGCCATAAAGAAAACATTTTTAACCCATCAGAACTAATTTTCTACCCAGATATACGAATTTTCAACCAAATGGACAAATTTTAAAATAAAAGGAATTAAACCTTAAACAAAAACAGTTGCAGTTTTAACCAAATAGTTGCATTTTCGAGCCAAAAAAAGGCGAATTTTTTAGAAGATAGTTAATTATCAACCTGAAATAGTACATTTTCAATCGATATATAGTTTTCAACCAATCAAGATAAATTTTCGACCAAATAGTTAAATTTTCAACAAGAAACGGATTTTTCAACCAAACAGTTGCACTTACCGACCAAATAGTTGAATTTTCAACTAAAAATAGATGGATTTTCTTACTAGGTTCTATTAATTCTGTTCGAATTTGAACCAAAAAGACATGTAATTGAATTTGAAATAATTCGATTTTAAACGTTGCCGACTTGAACATGTCCAAATGTTAGGGCTAATAATTTTGAATAATTAAAAGTGTGAATACGGATTCACGAGATTAGAATTATTCAATTTTTAACGTTCTCAATTAAAGTGGTACAATTTTTTTTTAATTTCAATTTTAAAAGTTTTATTGTTATTGTGATTAAAATTTAAACGAAGTGAGGCGAACTTCTGAGAAAAACGGAAAGAAGACGATTAGTCGCATTTTTCTTCAAAAAGTCTAATTTTTTCAAAAAAGTACAAAAAAGTTGAAAAAGTCGCACAATCCGAGCCCTGAGCATGTGGTAATCAGGATGTAAGTGTAAAAGTAGGTCAACATACAAATATATATACATCTGCCACCTAACACAGAGAAAGGGCTTAAGGAATGAAATGACTGAAAGGAAGCCAGGATTTTCTGCTGTAAGCTCCTATTGCAAATAGCATGCTGAAGTCGATCCTTTGCTGCAAATTGCGAAGTTTAGACGCTTCTCGTAAACTCAAAGCAGACAATTCGTTTTGTTCTACTCTGAGTAGTAAATCAAGTTTCAAGTCCTCTAAACTTGATTCGCAATTAATTCGCGTTTAAATGCAGATTCTATCCATTTATAGGACAAGGACAGATACTTTTACATTTGCAAAGAGACTATATCGTTCTTGAAATGCTAGAAACTATTTCAATGAAATTAACTAAAGATAAATTATAAGAAATTCATGGTGGCCTTTCAAGACTAAAAGAAAAATTAACGCGAGTATTCCTCGGTTATTTCCGGCGGTTTGCAAACAAATTTCCCGGTTACTTAACTTTTAAATTTCAAACATTCAAAACGAAGCAATTTATATTTAGTAATTGAACCACCGCATCGTAGAACTATATATAGAATATTTCTCGAGGATTATGTGGTTGGGGGGGGGTCCCAGCCTATTTGGTTTAAGCGACGCCCCCCCCCCCCAGACACATTCCTCGAAAAATATTCTATATCCCGTTCTACGATGCGGCGGTATAATTTCAAGCATTCGAAAAAGAATATAAAAATTAAGAAATCTAAAGCGGAATCCAATTGTTAAGTAGTGCATGGTGCCATTTTCGATTAATATCTCGAAACTATCTCGAAACTATTGTTGTCAGGATACCCGTGTTTACACGGAGAAATATGAATATTAAGATTCAAAATCTGAATTTGTAACTATAGGACAACGATCTAGATATAAGGCTGGAATATTTTGATATTAGAATTCAATATCCATGTATTAAAAACTCTAATCATCAAAATATTGAGATATTTAACTTCACTATCTGGATATTCATTTTTAACATCAAGATATTACACATTAATATCTATGTATATCATTGTCCTATAGTTCAAAATCCAGATATTGAGTCTTAATATCTACTTTTTCCCCTGTATGATTGGTTGGAAGTGTCATTCTATTCCGTTTTTTCTTTTAAATAATAATTGCAGACTTCAGGTAATAACTTTTAGATGTCTAAAGATGTGTTATTTAATTTAAAGTATTTCTTAAGAAAAATTTTTCCCCCGAACGCTATAGCAACTATTAATTCTTTCAACTTGAAAACAATTTGTTTAATCTAGAAAAGTTCACATAACGATTCTGGAATTTCGAACACTAGACTTTAAATAACCTAATTTATCATGTTTGAAGCTAAAATTATTCAATGCAATTTATGAATTAAAAAATCTTTAACTAAGGTCTTGGTTTCTGAATTATATAATTTTGAGAAAGTTAAATTCAAACCAAACAATTTTGTTTATTTTAATCTATAGAATAATTCAGTAAATATGTATAATGAATATGAAAAGTAAATTTTCAATAGATAAAAAACTTAAAATTCTTCCTAACGTGAAAAAGTTATCTCTGCCGGCTTTAAGGTAAACATTGATGATTAAATTAATTAAAAAATTAGAAACTCATAAAATAAAATTGTCAAATTCAAGCCTCGAAAATTACAAAGTTCTGCAATTAGTCATCAAAATTCAACAACTTAAAATTAGAACTGCCTCAAACTGTAAAATTTTCTTTCCCAGTTTACGGTCCAGCATGTAACTATTTGCAGTAGATTTAAATTTGCTTTTTCGCTTTTTCTAGAGGTTTCGAGTACGATTTTAAAATTCGAGAGGGAAAAATTTATCGGAAATGACATCGACTTTATCTTTTCAAAAGAGGGCTTAAGTTTGACCCTGCAAAGTGAATTTAGCACGTATGACGAGTGTCGACCTAAGAAGGTGTCAGATGAAACATCTTGCCGTTAAACGGTATCGAGTTACTTGTCCATAGAGTATCCCGAGGGTATATCATGTTCGATTTCAATCGATTTCTTGTTTTATGACCCTGGGGATTTCATTTTCACACGTTTTTTTCTTCTTCAATTGTTAAGTACATGCAACACTTATTCAATTCCTACCTTACCGATCTTTTCTGTAATTATTAACATTTATTCAATTACCTTTATTCAGATAAACCTTCCATAGTGTCTTTTATTTGATTTCTCAAACTTTCAACTCGATAGCTCATTTCGTGGCGATCCACGACTCGTCCTCATACCGGTTTCAGGACGAAATCGTACGTATAGTTTGAACCTTGTACACCCTCGTGTTTACAACCGGAGGTCCCCCACCAAGAGCGCAGTGTTAACCCTCTAGTATTTTCCTTACTCGTGAAAACGTATATCCATGAATCAATTCATGGCATAAATTAATAATAATCTTGTTTGGAAGAGACCACCTTATTTACGAACGATAAGTAATATCTTTCAACTCTGTAATCCGAAATATGTACAGTAACTCACAGCCGTTTGAAAGACACGGAGAAAGCACACGCAGAAAAATGGAGAGTCCAACTTAGAGCGTCAAAATTTAGCCGGTCAGTTTGATCTTCTAGATCTAGATAGTATCATGTACGATCCACAATTTTTTCTTCATAGTCAGGCAGACCATAATTTGATGGTTTGTTTGAATAGCCACAGGTGATTTACACTCACTATCAGGATAGTCAAATCGACACTGCATAACGTCAATCAGATCACTGTTAAAAATGTTTGCAATTTTAATATACATTTAATATACATTTGTATATTAAATCTAAAACCTAGGTATACGGAATCGCCATTAAGAGACTATGTTATTAAATTTCATATACCGCATATTGATCATTTATCAGAAAAGTCCGATATTTGCACTTTGCAAAAATTAAAAACAATTCTGGCAGCAATTTTCAATTATAAATGATCAAAAAGAATATTTTCTCCTAGATGAATGTAAACTACACTGGTTTTTCAGAGACAAGTTCAATTAAACAAATAATTAAGAAACCTAACCTCCAAGCACCTGTACTCACGTTAAAATTCTAACATTCGCAGCGAATTTTAGGAATAATTCTACCCGTACGTTGCACTTTAATTGTAAGTAAGAATTTAGTCGACGAATGTAAGGTTATTGCTTTATATTTTTAAATTTGACAAGATCTGAAGGTATCAAAGGACTTGTTGTTTTCACGCATTCTGTTTTACCGACTTTAATATACATTTATATTAATTTTACAACATGATGGTATATTAAAATTAATGTACGGTATGTGCAAATGACTTTACTCGCATGTATATTAAATTTCGATCAGATTTTTTTAACAGTGATGTTAAAACACAAATTTTTGAATTAGTTTGAACCATTTGCTGATATTTCGAACATGTGTGGAGAGGGATAAAATGTGGAGAATATGGTGGAGGGTGGGTTAAGTGGTTTTCGTTTTGATTTTAAACGTCAAATTCGATACTTCCGACAAATTGAGGACAAAGGCATCAATCATCAATCAGTGGGTATTCTCAATATTTTCGACCAAAAGCGTGCTCAAAATTTCGTAATTCATTGATAAAAAACAAGACTTGTGAGATTTCTAATACGCATTTATATTTTGTTTTCTGAATTTTCTAGCGTTAAAAATGTTTCAATTCAGTGCAGTGATGCCGTTCCTTAGCCTCTCGTGCTCAAATAATATATTGTCAAAGTTTGTATTTTTACTCTTAAAAAATAATAAACCCGTTTTCAGACTTGGATTTTATATCAATTTTCATGTTTTTCAGGTTTCATTTAATAATTTAAATTTCCGTCTCTCCACTCTCTTACTCTCATGAATATAAATGTAGGTAGGAGAAGGACAACAGATAATAAAGTTGACCCTCTAATATGATTAAATTAACACTCCGAGATAATCAAGCTAGAATTCCTGGGATAATCAGGTTTAAACTCCAGGATTGTCAACTTTACACTCTGGGGCAGTGAATCTAGCCGTGAAATTTTGACTCTCGACGGGTGGTACGCTACAGTCTACACCGTCTAGGCCCTAGGGTGCTGTCCCAAAGTTTTTCTCCGTGCATGCAGGCAAGTCCGTGTGAAAGGGCAAGTTTCTCGTCCGGGAGCAGGTGTGAGGCCGAGTCGTGGACTGCTCTCATTTTATGTGGACATGAATTAGTCGAAAAAATGTCGGTAAGGCAGGTATCAGTAAGTATGAAATGGCCTTAAAGGGAAATTTAAGACTTACAATCTTTGACTTTTTCGACATTCCGATACTTTTTTTCTACTCTTTAATACTTAAGTTTTGTCAATTGAAGTATATTAGAAATAATGTTAACAAATTTCAGACATTTAACTGTATCTTCACAGAAAATGCAGTTATTTATATCTGAAAAATCTGAAAATTGCAATTAAAATTTCGTGAATTTATCATAAATTCGTCGATCGTAGTATATTCCATTCACGTTTTTGTGAACAAAGGTGTTTCGATTTAGGGGTTTCAGTGGGAAATCACACTTCAATCTATGATCTATCTCGTTCCATATTACTTATGTCCCGATTTTGAAAAAATATACAACACGTACGCTTATAGCAATCACTAACTTTAAATGTGCTTTTCTCGAAAAGCGGGTGTTCGAAGTTCCAAATTCAAAAATGGCACGGCAACTCGTGTACCACACTGAAAAAAAGATTAGTTGGGACAACTATTTCAGTTAGTAAATAAAGGTACTGCTACTTAGTTAGTTGTGAGAACTATTTTTGTTAGTTGGGGCACGAGTAGTTGCCGTTACTGTTTAGTTGTAGGTAGACTAACTATTTCAGTTTGTCAAAACAACTGTCTGTAGGTAGTTGAACTTACTAATATAGTTTGTCATGCCTACTAACAAATTTGTAGGTATAACTATTTTCTTTTTGTTACAGGGACTAATTAAAATAACTGTCACTATACTATCGAAATCTGAATTAAAAAGATCACAGTAGGCACATGGGCATCTTTCTTTTAGGACATCTTAGGGACGCTGATGTCAGTTCAGCTGATAAGACGTTCTAAAAAAATATGTCCCTATGCCCACTGGGCTCTTTCTAATTGCAGATGCACTTTGTAGGTTATTATTTCCAGTAAAACCTAAAACTCGTTTGATTTTTCAATTTCTTATACATGCCTTCAAATGCTTGGATATATACGATGTATACGTATATATAAATGATGAATGATACATCAAGTGAGCAACGAGTTATGACGGCCATGTCTAAACGTTCTTCCTCGTTTTACCGCAGGTATGTTTTGGTACCTTTGTCGCATTCTCAATTATACTAAACAAGGTAGCAAATAAAATAGTTATGCCACCTACTTTAATTTGTTAGATAAATCAATTAGTAGTACAGACGACTAATTTATTAGTAACTCCGACTACTAAAACGTTACTAATGTAAACTAGTCACGAGCACTACAAACGGCTTCCTAAACCGACTACTTGCTTAGTTGATGTGACTAACTGAGCAGTTGTAAGAACCAACGAATGCTTTACTGATAAAAAGGTAGTAGCCCCAACTATTCATTTTTCTTAGAGCAACCTTAGATGGTTTGTCCTGAGCTTAAAATGTCGGGAATTTATCCGGCCACATGCTCCTATTCGTAACTCCATATCAATAAAGTGGTCCCTTTTTTGTGGAATGAAACATTTGTAGTATTTTTACATTAAAATAGAAAAACGCCTTAAAAAATCTTGAAATAACATAAACTTTGATACAATTCTGTTGATTGAAGTTGGAATTGAACATTCGAGAAGGCTTGATTATTACAAGGAAGTAATAGAAGAGGATTTAAGTCGTCATACCATTTTATGATCATTAATGATCCGAGAGTGATTGAACTGAGTTGCAAACGTAGTAAGTAGTCCATTACAGTTTAAATGCTGCTATTCTGGTACCGTATAATAGATCGTAATTTGATCGATTAAAGAGACTGAATACTTTAAGTTACGACTGATTTTTATATCAAGTAATACATTAAAAGTAAGAGATCTTTGAGGATTCTCTTTCTACGTTCTTAAGTCTTCTTGAAATTTTAAAGCAGATAGATTAAAGTAGATAGATTTTGATTCTTTATTCGCAACAATTTTTTTCTAGTGTTTTTTTTCAGTACAGAAAACTTTAAAGTATTTTTCTATGTAATCTACTATCAAATTAATTTAAAAACACAAAAATGACTATTTACAAAAACCTACTTTTTGTTTTTTTATTTCCACAAACGTTTAAATGTGTTTTTAATGTATTTTTTATCAGATGAAAGCTCTCAGGTGATCAAAACACTGTTTTTTTAAAGCCAACTAAAAAATATTATAGTGTCAAAAATATATATATATATATATGTATATAATTCACGAAATAACAAAATTATGAAGATAACCATTTTTTTAAATCCAACATAATTTGGTTGAAAGTTCATTCTTTTTGGATGAAAAATGTACTATCATATTTTTGGTTAAGAAATTCATCTTCATCTTTTTTGAAAATTCGTTTTTTTGTTGTTGAAAATTCAACTATTGTGGTAGAAAGTTCAACTATTTGGTTTAGAAGTGGCTTTTTTATTAAAAATGTATAATTTTCCGGTTGAAAACGCAACTATGTTGTTAAAAATTAATTTGTTTTAAATTAAAATCTTTTTTTGGTAGAAATATCAAGTATTACATTCCTTATTGAGAATTCATCCTTTTTGGTTCGAAAAATCAATTATTTGGCTAAAATTGAATTAAAAATGAATTTCGTCTTTTTGGTTTGAAAATTCATCTCTTTTGGTAGAAATTCCATCTTTTTTGGTTAAAAATGCAACTTCTTGGTAGAAAATTAATCTGTTTTGGTTGAGGATTCAACTATTTTATTGAAAATTCGTCTTTTTTGGATGAATTTAACTGTTTTTAATTTTAAATCTTTTTTTGTTGAAAATTACATAATTTGGTTGAAAAATCAACTATTTTGTTGATAAGACGTCTCTTTTTTATGATATCAACTGTTTCTTATTTAAAATTAAAACCTTTTTAGAATGAATATCAACATTTTTTTTCATTGAGAATTCATCTCCTCTGGTTGAAAATTCAACTACTTGGTTAAAAGCTGAACTACTTTGTTGAAAATTCATTTTTTGGTTGAAGATTCATTATTTTACTTTAATGTTCATCTCTTTGGTTGAAAATTTTTTGTTCTGCCTGACAACTCTATACAGATGTTATTGAAATTAATGATTTAAAATAAGTATCGTCAAAAAAGGGAAAAAGTGGATAAAAAATTTCGATTTTGCGTGCTGATATATAAACTCAGATACGCGCTTTAGGATCTCAGGGACGAGATTCGTCTTTAATGCTCGGAGAAATTCAAAAAGTTAAACACTACTTTGTGATTGGTTCTTAAATTTCTCTACAAACCTATTGGTCTAGGACACGCTACAAGGTCGAGGATTGGTTGAGTTTTGGGTTGAAAAGGGATCAATACATCGGCGCCTTTCGGCGCGGCGAAGGCAAATCTCCGCTGGGAAACGACAGAAGTAACAGCTGTAGTGTATAAGGTATGTGCTTGACCTTGTACTCGATCCATCGTGTATCATCTTTCCCGACACATGATTAATCTGTCTTATCTATATGTACCTATACATGTAAATACAAGAAAGCTATGCGAAATTCTATTCTCTCCCAAACATAGATGTGCATGTCATGCACAGAAAAGAGAAACCTGCAACATTTATACACTCGCACAAAGTACAAAATACAACTCGCACAGAGAATTGTTTCGAAAGAGCTTACAACACGATAGGGGTAAAGCTCTCCTCTAGAGACCTAGAATTCTAGAATACAGAATTAACTAGCATACGAGTACTCTATTTCAATTCCGAAGTTTACTACATTAATCTAGTTCGGTGCATACGTTAACAATGGCAAGAACTTGAGACCTATACTCATTTTCCAGGAGCAGAAATCTTGTAATAATGTGTACCTTCCAATTAGGCAAGTATGAAGTTCATGAATTATGATCCTGATTCAAATAGGATCTTTTAGTCAATGAATGAATGAGGTTACACAAAGTTTGAGAGAAGATATATTTGATAATTCATAGAAAGTATTGCTAATTATATTTAAAAGCACAGAAGAAGAAGAAAAAGATACAATTTATCCGCTATATCACATAAATTTGAGGCGATCCACGATTTGTCCTGATACCTGTTTCAGGATCAGATCGTACGTACAGTCTGACCCTTGTACACACCCCAGCGCAGTGTTATCCCTCTAGTCTTTTCCTTACTCGGGAAAACCTATATTCATGAAGTAATTCATGACATGAATTAATAATAACCTTGTTTTGAAGAGACCGCCTTATTTACGAACGATGATTAATATCTTTGAATTGCTTAATCCGAAATATACACAGAAACTCATACTCGTTTGACAGACTTGTAACATGCAGACAAATCGATGTGATAGTGCAAGATTTCACATTTTAAGTAAAGCAGTTTAAAAAAATGTTTAACTTGTACAACATTACCGGTTTTCACGTTTACTTCAAAAACAGTTCTTGTCCATTATTTCCTTTTAAATTAACACAAGACTCCCAGTGAAGTAAGGGAGCAATTTTTTAACCATGCTAGCTCGTCCTTTAGGAGCTGCTAGTCTTAGGCCTGGAAGAAGCAGAATGTCGATCGGACTGGAAAGTCGGGAAATCATTCAGAAAACAGTTTCTTGGATTCAACAACAAGTTTGGACTGACAGTCGAATCGACATCCTGAAAAGTGTGAAAGGAAAATTGTTCCTGAGCTATTCATAGTTTCGTAAGGTACAGAAAGTTTAAACATTTCCCTTTTCCATTTCGCCAGTCCAGTATTAATTACTTCATCGATATAGATTTTCCCGAGTAAGGAAAAGACTAGACTGGTAACAGTGTGCTGGTGATGAAAGACTGCCTGTCGTCACCACAAGTCCACAAGAGCCAGATCGTGTGTATGATCTCGTCCTGAAGCAGGTGTGAGGACGAATCGTGAACTGCTCATCAATTTGACATCATCGTAAAACAATTGACCATTGATGATTTTGAATTCCCGATTATTTCTTTGAATATTTTCAAAAAATTTGTCACGATTTCAAAAGATTCTTAAACATTTTCAAAGATTTCTTATTTGGAACAATGAATCTTTGAAAAGAATGATAATTCTGAGTAGGCCTGTTTTTGACAGACGGCTTCAAATAATGAATAAGAAAAGTTTCGAAAGCTTTATCAAAAGTTTCAGATTCTTGACTTGGATCCTACGACTCTGTCATGAAAGACTGCAAAGAACAATAGAATTTTCAACGAGAGGGTCACATTCTTTGAGTTCGTGACTAATAATAATGAACGCCCGAGTTTCTTTTATTAGCCTTGAAGCAACGAAAATACAAACACGAAAAAAATATCTCCTTCCTAGATCTTTAACATTTAAAAGAAAAAAAAGTCACTGCAAAAGATGAACTCTAATTTAGAAATTAATCTCTATTAATTCTTCGATTATACATTGTACGACATATAATATTTTGCAATACAATAATAAAAAAAAATGTAAGCTTTATAATATTTTCTTTAAAAAAAATAATATTACCATTCTTATAAGGAACGAAACTTTCAGAAATAAACTTTTAATTTCAGCACTCGTTCCTTTTTCGTAGCCGGAAGCTATAGACCCAAAAAGTGAAGTCAACATTTTCATGGAGCATGTGTTAAAAAAGAAGACTAGAAATTTTCTCTGACAAGTCACTTTATCCGGGAAGGTCTCCAATATACGTAGATTAAAATGGGAGTCGCATCTGGAGGAAAGTTATCGTTATCACATTTGGCGATCGGCCAAATGGAAAGAGGCTTCAAAATACGATTCATGGATCATAATTTGATTCGTATGGGACGTGGGTGAATGTTTTAATCCACGTCTTCTCGCTCGCAGTGAAATTTCAATATTATACTGGAATATTACATCAGAGAGTGACCTTTCCATTTTTTCAGTTCTCAAATAAAAATGCTCTTGATCAAAGGAAACATGTAACGAGGGTAAGTTAAAAAGGGTGGAATTACAGAAATGAGAGTCAATATTTGCACCGTCAATCAACAAACCCTAGGTTTTTATGGAAGGTCAATTAAAAAGTTTCCGAGTTGACAAATTTGAAAGTAAAAGCTTTTAAACTCAATCGCTACTATAAGTTTTGTATCTTGTAAAAACTTCTACTGCTTTTTAAAAGGTTTTAAGCATCAATTTGGAAGCTTTTAGTCTTAACAGCACACTGTAACAACATTTTAACAAAAGACCACAAGTCAATTTTTGACCCGTCATTCATAAAATCCTGAATTCTTTTATGAATATCTATTCCGACCAAAACCACCTTAGCGTAATTCGATCAAAGAATTTTGCGAGGTCATCCCGAGAAATTGATAACCATCGGGCAAGTTTGCAGTGTCAGCGAACACGATAGATTTCGAGAGTGCCTCATTTTCCTTCATCATCAGGAACAAGGAACAAATCGTGTGGAAATAATCCAAGGGGAAACCCTGACTAGACCTGATTCAAGATTAACCCTCTATGAACATTTTTCAAGTCACGGGTGACAAATAGAATCTGGTTTGATTGTATCCTGCACCTTGTTAGCTGTCGGGTAAATTAGGGTCCAAATAGCATACTTCACAGCCCAAAATGCTATTAAAACATCGGGAATAGGGTGATTTCTCGCGAAAATAGGAGAATAACTTTTTTTTAATAAAGTTAATGTACGTCATATTGAATTCTAGAATATTTTAAAAGCTATGTCTAGTCGTCCCGAATAATTAGGGTATTTAGAAAAGAGGATGGACTCTAGTCAAGCTGATAAAAAATATGTGACTATAAACCCCAAATTTCGGGATGGCGAGACACTTCGTATTTTAAAATATTCTGTTTTGTCCTTGCTAGGATTTTGAACATTTCTACAATATCAGTGTGTACTCAAATCCTGGGAAAAAATTACCTAACAATTCCAGGTTCTTTCCAGGTATCTCAAGATCGAATAATTAAATAAACAAATAATACTTAAAAATAAAATCAATAATTTCTTGAATTTGTTTCTGAAGTCCATGAATTTGTATACAAATTAAAATCAATTTTTATTTTATCTTCATATACTCAAAATTCAGTGCATATTTTACACATTAATATTTCGAATGAAAGATATTTTCCAGGTAAGTAGATACTAGATAACCTGTAAAAATAGGAAAAATATAATGAGATTTTACACGAAAATAGGGAAACATATTCTTTTACGTGAAATTAATGTGAGTACTATATTAAATTTAATTTAAAACTCTTCAAATTCGTAACATTGCATGTAAAAATATTTTATTTTTTACAAGATAGATGAATTTTTAACCAAATAGTTGAATTTTCGACCAAAAAAGACGAATCTTCAACGAAATGCATGAATTTTCAAACAAGTAGTTACATTTTCAATTAATAAAGATCGATTTTGAACCAAAAATGGAATAGTTACATTTACACTGAAAAAATTCTAAACCAAAAGAGAGAAGAAATTTCAACAAAAAAGTTAAATTTTCAACCAAAGAGATGAATTTTCAAGACAAAAAGAAGAATTTTCTACAAAATAGTTGAATCTTTAACGCGGAAATATGAATTTTCAAAAAAAATTTAATTTTTAATCAAATAGTTGAATTTTTTACCAAATTGCTAAATTTTCAAGTCTAATAGACGAAATGTCTACAAAACAGTTGAATTTTTAACGCAAAAATATACATTTTCAACACAAAGGTTCATTTTCAATCAAGCAGTTGAATTTTGAACCCAAAAAGACGAATTTTCCACAAATTAGTTGAATGTATAACCAAAAAAGAACGAATTTTCTGGGGAAAAAAATAATTTCCTACTAAAAAAGTTGAGTTTTCAACCGAACAGTTGAACTTTCGACCAAAATGGTTTAATTTTTAACCAAACAGATAAGTTTTCAACTAAAAAATATTAATTTTCAACCAAAAATAGTCGCATTTGCAACCAAATAATTGCATTTTTAAGACAAAAAGACGAATTTTTTACAAAACAGTTAAATTTTCTACCCGAGAATATAAATTTTCGACAAGAAAGATCATTTTCAATCAAATAGTTCAATTTTTTACCAAATTGTTAAATTTTCAAGTACAGCAGACGAAATTTTTACAAAACAGTTGAATTTTTCACCCAAGAACATCAATTTTTAATAAAAAATTGAATTTTTAATCAAATAGTTGAATTTTTTACCAAATATATGAATTTTCAACTAAAAAATATTAATCTGCAAACAAAAATAGTTGCATTTTCAACCAAATATTTACATTTTTAATCTAAAAAAGAACCAAAAAAAACTAATTTTCTACAAAACGATAGAATTTTCAATTCAAAAAGGCGAATTTTGTACAAAATACTTGAATTTCCAACCTAGAAATATGAATTTTCAACAAAAAAGTTAATTTTCAACCAAATAGTTAAATATTCAACCCAAAAGAATTTTCTACAAAAAAAATTAATTATCAACAAGAAAGTTAATTTTCAACAGGATAATGAAATGCTAAACCAAATAGTAGAACTTTTAAACAAAAGAGATGAATTTTGTACCAAAAATAGTTGGATTTTCGTATTTTCTCATCGCGCGCTACGCGCTCGGTCTCTGTACATCCCCGACATTTTTGCATAGGACTTCCGACTTTAACGAGGACATTCTCATCACGTGTCTCGTGAAAAAAAAGGTTAAAAGCAAATTTTAGGACGTAAATTAAAAAAAATGTTGTTATTAAACATGTTATTGTACCTTGCGTCTTTTTTCCAAGAATTTGTTTATTTTTAATGTAATTTTTTACGATTAAAACAAAAACTACGCGTCTTATCAAAAAATGATTAATAACAAATTTGTAACTCTTTTTTGGGTGCATAATTTTGGTCTATTATTCTTTTTTCGTATCTTGCATAGTTTGATCGCAAAATGGATTTTTTTTTATTTTTCATTATTTTTTGTGCGATCAAAATTTGAATTTTCGATTTTTCAAGAAAATTCAAAAAGTTTTATATGATAATCTTGCACGGCTCTTAACAGGCAATATTTTTCTTCTCTTGACTTTTTTTTTATAACATGCGTTGTTTGGCTTGAAATGGTTGAAGATGCTCTAACTTTTTGAATTTTTATCCAAAATAGCTGGCTAACGAACTCGTCCTTTTTTTTAGGCCTTAAAAAAGTGTGTCAAAGGTCAATCCAATCTGATCATTTTTTTGAAAGTTATCATGCCTACAACCTACTGCCACTACTACAGACAGACAGACACCTTCGTAAAAATCATTTTTTCTGACCCAGGGGGCCCCAAAACGTGAAGATTTGATGAAACTCGCGTAACCCAATTTTCACATAAAACCAATACCTTCTCATTGAGATGAGAATGTAAAAATAGGAATTTTTAAAGAAAGGGAAAAGAGTGAGAAGGCCCCTGGTCGTTTGGCTTTGAAGTTTGATAGACTTTTATGGGCCTCCCTACTCTAAGACGAAAGATATTATACCCTCTTAATGCTTCCGGACCCTTCATTCATAACTTTATATTAACGTTTTTCCCGGATACATGGAGGCTAAGATTAATTAAGATTAATAAGTGTTCGATCAAGTTTCCGGGTTACTTATCGACAGTATATTTCGATAGGAGTATTATACTCTAACGTATTTTTTTTTGGAAAGGCTTTTCCGGCAGTTAGAAAGCCAGAAAAAACATTCGAACCCTAGCAGAACGAGACTCAAGGGCTTTGGGGATCAATCTGACCCTATAGGCAATAAAGGGAGTTTCCATAACGACTTTCTTTCGTGACGTAAGTAGGAACAGACATTTTGTCTCAATTAATTAATTCTGGTTTTTTTCCACACGTAATTAATTTTTTTCCATTATTAATTAAGTATTTTTAAGTTTAAATCTCGAATTTCGGATATTCGAAGGCTTCAATTTAATTTTTTAAGTATCCCATCCTGAAAATAGTTTATAAAATCAAAGGTATAGGTAGAGCTTTGTATGAAAAAAAAAACGACATGATAAACTGATACAGAGTAGCCGCAAAACTTCATTTTCAAAATTCCCTGATTTTTCCCTGACTAATTTATCATTTTCTCTGACCATTAGTATATTTAAAGACCAAAATTCGAAACATGTAACATTTTTAACATTGAAACTTTCAACATTTTTGAGATAGAATCTTTTATAAATGGAATGAAACAATTTTAAATCTAAATTTATAAATTTTTAATTCATTATTCTCAAGTCCTCGGAAATCTTAAAAATCCCTTGGAATACTTTAGAATATTTTCAAACCTCATTGGTCCTGTAAAATCTTTCCATATCTTCCGAAATTCTATAAAATTCTTTGCAACCTTATGAACCCTTAAAATCATTTAAATTCTTGGAAAAAATCCCTTGAAATTTTTTAAATCTCTTGAAAATGCCTTCCAATCATTTCAAATACCCTAAAATATTTCAAAACCTTTGAAATCCCTTTAAATTATTGAGATCAATTAAAAATTCCTTGGAGTCTTTTAAAATTCCCTAAAGTATTTCAAATCCTTCGAAATCTTTTGAAATCCCTGAAAACTATTAAAAGTTCTTGAAAATGCCTTGGAATGATTTGAAATACCCTAAAATATTTCGAATCCTTTCAAATCCCATTAAATTATTATTGAAATCTATTGAAAATTCCTTGGAATTTTTAAAATACCTTAGAATATTTCAAATTCTTTCAAATCTTTTGATATCCCTCGAAACTTTTTAAAAATCTTGAAAATTCTTTGGAATTTTTAAAAATTATCTAAAATATTTCAAATCCTTTGGAATAACTTCAAATTATTGAAATCTATTAAAAATATCCTTAGATATTTCAAATTCTTTTAAATCTTTTGAAATCCCTGGAAACTTTTTGAAGCTCTTTGAAAATCCCTTGGATTTTTTAAAAATACCCTAAAACCTTTAAAATCCCCTCTAATTATTGAAATTAATTGAAAATTCCTTGCAATCTTTCAAAACAAAACTTAAAATCTTTGGAGATACCTTAAAATATTTGAAAATCTACGAAATCTCTCAATTATTGCGAATAAATTTTTTGAATTCCATTGGAATATTATAAAATCTCGCAAAATTACATAAAATCTTATGATATTTCCTGAAATCTTGAAAAAAATGTATTTAAATACCTTGAGAGATTTTAAAATCCCTTAAAACTATTGAGATCCTCAGCAATTTGATAAAATACCTTGGAATATTTTTAAATATCCTAAAATCTTTTTAAAAAATTATATCTTTGTAAATCCTTGAAATATTTGGAATTTTTTGAAATCCTATAAATTCCCTCAATTCTTGTCAATAAATGTATTGAAATCCATTTAAATATTATAAAATCTCTTCAAATTAGATGAAATCTGAATTTCCTGTAATTTTATAAAATTGATTAAAGTACCTTGAGAGCTTTTAAAATCTCTTAAAATCATTGAATTCCTCGAAAATCTGATCAAATCCTTTGGAATCTTGAAAAGTGTTTTAAAACCTTATATATCCTATAAAACCGTTGCTACCTTCCAAAATTTCAGGAAGTTCTTTGAAACACTATGAAATTTTTGAAGCCCTTGAAACTTCCTTGCAAGTTTAAAAAATACCCTAAAATCTTTAAAGTCCTTTGAAATCCCATCAAATTATTGAAATTTAGTACAAGGTTCTTGAAAGCTTTTAAAATACCCTAAAATATTTCAAAAGCATTCAAAAAATTCAGAAATAGGTATACACTGTAAAAACTAGAGATCTCTTTTTTACGGTATCATTCTTTTCATGTCCTGTTTTTGAATAGGATGCCTTCATACTGTTATTTTCAATGTAAAATAAATGAATCTGGGTTCCCACCAGCGGGTCCATCTTAGTACCACTCGAGATTCATTTTTTCTGAGTGTTATTGTAAAACTTGAAATTAGCCCTAAAATGAAACTTTGTTTTTACAGTGTAGAGCTAAATTTAACAAGTGACCAAAAGTGACTGTATGGGAGTCCTGATTATTCTTGACAGTTACTACTTTTGCAATTTTTTTCGAAATCCCTGACTTTCCCTGACCTGCGGCCTCCCTGTGAATATTATAAAACTAAATAAAAATATAGAAATACTCATTGCAACAGCAGGATGTATGTCAAAGAAACACAAATAATACTCGTATTATTTTAGGGTCTTGGTGTATTAAGGTCGAGTTTATGATTTGCCTTGTTATAGATATGTCTGAATTGCACTTGGGTGAACTTTGATAAAAATAGGAACTATGAACGGAAGCAAATAACAATGTTTATTATTCGATGTGTATCAAAGTCGCTTGGGAAATCATTCGAGTGAGTAAAGCTCATTTCGTCTTATACATATAGACCACCCTAGGCTACTTATTCTTCTGGTAAAAGCCTCGAGACTCGCAGCTGGAGGCTCGCTTAAAGGAGGGTTGGGAGGACAATTAAAGCAATTCAGGAGATATGTATGCCCATGAGAGGTCTTCCAGAACCACTAGGGTCTCAAAATTACACTGTAATCGACGATCAAGCTTTTACGCCTCTTGGACAACCGAACAGTTACATTTTTATTACCCTCGAGGCTACATTCCAATCCTTTTACACAGCAAATCCCAAAGATACTTTTTATCAGGAGTTGGATAAAAATTATCCGCCGACGGATAATTGTAATTGTAAATTGTTTGCACCGTCAAAATATTTCTGGGTTTTACTGCATACGTACAAAAGTATACTTATAAATCAATGAATGTTTTTTAAACAAAAGATACAACCGAAAAAGTACACAGAAAAACCTCAAGCTTTGTTTTATAACAAAATAAAATAAAAATGCTGTAAACAACTATGTTGAATACTATATTGACAATCACAACCACCCTGACCTGCGGCACCCTGAAGATTAAATATGCCACACAAAAATGATGATCCACAGCCAAAACCGTGTGGCTTACTTCTGATGATTTTGCATCTTTAATGTTCAGTATACATTTAACAATTTCCATAACGCAGAGAATATATATCGAATAGGTAACTGAGAAGCAGTAAAATGTTCTGAATGCAACTAAATGTATTTCATGTTTGTTCAGCTTGATAATCATTTTTTATGCGCAGGTGGTGATTCTCGACTCGTTGAATGTTAAGCATCGTCGGGCGTGGTTAGCGCTCGGATGGATGACCGTTCGAGTTTCTCGCTTACTCGTATTTTTTCACTCCGTTTAACTATTGTCGAGCGGGAGGTTTGACGCCGAGGATGAATGTGGGCACTTTTCTGATCAAATGTTCCGAAGAATGCGAGCGCTTCTAATAAAAATCCGGCTGCAGACGGTACGGTAGTATAGAAATTGAAAAACCCACAGGATTGAGTACGTCAGGAATTACTTGGAGGCTTATTATGAGAGTTGGAGTAACTGGGGATTTCTAAAGGTATGTGAGCTATAGGGTTAAAGGGTTTAATGTCTGACGATCTCCTGTGGGAGGGGGATTATAAAAGTAGAAACCCGCATGAAGTAAAAAATATAATCAATACTTAGTCTTTACACGAAAAATTCTATAAAATCCGAAATCGCAAACTACAAAACATCTGTTTTGCGACCTACACAACTCTCGTTAGAGTTCGAGGTCAGGGGGGCAAACTTTCACTCTTTCCCCTTCTCTTTCTTTCTTCGACTCATTGGGGCGGCGACGCGACGCAGTGGATGCGAGCGCGGCTAACGGAAACGGAAATCGAAATGGAAACCACCACATACAAACGTTTTGCCTACATTGTTTTACACACTACAGAGCACATAAAGTATGAACTATAAAATATGAACCAGGCTCAGGAGACAGAACTGTCGCAGCGTAAGGCACATGTGTTATATATTGTTATATATTATGCGATTGCAGTCAGAAAGGTAGGATGGGTATATCAGGTATATGATTGTGGAAACAGTAATGGCGACGGTGGTGGCGGCATGACAGTCGGCCTACTTCGCGAGACAATCGCACACAATGCCTGGGTGTCGGTTGGGTGGCTTGTTGCCGGGGGCTGAAAAGCTTCCAGTCTAGATGGCTAGGCCGTCGGTGGGGTTGGGGCAAATGGGGGTGGGGCACGAGTGCGTCGAGGTTGGTGAGTTTCGGGTCGGTGTAGGTGACGTCAAGGTCGCCGTTTCCACCCCCATTTCCTTCTTGCTCCCACTACCACCCCCAACCCCTAAACGACCCCTTCAACCCACTCCCTATTACTCTCATCCCCTCACCCCCTTGCATCAACATCATACGGTGTACCGACTCTTTTCGACAAGGGTACAAGCGAAAAATTCTACGGATTTCACGGCAAAATTTATCACACCCCCCTTCCCCGTACCTCTACTCACTTTAAAGCCACATCAGTCGAAATACGTTTTTTTCCCACGTTTTTTCTCGAATCATCGTACCAGAGGGAACGCAAATTTAAAGTCCCTCAGTGGAAATATATTGCATTTTCAACAAAATAGTTGAATTTTCAACCAAAAAAGATTAATTTCCTACCAAAAGAGATGAATTTTTAGCAAAAAAGTTCAGGTTTCAAGCGAAAAAATTTTCTTCAAATCAAGTTTCAACAAAAAAATTCATTTTCAGTCAAAAAAGATCAATTTTTAACCAAATAGCTGAATTTTCAAGAACAAACATTAATTTTTAACCAAATAGTTGCATTTACAACAAAACAGTTAAAATTTCAAGCAAAAAAGGCAAATTAAAAAAAAAAGTGAAATTTTTAACCAAATAGTACAACTTTCAAACAAAATAGATGCATACTGAAGCAAAAATATAATATTTGACTTTTCAATTAAGGTAATAATCGAGTCAAAAATAAGCTACCTGCAAGGAAGAAAATGTTTTCCATGATCTAAAAAATTAAAATTATATTATCAGTCCACTCTTATGAAAGAAAAAACATTCTTTTTATGAGAAAAGTTTGAAACTTACGAAAAATAATAATTTGATATTTGTTTTTGCAATTTAAAAAATAAGCCATCATTTATTAAAATTGAACTATTTTTTTTAATTGGTAGGAAGCGACAGCAAGAAAAAATTCAATTGACAAACATTGTTAAAATCAATATTTTTTAAGTTTTAAAAATAATGCATTTTATTTGAAAGGACATCAACAGTAATGTTATTTTCATTTTTAAACTCATAGAAAAGAATTAATTTTCAACCAAAAAATATTAATTTTATAATAAAAAGAGGCACATTTTCAACAAAAGTGTTAAGTCTTCAAGTTAAAAAGTCGAATTTTTTTAGAAAACATTTGACTGCTAAGCCAAAAGAAAGAATTTCAATAAAAAAGTTATTTTTCAACCAGGAAAGACATAGTTGAATTTTCAACACAAACAAATTTTTAACCAAACAGCTGGTCGAATTTTCGAACAAAAATGATTAAACTTTAACAAAAAACCGTTGCATTTTCAACCAAAAAAGATTACTTACTACAAAAAGATGAATTTTCAATTCAAAAGGATGAATTTTCTTCCAGCAAAACGTTTTTTCAACAACAGAGTTGAATTTTTAACAAAAATATTAAATTTTCAGATATATAGTAGAATTTGTAATCAAAAGAGATGAATTATTATGAACCAAAAATATAATAGTAGACTTTTCATTTAAAAAGAGTTAAGTTTCAAACAAAAAAGACGAATTTTCAATCCAAAAGGACGAATTTTGTATCCAGAAAATTGAAAATTTATCAAAACAATTGAACTTTTAACAAAATAATTAAATTTTCAAACAAACAGTAGAATTTTTAATCAAGAGACAGGAATTCTGAACCAAAAATATAATAGTAGACTTTCCAAATAAAATAATTAACTTTCAACCAAAAAAGATAAATTTTCTAACAAAAGAGATTAATTATTTTTAGCTCGAAAAGACGAATTTTCAACAGAAGAGTTGAGGTTTCAAGCTGAAGAGACGAATTTTTTAGAAAAGAAATTGAACTTTTGAGCCCGAAATTTTAATCAAATTTTAATCAAAAGATGTAAATTCTAAACCAAAAATATAATAGTAGACTTTTCAATTAACAAGAATTAACCTTCAAACAGAAAAGATTACTTTTCTGCCAAAAGATAAATTTTCAATCCAAAAGGACGAATTGCCCAACCAAGAAAACGAATTTTCAACAAAACAGTTGAATTTTTGACCAACAGAGCTGGCTTTTTTAAAAAAATGTTCAATTTTCAACCAAATAGTAAAACTTTGAACCAAAAGAGATGAATTCTGAACCAAAAGTATAATAGTAGTCTTTTCAATCGAAAAGAACTATCTTTTAACCAAAAAATGACTTTACTGTCAAAAGATAAATTTTAAATCCAAAAGCACCAAATTTCTAACCAAAAAGAGAAATGTGCAACAGTACAGTGGAATTAAAAAAAAATCGACTATTTCAAGAAAAAAGTTCAATTTTCATTCAAATAATTAAATTTTTAACGAAATAATTAAATTTTCAACCAAGAAGGATGAATTCTCAACCAAAATTATAATAGTAGGCTTTTCAAATAAAAAGAATGAACTTTCACCACAAAATAGTTGCACTTTCTTATTGGGTTTTATTAATTCAGTTCGCATTTAAGCGGAAAAAATGAAAAAAGGGGAAGTTTCTTAATAACAGAGAAAAAAAGAGGAATTCTTTTTAAAAAAGGGGAAAAGAGGGGTAGTAGGGTAAAGAGTGTGAAGTACGTAATAGTGAACCTATCTCATAGTAGACAATACATAAAAATTGGTTTTTGCAGGAACGAGTCCCCTAATCTTTTAATATTCCGCTTGGGTGCGAATTTATGAATCCGTTCGAAGTCTAGTAACGATGCAGGCGGATCGAAAAAAGTGGACAGCGGGAGAGTAAACAAACCTTTTGTTTTATCAGAAACGCGGACAGAATATTCGATCACAAATCCACCGCAAATTTTCGCTCTGATTTCGCACGTAACACATACATTCTACGTGTTCTCACACACAGCGAAATTCACAAGAAATTATTTATTTTTCAGATAAAAAAAAAACTTTCGATTGCAAGAAACGCTGGGAGTATACAATTTTTATATAGCTTTCAAATTCTCTCCAATTTTTTTTTATATTATCCGAATAACAAAAAAACTTTTCTCTTGTCCTTCAATTCCCTCTTTTTTTCCTTTTAGCTTGTTCATAGACGAGGCATGAGAAAACAAGATTTAATTCCTCTGGCGAATTTCGCAGAGGAAGAGAGTAGATTTATAGAGAAAAGCAAGAAGGAACTTCGTATTGAGTTTCAGAAACTTACTTTGGCAGGATAAAACGAGAATTCGGGATTTGTACATTTGCAAGAATCCCAATTATCTCAAGAAAATGCCATGATAGTCGTGTAACTTGGTAATATTCTACTTGTATCTAAAATACTGAGTACTTTTTTAAAAGCCTCAAGTAGCTTACATTCAGAATAGAAAACCCAAACTTTGAAATTACGAGTTTCTCGAGAGACAACTTTTCCCTAGACATACTCGTCTCTTAATTTACAAACTAGGTGGAAAGTTGGACTTGCGTAAAGTTTTTTATGTGAGCTGAAGGAAATTGTATTCTCCCTTCAACTGCGGAGGAAGGTACATAAAAAATGAGCAAAAGTTTTTAAGGTACTTTTCAAAATGACCGATTGAAGGAAAAGTTGAAGGATTTCATCCGCGTCTGTAAGGCAGCAATTACCTCTTCAGTTAAGGATGTTTTAGGAATCTAGATATACATTAAAGTTCAAAATTACTTAATCTTTAACTTGAGTTATAAAGTTGACAAAAAAAGGCCCCTTTATTATTGCAACAAATTTTAGAAGAGAAACCTAAGCATAAATAGTAAATATTCACAGAAAAACGGAGACACCGGAGAAGGAGAATGCAGCTATGTTCATGTTATAGTTTCACACTTGAAGTATTCTTAATTTCAGAAAAAAATATCTCATTTCGAGACCATGACAAATGAGCTGCAACAAAAATGATCCTACTGTTTTTCTGTGAACAGTTGAGGTCATCATTGTTTAATTAAATGTAATTATTTGCATTTTCGTGTTTATTCCTCCCCTATATGAAAATATGAATTTTCAACAAAAAAGTGAATTTTAAACCAAATAGTTGAATTTTCAACCAAATAGATGGTTTTTCTAAAAAAAAATATTTCAACAAAATAGTTACATCTTCAACTAAAATGATGAATCTTCATAAAAAAAGGAATTTTTATCAAAGTAGTTCAACTTTTGAACAAGTAGTCGAATTTTCAACAAAAAAGGTGAATTCTCAGCGAAAAATATAAGTCGTAATTTCTACTAAAAAATATTTTAAATTTAAATCCAAAAATATAAATTTTTAACCACAAAAAAATAATTTTTAACCAAGTAATTGAATTTTCTACCAAAAAGATGAATTTTGAACAAAATACATGAATTTTGAGCTAAAAGAAAAAGATCCATTTTCAACAAAAAATGGAAAATTTAAATCTGACAGACTTTTTTCAACATTTTTAGAAATCTTTTGAAATTTTCTTTAAAAATTAAGTTTTCAACATACAAAATCATTTATAATTTTCCCAGGAATCTAAAGAACATTTTTTGTTTTCTTAAGCCCTTTCAATATTCTTAAAAATCTTCAAAAAACTACATTTCGTTAAAAAATTTCGAAATATTTTTAAATTTTGAATAATTATTTTTGAAACTTTTCAAAACTTCTAAAGATCTTTTCAAATTATTATTGGTATTTTCCCTAAGTTTAAAAAAATCTGCATAATTAGAAAAATTATAATATTTTATTGTAATATTTACAATAGATTTAACCAAAAACTTTTGGATTTTAATTGAATTTTGTGAATTAAAATACATGATAGTATTCTAAACTTAAAATTATGTCTGTATATCGATAAATGGGTAAGCAACCATTGTCACCGTGAATAAAGAATAAGGTGGAAACATAATGATTGGCCACAATATCTAAAAAGCAAATGACTAATCTCTTTGCAAAAATTCATTTAAAATTGTTTACATTTTTGATAGACTATGTATATAATTGTTTGTCACTTTGTCTTACAAATAATAAGTGGAAATCATGTCAAAAACAGTTTTTGTCTCCGGTCAATCATTATACAATTTAGTGGCTAATCATTGTGCTTTTAAAATCAGTAACCTACACCAGAGTCTCACTATTTGAACGCGCGATCGCACGCGTTATATGAATTCCTAGAATCGCTGGTCCGCGCAGTTTCTCAGGGGGAAGGGCGAGAGACGGTTGCGACTACGCCTCTGAAGGGACGCATGCGCTATACTACTCAGTCAAGTAAATTGCGCAATATTATGGAAACGGTTCAGGCGGCCCTGACTGTTTACGTTTCGCTGTACGCGCTATATGAACAAGGCTATTTTTAGGCAACCCCCGAGATTGTTCATCTATCGAGGCTCTGGTGTATAACCTGACATGGCCAACGAGGTGGCCAATGACTATACTTCACCACATTCAGTGGCCAATCTACAATAATTCAGCCTATGCTAATCACTATGTCGTCAGGGCCAATCATTGTGTTTTTTGACATTATTGTTAATTTCTTTAAATATAAATTATCTACCACTCTTAGCGCTGAACTATAGTAATTTAAATCTTTATAAAATTAATTATTCAGCTGTGTATTTTGGAATTTCACTCGACGTTTACAGTGTTTCTTACAAATTGTTAAACTAAAAAAGATCCTTAAGTGACCAAACATTGTGCCGATTACCCTATAATCTTCGAGAAAGTAAAACCCAATTTAAGTTGATATTTTTTATCGTTTAAATTGAGAAGACATGTGTTTATTTGTAAGCGTGTTTGAGAACTGACCTCTCACCGCCCACTGCTGAGACGACGTAAACATTATGTTTGTATCTATAATGGGAACTCTTATCCCAGACTTAAATCGCGCACGTAACTTATATTGGATTAGAAGGAATCCTCTTACTGACTTTTCAAGGTTCTTTCGCTGACCTCTGCCATTCTGAGGTACTAATTCCGAAAAAGTAACCCATCATTTTTACATTTTTAGAAAGTGTGGAATGTTACAGATTTTTCTAGGAAATACTGGAATGTTTTGGAATTTTGTAGAATATTTCAAGTGCTGTGTCTAGTCGTCCCGAAAAATTAGGGGATTTGAAAAAGGGGACGGACCAGCAAAGATTATAAAAAAATATTTCACTACTCGTACCCGATTTCGGGAAGGCAAGACACTTCGTAGTTTAAAACATTCTGTTTTGTTCATGCTAAAATTTTGAACATTTCTACATCAGTATGTGTACTCAAATCCTAAAGATTCCCTTACAATATTCTAGGTTTTTTCTAGGTATCTCAAGATCGGATATTTATATAAATAAATAATACTTAAAACATAATTAATAATTTCTTGAATTTGTTTCTGAAGTCCACGAACTTGAATAATAATTCAAACAAATTTTTATTTTATCTTCATATAGGGGAATGTCGTACAGGTTGGGACACTGCATAGGTTGGGACAGCGCGTTTTCTCAATTTCTTTGAACTGGTGCAACTTGTAATTACTGTTACGTATTAGTACATTACTATTGATTCTAATATGTGACAGTAATAATAGTATTACTTGTGACAGTATTACTATTGATACTATAATATGTGACAGTAATAACAGGTGGCACCAGTGCAATGAAATGGGGAAAAACGCGCTGTCCCAGCATATACAGTTTCCCAACCTGTACGACACTCTCCTACTTAAAATTCAGTGCATATTTGACATACTAATATTTTGAATGAAAGATATTTTCCAGGTAAGTAGATAATAGATACCCTGTAAAAACATGGAAAATAAGGAGATTTTACTCGAAAATAGGAGAATATATCCCTATAAAATAGGGGAATATAGCCGGATAATTTTCTGGAATTTTAGGTCCAAGATGACCCTTCTATGTTGAAAATTGAGTCACCGGGGCATTTTTTAGGTTGGAACTTCGAAAAACTGTTTTTCGAGAAAAAAACATTTAAACTTGGCGACTGCCACTAGCACATATGTTATATTTTTTCTTCGGACATTAAATATACCTACTTCCGATTACTATCAAGATATAAGCATAGCCCCTATTAATTCACTATAGGTCCCAGTATCATCCCCCATTCAAACCCAAAAATAATAATTTTGCCCTCAACTTAGAAAAACGTCAATATCTCCTAAACTAGAATGGGCCATAAGGGCCATTTTCATGAGGACGCCCACATATTAAATGCAATTTAAAAAGCTTCGAATTCATAACATTGCAAGTAAAAATTTTGCGTTTTTAACAAGATAGATGAATTTGTATACAAATAGTTGAACTTTCAACCAAAAAAGACGAATTTAGAACAAAATACATGAATTTTAAATAAATACATTTTCAACCATTTTTAATTTTTTAAATTTTCAACAACAAACAAAAAGATAAATTTTCTACCAAAAATGGAAAACCTAAAAACAAAAACGAATTTTCAACAAAATAGTTAAATTTTCAACGAAAAGGATTAATTTTACATTTGAAGATTAAAAATTAAAAGGAGGAATCTTGAACTGGAATAATAGGATTTTTAACCCAGAAAATGAATTGCAGCCAATAAGAATAATTTTCTACTAAAAAAGACGAATTTTGTACTAAAAGACATAACTTTTCAACAAAAAATCGAACAGTAAAATTTGCAGTGGAAAAAGTTCTCTTCAACCGAAGAGATTAATTTTCATCTAAAATTATTGAATATTTAACTGGATTAGTTACATTTTCAATTTAAAAAAATTAATTTTAAACAAAAAGAAAAAGAATTTTCAATAAAATAGTTCAATTTTAAACCAGATAAATTTTCAGTTAAAATGATGAATCTAACCAAACAATGTATTTTTTTCAAAAGAGCGAGTTTAATTTTCAAACAAATAGTTGAACCAGTACAAATGAAAACATTGTTATTTAATTTCATATTACAATGAAAAAAAAACATTTAAGCACACTCTCGACAAAATTCCCCGACATTTCCAGGGTTCTCCCGGTATATAAAAATTCCCTGACAATTCCAGGTTTTGCACTCTCTTTAACTGAACCAGTAAAATTGACACTGGTTAAATCAGTATTTTGAGTTATCACTGGTGAACCAGTGATTTTCCTATTCCTATTATACCAGTGACGCCAAATGAAAAATTCAACCAGTGATATAGCGCTCGACGCGGCGTAGACATGAACCTCCAGTCGTCTGGTACGCGCGTATCGCCCGTCGGGTCTTTGCATTTCTAGAGTGAAAACTAAGTTTATTTTGTACTAGTGTTTGCGTTAAAAATATTTGGGGCCTAGCTGGAATAAAAAGGGGATAGAATACATTTCGCTGGAAAGTGGGGAGGCCCCCGGCTACTTGGGTTTGACTTTGAGCGACGCGACACGTTGACATAATGACGGTCCTTCCCACATTTAGGCATAATATCCTAGTATATCGCAGCCCGGCCCTCATTTATTCTTGCGAGAGTAAAGGGTGTTTTTTAAAAGATAATTTTTCAAAGGTTAGCACAAAAGTGATGAATGAGAAGTTTCATACCTAACCAGCTAGCGGACAACCACCCGTACGACCAGATGACTCTTCGTACTGAGTAGCCAGTGAACCTCACTAATTAAATCAGTGATGGAATTCCACTGAGTGAACCAGTGAAATCTCACTGGTTGTTAGTGACACACTTCTGGTTGTTTCAACCACCGAGATTTCACTGAAAATCAGTGAGATTTCACTGGTTCACTTTATGAGAGCAGGTATACTCATACCCTTGAACATTATCAACTTCTCATACCACGGAGAAAAATGCGGATCTATGAACAAGTTTTGAGGACCGGAAATTTAAAAGTGAATCCCAAACATTCTGGATTGTGTTCAGAAATTCAGGACCTCTTTCCCGACTGAGTTGGGACTGGTTCCCAAACTGTAGGCCGCCACAGTAGGCTACCACTGTAGGCAGCACTCTTCTTCTCAATAGAGCGCTGGGCACACAGTACTCTTCTAGCAAAATTCATCCTGGATCCGATTTGCTCGAAATATAGGACTCAGTCCTTATTTTTCGAATTCCATTTTTCTCCGTATACTCTTATCTGAATTTAGCAATTTCCTTAATTTCTTACAAATTTGAAAGCATCACAATTGTAAAAGCTTCTTTGACATTGTCTTCTCTTATCAAAAGCAATCCATTAACTTATTTTCCAATTAGGTATATAAACAATGAGTTTATCACGTTTCTCCTTTCCACGCGTAATTTGATATTGAAACTTGAAAGAAAAGCAGGAGCGTGAGCAGGTACAACGATCGATGGATGTACAATCGCTATCAAAGCGAAAGGTAAAAGTGGGGCGAGTTAATGAATTCCCTTAAATTGCGACCTCGTGAAGGCACGACCCTCTATTATTATTATCTTTCCCGCTTAAGCTCTCATGGATCAATAGAAATCTATAGATTTCTATCGCCTCACATAGTTGCAAACTACCCACAAGAGAAAATTCTCATGCAAAGGCATCAACTGAGACTCTTTTTCTTGGACAAGCATGTTTCCACATTTTTCCACATTTTCCCGGTTTCGTTTTCAAAGAAAATCTGAGCAAATCGATCGTCAACCGCTGGAATAGGTCACTAGGTCGGTGAAAGTGTTTGACATTTTCCCAATCCCGTTTATCTCGAACCCTGCGGGATACAATGGATGGAAAAATACATCTACGATTTTACAGATATATGCTAATTTACGAGTTTGCCAAGCTTACTCCGGGAAATTGAATTTAAAGCTGAGTCCCTGCCATTAATTGGATACTAACTGCCCACCGCAAAAGACACGTACACAAAATTAAAAATAGGAGATTTGGAAAATTAAAGCCCAAACATTTAAAAATACAAAGCATCTTCACGTAAATTGTTTTTTTTAAATTAGTGACCTGTTTTATGACCGTTATAATTTGTGTGTGTGTAAAAACAAACTGAGACCTTGATGATCAATAAAGTTAATACAAAAAAATCTTCGTTACTAAAATTACTTTAAAGAATTTTATTGGAAGATTTACTTTAGAAAATTGTTACTAAAAAAATTGTAAATCCTCATCCAATAGTTGATTTTTCAACCAAAAAGATGAATTTTCTATCAAGAACGACGGATTTTCAAGAAAATACATGATGAAGTTTCAACTAAAAAATATCAATTTTTTTTATTATTATTATACCATTAAGCCATTTCCCTTTCATGGTGGGCGTGACTTGCTCGGTGAGGAAAGGAGTAATGTGAGGTAGGGTGTATAGATTTTTTTTTTTTAGATTGATCTAGAATTCTCGTGTTATTTATTTAAATGACACGTTCTTTCCGCAACACTGCTCCGACCCAGGTTGCTGATCAATCTCTCTAGCGATCACCCCAAGTGAAGAGCCTCACAAAATTGTTATGTGTGGTTCCCCACTTGGGCCCATTAAGTATCCAAAGTGAGTTGAAAAAAATAATTTTTAGTCAAAAGAAAAGAAATTTTTACAAAATAGTTCGATTTTTAACCAAAGAAACTAATTTTCAACCAAAATGATGATTTAGTCACCAAGAAGATAATAATTCTACCACAAAAGACGAATTTTCGATAAAATAGTTAAATTTACAACCAAGAAGATGAATCTTTTAAACAAAAAAGATGAGTTTTCACCAAAAAAAAACGGAATTTTCAAACAAAACTGGAACAGTTACGTTTTAAGTAAAACAATTAGTTTTCAATAAAGAACAACGAATTTTTAACAATATAGTTAAACTTTCAGCCTAACAAATGATTTTTCAACCAAAAGATAAATTTTCTACCAAGAAGATGATTATTCTGCCACAAAAGATGAATTTTAAATAAAATAGTTAAATTTTCAACTAAAGATGATCAATTTTCAACCATACATGGAATAGTAGTTATAAATAGTTATAATATAGTTATAGTTATTATAGTTATAGTTATTATTATAGTTATAGTTATAGTTATAATAGTTGAAAAAATTAATAAAAAAGATAGAATTTTCAACAAAATAGTTAAATTATCAACGAAAAAATGGTTTTTAACTAAAATGATGAATCATCACACAAAAAGATTATTTGTTAACCAAGCATTTCCACCTTCAACTAATTAATCGAGTTTTCAACCATAAAAGAGGAATTCTCATCGAAAAATGTAATAGTTGATATTTCAACTGAAAACCGAAAATATGAATTTTCAACAAAAAAAGTTCATTTTCAACCAAATAGTGGCATTTTTACCAAAATAGTTTAATTTTCAGCCCGAAAAGACGAATATTCGACAAAAAAGAATGATTTTCTAACAAAATTGTTCAATTTTCGACAAAATAATCAAATTAACTTCAAGTTCAGTTTAACGAAAATTCCCTGACTCTTCCAGGTTTTCCCGGACTTTTCCCTGACTTTTCCTAACCAGTATTAAGTTCAGTGATTTTCCACAATTCTCTGACCTGTAGAAACCCAGATTATCACATATAAAAAAAACATTTTATCAAAATATGAATTAAAGAAACAGGGATGATTTTTTAGGGCTTTTTCGCCTCTTAGTTCTCGTAAGACCCTCACAATACAACTGATCTCCCGCCAATTCGTATCGTTTATCGTCCACCTTAACGGACATTCAACACATTGTGCAGGATTTATCCGAATGTAACGATGGGTGGAATAGCGATGCGATGATGGTGTCGGAAACGATTTCTCTAAGGGGCGAATACAACAAGATTTATTGCATTGCTCGTGCGGCGCTCTTGAGGCAAGAAAATTCCTTAGCGAGTTCACATTTTTCGCTTCACTTCCGAAATAATTATGTCAAAAATATATTTCTCTGAAAGTAATATTTTACCACACTACACAACTTCGATGTAAGAAAATACACTTTTTTGGAATTGAAGTATCGCTTTTTGCAATTATTACATTTCTTTATCGTCTCTTTCTCTTTTCCAAACATAGAAGTAAGTCCATCAAATCGTCAATGGATTTTTTAAGCAGATATAATAGATTTATCAACTTTCGTGTCTTGTCTTGTCTCGTCACACATGCAGAGGAATTGGTTAAGAGCCAAACGATTTTGCATATGTGTGGTTGTAAAACAATGTGTTCGAAGTGTCGAAACATATACTGGCCAAATGTCGTTTATCAACCTTTCAAATCCAGTTTGAACTTGTTGCTGTAACTGATTTGTAATCTCTGAATGAGCCTATTTTATTAGCAGCAGAATATTTTAACCCAAAATATTTAAAATCCTTTGAAATCTTTTGAAATCCCTTGAAACTTTTTCAAGCTCTTGAAAATACCTTACAATTTAAAAAAATATATTAAAAACTTTTAAAATTTCTGGGATCCCTTCAAATAATTTAAATCTATTACAAATTTCTTGAAATATTTTTAAATGCCCTACAATATTTCAAAAGAATGCAAGAAAATTCAAAAATAGGTCTGGACCTGAATTCAATAGTGGTTAAACCATAAGTTAATTTATTGGAAGAAAAGTGACTAAAGTGAAATTTTCATTTAAAAAAGCGACTATAGTTACTTAATCTTAAAAAAGTGACCAAAAGTGATTTGAGAAAAAAAAGTAACTAAGTGTGACAGTGTGACAGTCAGTCCTGATTATTCTTTACAGTTACTTGAAGTGCTTTTTACAGAAATACCCTGAAGTTTCCAATTTTTTAAAAAATCCCTGATTTTTCCCTGAATTTCCCTGAACAACAAAACTCCCTGACTTTTTCCTAATTTCTAGGTTTTCCCTGACCTGTGGCCACCCTATTTAAAAATGGTGCTGAGCGAGAAGAGTATATAAGACGGAAATTAATGACGCGAAAAGTGCTTGTTTTCTATTAAAAAATCAGCACATGCCTCTTAAACTACGACCCAAGGCAGATTTATGTGTAAACATCTTCGATAGTGGTTAATATAAACTAAAATCTTACATTATTTAACACCAACTAAAATTCTAAGATTTTTCAATGATGTTGAAACATCAAAACTGTTATTTTACCACAAAAATCTTCTAAAAGGCTTTAAATGAGAAGAAAATGAGTACAACTCTCTGAACGTGATGATTAGCGCTTCTTGAATGTGCAAGGGTTGAACAAGAAAGACCTTAATCACGCTTTGTATTCTGTTACGAGATAAAGGGTCTATTGATCGCCACCTGGAACAAACATCCGCGCAAATTAATCATCCTTCTCATTTTAACGGCGTCATTAATTGCGGTTGCTTGATGAATTGTCTTTTCCCTCTATTTCCACCGTTTCCATGTATCAAGCGGCTCCAAGCTTATTTCGCAGCTGGTGGTCGGTCATACACGTATCCCTGCATACAAATTTTACGGAAATTTTATTAACGCATACAACACGTTCATGACTCGGAGCAACTGGTTTGATGGTCCGCAGTTTTAAAAAGGACGCGCTCAGAATGTTTGCACTTTGTAACACGATATCGCGCTCCGCAGGGAAATTCTGGACTGCTTAGAATGAGTATGCGAGCTACTATTCCGTGAAGAAATTCGATAAAAATTTTGCACTACCTAATGTGTTTTAATGAGTCGGTGCAATAGAGGGTTCAAATGAAAAAAAATCTTAGATTTTGTGGGTACGTTCCACGGGACGAGAAAAATGGGAAATTTCTTGAAAACAGGGGAAAAACTAGACATATTTTTAAAAAGCGGAAAAAAGGGGAAATAGTGTGAAGTCTGCGCTCATTTAAACGAATTTTCGGAAGCATTAAAATTGATTTGAGGAGGTCTTTGGTGTAAAAGGAGTGATGCTGGGAATGCGGTGACGCGCAGTATTTACCAAACACTTGGTACTTTTGTGCAATTCGGACTGACACATACACATACATATGTACTATAAACACACAGATATCGAGTCGGTGTAATGCAAAGCGTTTGAGTCTGGGTCGGGGGTGAAGGTTATCATCCCCCAGTTGGCACGATTTCAAAAGCCAAGAGCATTCGAGGAGCTTTCCCGACGCACTTAGCCGCGGATTGAGAAGCTATAAACCTCAGGGAGCTTGCCATCCCATCCACTTGTCAATGAATTATTTACTTCGATCGAAACCTATTCGTCGTCACGGATATTGTTCTTTCACTATGCCAATTGTAGAGTGTACAGGTATTGCCTCTACTTACACTGAGTCCAAGACCCACTTTCCGTTAATTAATCCTTTACCACTTAATCCCAAGCAAGAATTTAATTACGGATATTCAATTATCTGAGATGTTTGTAGAAAGTCTTTGATTTAAGACTATCATTAGAAAATAGCAGATATATATAATATGATTGTATCACGGAATAAAAATTGTCTTACACAATTTGTTGTTTAAATTATGAAAACCGATTCGATGTGAAGGCATAATGGAACCAAAAAAATTTTCGTGTAAAAGAATTTGGAAAATTTACAATCTGAAGATGTGCGAAATTGATGTTTTAGAAAAACTGTTTCTTTGCGTAAGCAATCTGAATTGCTACACTAAATTACTAAGATAGCTATGAAAAATTATTTATCGCGATTGCCTGAAGTTTGAAACCAATGGTTTCTCAATTTATAGAAACAAAATGTTCAAAAATTTAAGAAAACAAGTAAACATTGAATTTTGACCTAATGTAGAAGTTCATACTTCCACTTTTGTGAATTAATTTCGTATTTCTCTTTAGGAAAACCATTCAGTTCTATCTTTGAAAAAAACAACTCGACCATACCATGCCTAAAAGTAGAGTATTGGGACCCCCATGAATTGTACTGACTGTGGAATCAGTCGACTTAAATCTAGATAACAGGCGTGAGAGAAAAAAGGTTTAAACAAATTATTATCTGGAGAGTTTTAAGGTTTTTTTAAATTTCATTTGTTTTACATTTTTGGGGGTGTCTAAAGTCTTCTTTACTTTTTCCAGATTTTAAGATACAATTCTTAGAGACATAACAAAAAATTTGGGACTTGAGGGCTTTCTTGGAAATTTTTGGTAATTTATGGTAATTTAACCGTAATTTTTGGAAACTTATCGCTTCGAATTGGCCAAATATGTTAACGCGATCAATTCATCGCTTGACGATCATTTTTTGTGAGGTCAAAACGTGAGCTCACACGGTAAATCCCGGAGATATTATTTATCTGAAGTTGGACAAAAACGTTGCAAACAATTTGCAACTACAATTATCCGACGACGGATAATTTTTATCCTCCTCGTGATAAAAATTAGCTACCATCGGATAATTGTAGTTTTCAATTGTTTGCAGCGTTTTGACCCATCTGCAGATAAATAAAATTTCGCTCTCTTAAACTGAACCAGTCAAATTGTAACTGGTAGAATCAGTATTTTGAATTATCACTGGTGAACCAGTGATTTTTCTACTTTGACTGGACGAACCAGTAAGAGATTCAACTAAAATAGCGCTACTGATTCTACCAGTTACGCCAAATGATGGATTGAACCAGCGATATAGCGCTCCACGCGGGCAAGACATGAACCTCCAGTCGTCTGGTACGCGCGCGTCGTCGGTCAGGTCTTTGGCATTTCTCGAGTGAAAACGAATCTTATTGTGTACAAGTGTTTGTTTTATAAATATTTGGTGCCTGTCTGCAATGAGCAGGGGATATAATATCTTTCGCTTGATAGTGGGAGGTCCCTGGCCATGGGTTTGACTTTGAGCAACGCGACACGTTAACATAACGACGGGTCTTTCCACAATCAGGCGCAACATATTATATCCCATTATATTGCAGCCCGGCCTTCATTTATTGTTGTGAGGATAAAGTGAGATTTTTAAAATTTAATTTTACAACTCTTACCACAAAAGTGCGATGAATGATAAGTGCCATACCTAAACAGCTGACAGGCGACAAGGCGTACGACCAGGTGACTACTGGTACTGAGAAACCAGTGAACCTCACTGATTAAACCAGTGTCGGAACTTCACTGAATGAACCAGTGAATGTTCACTGATTGTCAGTGACACACTTCTGGCTATTTCAACCAGTGAGATTTCACTGGTTCATTTTAAGAGAGCGGGGATTTACTGTGCATAGATGTATAATTTTCATTATTCACCTCTGACGTCACACTTGCTCTTGCTCTCTACGTTATACCCAGTAATAAAAAATATGTTACCGGATATAATCTTGGACTATTAACTACGGGACAGCGATCTACATTATTAAAACCACCATCTCTAGATATTACGAAATATATATTACGGGATAATATCTTGGATTATAAAACTTTATGATCTGAGATAATAAAATCTATACTCCAAGATTTAAGAATCTAATTTTCTAAATCTAAATCAGGTGTGATCTAGCACTAATAATCATTTTATAACTTATTTATTACTTGTTACAATGCGAGCAGATGCATATGACACGCATCACGATGCGACGTACCATCTGAGACTACACAGACGCCTGGATATTTTACAATCTGAGATGTTACAGTTTAATGTCTCCAGATTATGCGAATTTAACATTTGGAGATTATATTTGGTAACATCTTCATATATAAAAAAAAATATTATTCATTATACGCGCTAATATACTTTTCTATACGGTGCATTATTCTTTAATTCTATTATCCAGTTCGTATAATCCATTTTTCTCAGTGTAGGGAGCAAAAGTACACTTTTACTGACGTCAAAATGCTCGAAAAGCACTACTTTAGCCCCACTTTACAGGCATCAAACAGAGCTGAATTTATCCATGTGTTACAAAAAGCCTATTTCCCAACTATTGTTTTTTTAAAAGACATTTTTAGAAATTAATTCGAGACCGAAGCCTTATACGAAGATGAATTCGCAGTGACGCATTAGGTCGTGTGTCGCAGTCACGTAAATCCGATAGATGTAATACAGAAGGAGGAAACTTAAGCCACACAAGCAAAACTTTTATCCCCTGACGCTAACGTTTTCTCCCTTTCGCCATTTTTTTCCGAGTATAGTTTTCAAAGCTCGTTCTCTCACAGAGCGATAATTGGACGCCTTTTGCACTTCCGTAATTCGACAAGAGTCAAAGGTAGAACCAAAGGATATAGATATAGCATTATAGAATAATATACACTGAGGGTGTTTGCAACAAAGGAATTTAGAGAATGTGTGAGTTAAACGGACGTAAATGTATTGTTTAAATATATGTGTATATGCTTCTGTGTGTGTACGTGTTCATGCATATATGTGTAACTGAATTTGCGTAATTCCATATGTATACTATGTAGAAAAAGGGAAATTCTGCCCGTTCACAGTAAATCCCAGGATATTTTTTATCTCAAGTTGGATAAAAATGTTGCAAACAATTAACGACTACAATTATCCAATGTCCGATAATTGTAGTTTTCATTTGTTTGCAACGTTTTTATCCAACTTCAGATGAAAAATATCTTTGGGATTTACTGGGTTCCCTTTGGGAACGTCCATTTATTACGTAAGGATGATGTTCGAAATTTTAGACCCCCCGCCCTACTTACTTAAGATTTTATATTTTGTACTCAATATATTAACAACATATCAATTATTTTTACGGTAAACAAGATTTGAAAACATTTTAACAAATTTCAAAAGATTTAAGGTATTTCAAACGATTCCAAAGGATTATCAGAGAGGTTTCAGATTTCAAATGGCTTTAAGAGATTTCAGGATTTTGAAGAAATTACCTACAAAGCATTTCCAAGAATTACAAAATTTTTTCGGATCTTAATGAGATTTCTGAAGCATTTTAAAGATTTCAAAAGATTTCAACAGATTAGAAAAATCAGATTCCCAGACAAAATTACGGGTTTTTAAGAGATACCGAAGGATTTCGATCGATTTTTAGTAATTTACAACAATATTCACGGGATTTTAAAGGATTTTAAGAGGTACTGAAACGGAAATGGCTTAATGGTATACTGAAGTATTTTCACTTTTGAACGATTTCAGGGGATTTTAATGGGATTTCGATGATTTAAAGGAATTTGATGAGATTTCAAAAGATCTGCGAAAATTTGAAAGGATTTTAAGGGATTTTAAAAGATTTAATGAAATTTCAAAGGATTTCCAAATATGATAAACTATTTTAAGGGATTACGAGGAATTTTAATGGTTTTAAACAAATTAAGGAAATTCAAAAGATTCGGAAAAAAATTCCTCCAAATTTGAAGATTTCAATGAATTTTGAAGGGATTTCAAAGATTTCAAGTCAACTTGTAATATTTCGAAATATATCACGAAATGTCAAGGTTTTTAAAAAACCTTTCTAACTTCGTTTTTCGCAGAGTTAGTCACTTTCTAAGTAAGCCTGTTTTTAATCCGGTTTTCGTAAGTGGACGCACTATTTTGACCGGTAGTGTTTATAATAGGAAATATCACATAATGAAAAATAAATAAAGCAAATAATGATATAATGTGTATAACAGTATAAAAAGTAATTTCAACAGCCAAAACAGATTTCAATTAGCATATTTGAAAACAAAATAACCAGAAAGAGGAAACTTACGTAAGGTTTTCCGCACCCCCTCCACCCCACCCAAAAAAGCCTTACGCAATTAATGGACGCTCCCTTAGTGGAAACGTGGAAAGTGGCTTAGCTTGACAGGGGTTCTCCACTGTGAACGTGTCTTACTGCAAACAGCCGTAACTACTGTTTGTGCATTCGGTGACGAAAAATTACAGAAACTGACCAAAAGGGTCACCAGGGTCCGCAATTTTCGATTAAGGCACAAAAACAGAAGAAAGAGGGAAGATTTTTTTAATCAAAATACAAAACTTTTATTTCATTTAAAAATAGAATGTTTTACAATAGAGCTAATAAAATAAAAAAGAAAGGCTGTGGGCCTGGCCAAGCGGCTATTTGTACCGAAATGTTTGTTCAAACAGCGGCAATTTCTCGGTACATATAGACACTGGGATGGGCCGAAAATCCCTTTTTTTCGAGTAGCGGATTCTAATAGTAGGTAAAAGTTTTATAAATAAAATATTGGGAAAATTTCCTTATTATCAGTAAGCCCTTTAAATTATAGTTCGATCGAATAATATCTTCTGTTCTGTGTAAGGATTTAAAGTTAAAAATTTTTTAAATTAAAAAAAAATTCCTATGAGCCAAAAAACTATGTTGAATTTGCTGTAGGTGCAATTTTTGGTAGTGAATACTAATATAAAATTATAAAATAAAAACAAAATTTGTTTTCACGTTAGAACTTTTTTAAAGCTTGCAAAAAACGAGTTTTTTGGATTGAGTCAACTGTATATTTTTATGAAGAAACTCCAGCTCTCATCGAAGACACATGCCATTGTTTTGTAATCATGATAGAAAAAAATTCATGGTTTCAAATTTGTGAATTTTTTGTATGATAGCATGTTCCTCCGATTCAAGCTAAAGAAATTTCCAGCACGAAATGTTCAAAAAATTTCAAAAAATGTGCAGTTAACACAATCCAAAAAAACTTTTTTTTTACATTTTAAGAAAGTTCTAACCTGAGTACAAATTTTTTTTAATTTATAATTTTATATCATTATTCACAGCCAAAAACTGTATCTACAAAAAGATTCAAAGGTTTTTCGGTCAACTCTGATAGACTCCCATAAAATATAAGCTGGCTTCACTCTCCCCAAAACGTAAGAAAACAGAGGGTAAATATAGGGTATATTTTTACAATAACAAACTACTATTTTTAAAGTATAGATTTCTGGGTTTCTGAAAATAAGGGTAGAAATTTCTATAAGAGTGTTTTTTTTCGAATAATATTTTTCAAAATCAGAAATGACTTCAAATTTAAATACATCATAATTTGGATAACTGAACATTTGAAAATTTTATACATTTATTAATTAAAAATTCTAATGCTTTCCAATTTTGATATTATAATTTATTATAATTTTGGATTTCAATGTTTCTTCGTTTAGATACTGAAAAAGTTTGTAATTATTCTTAATTTGGATATTTTTTTGACGCTGTTTCAAACTTAAGTTTTTAAAATTAGAATCTTGTTAGTCCTAGGGTTATTTTTAATTTGGATACTTCAAAAAGTTTATTTGATGAGAAACAGGCGAAGAATTCGAAATAACTTACTTGTAAACGACAACAAAATTATACATAGAGGAAATAAGGACTAAACCTTTTGATTTTGAACTGCAATTAATTAATTTTACAAATATACCTTATTTAAACATCTATTTGTTAACTCTATGAACAAAAAAAATAGTGTTATGCAAAATAATATTCCCATTTTTCTATAGAAAATTTAACAAACTTAGGAAGAGTTGTTACAAAGGCCAATAAAGCCATCAATAAAAATGTCATTGATTTGAACGTTCAGAACTTCAAGCACATGTAAATAACAATTTTTCGAAATTCTGTTCATAACGGTTTTAAGTAATTTAGTAGAACATTTATCGATAAATATTCGGAATATGTAAAAATCATTTCTCCTTTCACTGAAAAAAAATAATTTTAAATAATGAGAGTATCAGCTGAATAAATACCATTCCCCCCCCCCCCTCCAACTGTATGAATTATTTAATTATATTTTTACCCCACTGAAACATTGTAAATAATTAATACATACTTCTACAATTTGGATCAATTTTGCGTTATATATAATCTAGAAATAAATTAATTTTTGCATTTTACCTAGTTTTCATTCTCATAATTTTAAAAACTTTTTTAATCAAGTATGGACGTTTTCCTGGACATTTTTGGACGTCAAAGAATACACATTTTTCACATATTTATTAAATTTAAAAATGTCCTTACTAAATTTTGTCAGAAAATACGCAGTTTTTAAATTTATGAAATGGATCATTGAAAACTGGATAAAGAGCATTTTGGGATTCAAATTCAGAAGAAAGTTAAAGTGGATACAACAATAAAGTATACCCTCAGGAAAACAAATTTTCTTGAACCGAAAAAACTGTTTTCTTGGATATACATGAAAACTTGGTTAAATCAAACAAATTTTGATTGATTCAACATAATATTTGATTTACCCAACCAAATATTCAATCTACCAAAAGATTTGGTTAATACAACCAAAAATTTTGTTCTTCATCTAACCACATTCTATGATTGAACCAACACAAATTTTGTTGATTTAACGAAATCATTTTCTAAGTGTATAATGTAAGATATTTAAAAAAAAGTATAATATTACTAAAAATAAGTATGAATCGAAAATTTCTTGTTTTTCTAGACACACGACACGCTGGACTTCTGCATATTATTATTAATAACGATACTACATATAATGTGACAACTAATTGCTGCGGCGTGCCGGCACTGATTGCGTTATCGCCGTTGCGTGTAGAACATCAAATTAATGCGACGTTAATTCAGGAGTAGTTCCATTAAACCAAAAGATGATTCCTCTCACTCAAATCTACAAATTTCCATGATTTTCTCTTCCATAATCAATAAAACATATATATTTTTTTCCCCCCGCGAATAGAAGTTGATTAAAACTTCAAGATTGTTGCTTATTATCAAAATGATAATTCGAATTTTGGTCTATTAATAGCCCGATTCATGATGTGTTATTGCTCAATAAGAAGGTCGCATCGGGTAATTGATTATCTCAGAGCTCGATACCTCTTGAATGAAAAAATCCCCAAAGCTCTCTTCTGTTTTTTTTTATTTTATCAAATATTTTCTTTTCTCAACAAATAATTTATTATAAAAAATACATCTTCCATGTCCATCATAGTCTTAACTTCCAATAGAAGTTTTTATAATTATAATATAAGAATATCTATCCTCTAAATTCCGTGCTCATAATTTTTCTTATTTGCAATGATCGTGACGCGCAGAAAATTATTATGTCGAGGGGTTTAACTTTCTTTAAAACTCCTCATGATGCTTATTGCTTACCCTATCAGGATGAAAAACTGAGAATTTTCCCCTTTTTTTCTTTTAGAAAGTCATACACCGATAAAAATGGAGACTTGATTAATTTTCTGAGTAAAAGGTAAAAGGGTAGTGCGATTCAAACGCGAAAACCGGATGGTAGTCCTCGCGGAATGATCGTCGCGAGGTAACTGACGTATCTTGAGCCCTCTCGGCAGTATTCAGAGGTGAGCGGAAGCGCGCAACTCACCCCCCGATTCACCCAACCCCTGACGGCCAAGCCACCCTATTTCCCCCTGAAACTTCACGGTAACGGTAACGGTAACGTTGCCAGCGACGCTACTCCACCCTGCGACTCCTCATGACACAGATGTGCGGAATGATCGTGTACGTTCTACGAGTCGAAGGATATACAATATACATTATATATCAAAGAGCGATGCTTACTGAGACCAATGAAATTTACTTGAACGCCCTACATACCTACTATTGCGACATGTAATTCTATATAGATTATATACATTTATATAGCGAGTTTCTAGTCCATATTTAAGGAATTTAGGAAACCGTCTTCACCTTCAACTAACCTTCAAATTTTTCCACAGTTTACCCAGGGTGGCTAAAAAACTTAATTTCCAAAATTCTCTGACTTTACCCTGACAAATTTTTCATTTTCCCTGTACAGAAATATTCGTAGTGCTCAATATGAACCAATTATGGTTCAATTTTGTTTCAGTACATTTTGATACCGTTTCTTTATTGAAAATATAAATTTATATTTATTAGTTTAATTTTTAACCAAATGATTAAATTTTCAACAAAACAATTGAGTTGTTAACCAAGTAGTTGATTTTCAGCCTCCAAAGATGAATTCTCAATTAAAAAAATGTAATAATTGATATATCAACCAAAAAAGACGGAATTTCTAGCAAAAAGGACGAATTTTGAAACCAAACACACGAATTTTCAACAGAATACATGAATTTTCAAACAACTAGTTGAATTTTCAACTAAAAAAATATATTTAAAAAAATGGAAAAGTTAAATTTTCAGTAAAAAAATTATATTTCAACAAAAAAATCGAATTTTCAACAAAATAGTAAAATTTTCAATCAAAGAGATGAATTTTCAACTAAGATGATAAATTTTTCAACCAAAAGGGCGAATTTTCAACAAATAAAGATTTTTCAATTAAGAAAGAAAAAAATCCAAATTGCTGAACTGTCATGCCGAAAGGCAAATATTCTGTAAAACCGTTAAATTTTCAACCCGAAAATATGAATTTACAAGAAAAAAGTTAATTTTAAACCAAACATTTGCCTTGTCAACAAAAAAGGAGGAAATTTTAATAATGTTTTAAAAAGCAGTTGACTTTCAAATCAAAAAAAAAAAAAATTAATTAATTTTAGACTAAACAGTTGCATTTATAATCAAATAGTTGAACTGTCAAGCAAAATAAACGAATCTTTAACCAAACAGTTGAATTTTCAACCTAAAAAGATGAATTTTCAATTAAATGGTCAAATTTTCCAGCAAAAAAGAAGTAACTTCAACTAAAAAAATTTGCATTTTCAACCAAATAATTGAGTCTTCAAGTCAAAAAGGCGAATTTTTTAGAAGAAAGTTGAATTTTTAACCTACTTATTTTCTACCAAAAAATATAAACTTTCAATCCAAAAAATCTGAATTTTCTGTCCAAACAGACGAATTTTCAATAAACTAATTAAATTTTCAACAAAATAATTGACTTTTTAATCAAATGGTTGAATTATCGACCTACAAAGAAGAATTTTCAACAACAAAAATTAATTAACATCCGAACAAAATAGTCAAATTTTCAAAAAAAGAGATGAATTTTAAAATAAAATCATGAATTTGTTAAACAAAAAGGCGAATTTTCAACAAATAAAGATTTGTCAATCAAGAAAGAAAAAAAATTCATCTAAATTGTTGAAATATCTTGCCAAACAAATTTTCTGTAAAACAGTTAAATTTTCAACCCGAAAATATGAATTTTCAACCAAGCAGTTGCATTTTTAATAAAAAAAGGAGAAATTTTCAAACAAAGAAGATTAGTTTTCTATGAAAAAAAAAAACGAATTTTCAACTAAAAAAGTTCAACTTTCAACCAAAAATGGAAAAGTTACATTTATACTTGAAAATAATATTAAACCTAAAAAAACAATTCAATTTTTAAATAAAGAGATGACTTTTCAACTAAAATGATGAATTTTACAACCGAGAAGACGAATTTTCAACACATCGAGATTTTTTAGTCAAGAAAGAAAAAAAAATCATCCAAACTGTTTAACTTTCAAGCCAAAAGACAAGTTTTCACTAAAACAGTTGGATTTTCAACTCAAAAATAAGAATTTTCAACAAAAAAGTTAATTTTCAACAAAAAACAGGACATTTTAGTACAAGAAAATAAGTTTTTTATCAAAATGATGAATTTTCTACTATGATGTTGCGAAATGATTATCTGAATTTAATTTTCAAAATTATATGTATAAAAAACAGGACATTTTAGTACAAGAAGATACGTTTTTTTATCAAAACGATGAATTTTCTACTAAAAAAGTTCAATTTTCAACCAAATAATTAAATTCTCAACCAAAGAGATGAATTTTCAATCAACGAAACAAATTTTTATTTTTCAATTAATAAAGATCAATTTTCAACAAAATAGTTAAACTTTCAACAACAGATACGAATTTTCAATACCATTTGGTACCTTTTTGACCACGCTTCGATCACTGAATTTTTCGAAATTGAGTTTAATTCAAGAAGAAATTGAAGCTTCTAAGCTCTCTTCGAATGTAAGGTTTCTCAAAATCGAAATTTTTTTCTTGAATTAAATCCATCTGAAATGCAATTTAAATTGCATTTCAGATGGATCTACTTTCAAAATCAACGGAATCATTTCGATTTTGAGAAATCTTACATTCAAAGAGAGATTAGAAGCTTCAATTTCTTTTTGAATTATACTCAATTTCAAAAAATGCAATGTTCTATGTAAGCCTGGCCAAAAGGCCAGAAATGTATCCATCTATTATAGAAAGAGTTTTAGAAAATATAAGCACACTTTAGTCTACTATCGTTAAATTGTCTGTGACTTGAATAAATAAATAAATGAAAATCCATATAATATTTGAAAAGTGACTCGTTCATCCAGTAAAATGAAAGAGTCAGCATACAACGGCTTAGCTCCTGAGTTTTTTTGCACACTACCGATACCAATACCTATCACTGGAAAGTCGAAAGTTTTTCACGCTAACTTTTCTCTTAGAACTTTTATAGACAGTTTTCCAAAATAGAAATTTATTGAGTTTCTGGATGATTCTGTCGGGACTGATTTTAGTTTTGATGTTAGCAAACGAGCTCTCAACCAGAGAAAAGTACTTTTGATAATATTTTATCGTACTTCATGATGAAAATATTAAACTGAAATTTACAACTTTCAGAAGCAACGAAAAATATTTCTAAGACGTTATTCTTGAAAAAATCATAAGATAAAAAAACAAACAAAGAAAATAGTTAAAGAAGCGTCCATTAATTGCAGAAGGCTTTTTCGGGGGAGGGGGCCCGGAAACTCTTACAAATCCTTACTCCTTACCACAAAGCACTTTTTACATAAGTTTCATCTTTCTAATTATATTTTTTTAAATATGATAATAATTAACACTTTTTTAGGATGTTGAAATTACTTTATATAGTATATTATATATATTATACCATTATTTGTATTATTTATTTCAGATCACAGAAAAAAGTTTGAGATTAAGGCGAAAAGTCTTCCGTACATTTGTTGACCTAGAAAAAGCGTTTGACAAGGTGGATAGAAGTAAACTTTGGGAAGTCTTAAAGGAGTATGGAGTCAATGGATGGCTCCTACAAGCAATAAAAACAATATATACAGGTAGTAAAGTGAGTGTCAGTGTTAATGGGAAACTGAGTGACTTTTTCGATATTATGCAAGGCGTTAAACAAGGATGCGTTATGTCCTCATGGCTATTTATCATATTTATGGACAAGTGTCTAAGAATGGCCCTCTTCGACGAAGAAGGTGTAGATCTCGAGACAGTGAGGGTACGTGGCTTAGCTTTCGCAGATGACAAGGTTGTTATAGCAGAAGCAATCGAAGACTTGCAAAGAATGTTGAACAAACTGAATACAATCATGAAGAGCATGGGCCTCAAAATGAACGTAAATAAAACAAAAATCATAGTGTTTGAAGGAAAGAGCGAGAAAACAATATGCAACATTGTCTTAAATGATGGGAGAATAGAACAAGTTGATAAGTACGTGTATCTGGGTAGCCTATTCACTAGTGACGGAAAGATAGATGGGGAGTTAGATAGGCGCATAAACGAGGGTAAGAAAGTTATCGGTAGAGCAGGGCCCATTATCAGAAGTAAAAATATAACAAATAGAGCTAAAATGGCAATACATAATTCTATATTTCCACCGACTGTACTGTACGGTAGCGAGACAAGGACCTGTCAAGAAAAGGATAAGAGTAAAATTAACGCGATTGGCATGAAATTTCTGCGCATAACATGCGGGAAAACACTGATGGACAAAGTGAGTAACGAGATAATCCTCAAAGAATGTGGTCCAGAAGAGACACTAGTTGACACATGGGAAAGAAATCAGTTAACATGGTTCGGTCATCTTGAAAGAATGAAAGATGAACGACTGACCATACAAGTGTATAAATGTAAAATAAATGGCAGAATGCCCAGAGGTAGACCGCCGAAAGAATGGTTAGAATCTGTAAATGAGACATTAATCCGAAGAGACATAAGAAGCCATAGAAACACGAGAGCTTGCATGCAAAAATGCATGGACGTGAAGGAAGCTAGAGAAGTATGAAAAAAATGAGATTCTCTCAGAAATTTTACTAGGTAGTTTCTTCAAACTCTTGATGAAATCTTTTAAAATCATTTAAAATCCTGCCCTAAAACTTTTGGTTGTGATCCCTTAAAATTTTTATTTTATTCCTTCATAGATTTCATGAAATCCCTAAAAAGCTTTGGAAATCTCCTTAAATTCTGCACAAATTTTGTAATTCTTTGAAATAATTTCTAGTCCTTTGAAATACCTTGAAATCCTTGAATTGTATAGGAAATAAAAAACAACAAAGTTGTCCGATAGAGTCGAACAACAATTTTGTTGTTTTTTATTTCCTACATATTGGTTTCTCGGATGATAAAGATCTCGTAACCTTGGAATCTATTGAAATGCCTTAAAATCACTGGGAACCTTTAAAATCTTTTGAAATCCCTTAAAATCTTGTGTACGGTGAAAATAATGGATATACTGAGTAAAAATATAAAATCTTACGTAATGGTCTAAAATTTCAAGAATCATCCTTACGTAATTAATAGACGTTCCCTAAACAGTAAAATGAAATACTTACTCAAGAAATTTTTTTTAAATTAAATTATTTCTTTTAAAAGGAGACTTTCCTCAGTCAATATAGAGTAGAAAACTGTTCCAATAAAAGCCAATTGCATAAGCGGATATTCCAACCGAGCCTCGATCCCTTCTTACAAAAAATTAACTTCGCAGTTAACTTGCTCCGCTTTTCTCTAATTATTCAGAGCCGATTTTTCCACCTCTGAGTGTAAAACTCATACCCTCGGGATGATAAAGCACATGCAAACGTTTTAGAAGTTCTAAACTAGGGGACACCACCCTACAGTAAATAATCCTTAATTATAATTATAAGCACAAATATAAGGAAAATAATCGATTATAATTCTAATATATTAACACGCTTCGTGTCTTAACTATTAATTACATTAAATTAATTATATAACATCCATTAGTATTTTTTAATTAAAGATTAGGGATCGTTCATAAACTACGTTACGCGTTTTTCTTTTGTTTATATCGTTGTATCCTTTTCAACTTCACGGAAATGATATTCTCATCTTTATTTAAACAAAAGAAAAACGCGTAACGTAGTTTATGAACGATCCCTTATCTACTGCAGGATCATTATCTACTGTAGGGTGGTCTCCCCTGTTCAATTTTAATTTGTAACAATGTTATTTGAAATCAACTTGAAAGCCCCTAACAATAAAATCTTTGATGAATTACATTTTTGTTTCCGAATTTCCATTGAACATCCTATAAATGAGGAATGGGAATATTTCAAATGTAGGTCAGTGTCACGGATCCACGATTGCGTTTCTGGAATGATTTAAAGCTGCTCTAAAGGAATAAAAATCGATGTTTGATATTGGGGGATCATTTTTACAAAAATGTACATATTAAGTGGTAAAGGGGGTTGTATTTGGCAGAAATTCGTAGGAAACTCCGGGCACAACGTAGCCCGGACATGGAAGACCGTCGATACTGAGCGACCTTGCGGCATCGACCGGCCCTCTACCTTTTTCTCGGCCTTTCGAAGTAAAGTCTATAGAACGCTACTTCGTTTCGTACTCCCACCCCCCTTATTTCCTACAAGTTTCATCCCTCTTCGACTGAATCATTCCTGTCTTGCTCCACAAACTTTTTTACCTCACCCCCTGCAGATTCGCTCATCTTGCACCGACAATGCAGACTAGTCTATTCTTTTGGAAAGTAAAAAATGTATCCCTTAATTCGACAGTGCACCTTTTTATAGACAGAAGCTCATTTGACTTAGTGTTTTTAACAGCATAAGGATGTTTCCCGACAGTTTCTTGTTTCGGGTTGGTCGAAGTTACCCAAGAGAGGGCATCAGCTTTCGCACGGAATAGTTCCAACTTTCACCGCAAGAGCTATATTTTCCAAGATGTCGGGGTCAGAGATGGATAAGCTATTCGTGGTATACTTTTTAAACTTTCTTATTGGAAAAAAAATTAATTAATTTAATATTCAAAGACCAAAATTTTAATCTTGTGATATGTTTACCATAGAATCTTTTATAAACGATATAAAACAATAAAATTTTACATTAAAATTACCAAATTTTAAATTTATTTATTTTCTTCAACCAAAAATCATGACTTTTCCACCATAAGAAATTAATTTTCAATTCAAAATAGTTGAATTGTTAACCAAATTTTTGAATTGCCAACCTACAAAGATGAATTTCCAACCAACTGGTCGAATTCTCAACTGAAAAAAACTCCAACCAAATAATTGAAATTTTTTAGAAGACAGATAAATTTTTTAACAAAAAACATGAATTTTCAATCCAAAAGGTCGGATTTTCTATCTAAACAGACGAATGTTCAACAAAACACTTGAATTTTTGACTAGGAAACATGACTTTTTAACAAAATAATTGAATTTTCCAACAATATAATTAAATTTCCAATAAAATAATAAAATTTTAACAAAATAGTTGAATTTTCAACCAAACGGTTGAAATGTCTACCTAAAAAGGTCAATTTTCAACCTACAAGATGAATTTAAAAACCAAATGATTAAAATTTTAATCAAAAAGGATTACACTTCAACCAAAAACCGATGCATTTTCAACCAAATAGTTAAATTTTGAACAAAAAGATTAATTATCAATTAAAAATCTAATAGTTGACATTTCAGCAAAAAAAAACGAATTTTCAAAAAAAAAAAAAAAAATCTGCCCGCTTCGCGGGCACATTCTCATGGCACGCTTCGCGCGCGGCTCGCTTCGCTCGCAAGTTTGAGCGCGCCTAGGGCGCGCGACTATTGGATCTCGCGCTTCGCGCTCGATTATGTATTCACCTCGCGCTACGCGCTCGGGCGTATTTGCATCGCGCTTTACGCTAGGCTCCTCTAGATTTTTGAAATTCGTGTTCGACTTCGATGAAAAGAAAAAGTTTGTTTGCAAATATTATAAAATTATCAAAACCTCTACATATTAAGTGATTGTTAAATTTATTTTTATTTTAGACTGAAAAGGAACTTTATTTACTCAAGGTTCTATCGACCTTAAGGAACACATTCTCATCCAGACACTCGCGCTTCGCGCTCGATATTTGATTTGAAAATCATTTGAACCGTATGATAGAAACAAAAAAGTTTGAGCGCACTTACGGCGTGCGATTTGGTAAATACACTGAGCGCGCACTTTGTGCTTCGTGTTATATGTTCTTCATATACAAATTACTAAATTTGTATTTGATTTCAAATGAAAAGTAATGATATAATTCAGGCGACAAATTTTATTAGTTAACATTTTATTTTAGCTTGTGCCGTTTATCAAAAAAGTTAATTTTTTTCATTTTGAATATATTCTTACCACAAAAATTGATTACGGGTGTGTAAGTCTTTTATGAATGCACAATTTTTGTTCATTTATATGTTTTCGTACCTTGCATTGTTTTTTCAAAAATTTGATTTTTTTACTGTCAATGTTATTTTCACGAATAAAACAAAAACCACGCATCCTATCGAAACATGAGTCACAATAAATTTGTACCTCTTCCTTGGATGAACAAATTTTGTTTTGGTCATTTTTTCGTAGCTGGTAATATTATTCGTCTGAAAATTTGATTTTTCTATTTTCAATGCTGTTTTTTACGAATAAAACAAAAACTACGCGTCATATCAAAAAGTGAATGATAAGAAATTTGTAGATCTTTTTTAGGTGCACAATTTTGGTGAGATGACCTTTTCTGGTATCTTGCATAGTACGATCAAAATTTGAGTTTTTTATTTTTTTAAAAATTCAAAAAGTTGTTATGAAAATATTATAGGGTGTTCAGGAATCAACGTTTTTCTCCTCCTGACTTTTTTTCATATCGTGCGTTTTTCGGCTTAAAATGTTCATTTTCGTTTGTTTTTTGGAATTTTGAAAATGCTATAACTCCAGTAATTTTTTTTTTATCACGAAAAGTCATAAGAATATTTTGTTCGTCATTTTGCGTACTACTAATAACCGTACATAGAATTTTCAAATCTTCCAAAAAAGTGGTCTCAAAAATTTTCAAAATGTGCTCACTTTTTGGATTTTCATCCAAAATAGCTGGTTAACGAACTCGTTCTCTATTTTTCGGCCATAAAAAAGTGTGCCAAAGCTCAATCAAATCTGATCATTTTTTCGAAAGTTATCGTGGCTACAGACAGACAGACAGACAGACTACAGACAGACAGACACCTTCGTAAAAATCGTTTTTTCTAGCTCAGGGGGTCTCAAAACGTGGAGATTTGATGAAAACCGACTATGTCAAATTTTACATAAAACCAATACCTTCTCATTAGAATGAGAATGTAAAAAGTTGAATTTGTAACCAAAATGTTGAATTTTCAACGAAATAATTAAATTTTCAACAAAATAGTTGAAATTTTAACCAAACAGATAAATTTTCGACATACAAAAAAAAATCTCAACAAAAAATGTAATAGTTGATGTTTCAACCAAAAAAGATTAAATTTCTACCAAAATAAATTAATTTTAAAACCAAAAAGACAAGTTTGTAAGCAAGAAGATTAATTTTTTACCAAAGAAGACGATTTTTGAAAAAATAGTTGAATTTTCAACTAAAATAAATCAATTTTCAACGAAAAATGGAAAAGTGAAATTTTCGGTAAAAAAAAAAACAATTTTCAACAAAATATTCAAATTTTCAACCAAAGGGATGAATTCTCAACTAAAATAAATCGATTTTCAACAAAAAAGACAAATTTTCAGCAAATAAAAATTTATCAGTCAAGAAAGAAAAAAATTTTCATCCAAATTGTTGAACTTTAAAGCCAAAAGACAAATTTTCTGTAAAACAGTTGAATTGTCAAACGGAAAAAATGGATTTACAACAAAAAAGTTCATTTTTAACCAAACAGTTGCACTTTCAAGCAAAAATGAAGAAATTTCAAATTAAGAAGATTGTCTTCTACCACAAAAGACAAATGTTCCACAAAAAAGATCAACTTTCAAACAAAAATGAAAAAGTTACATTTTCACTTGAAAAATTAATTTAAACCCAAAAGAAAAACGAATTTTCAACAAAATAGCTCTTTTTTAAGCAAAGAGATGAAGCTTAAAAAAAATTTAACATAGTAGTTCAACTTTAACGAAGTAGTTGAATTTTCAATTAAAAAAGATTGATTTTCAATAAAACAATTTCAAATTAAAATTAAAAAATGTCTCATTTATTATTCTTGACAGTTATTTAAAGTGCATATCTATCATTCTGTGGGACAAACTTTGCAGTGATTTTTAAAATCCTCAACTCTACTTTTGATTCTTGTCAATTCAATATAAGTGATATCTGTAAATCTCAAATATTAAAAAAATTGTCTTAATATTATTTAACAATTTTTTATTTTCAATTTGCATGTTGAGACAGGTGGAAAGACTTAACATGTATTTTTACATGTAGAAAAGAAAAAACAATCTTTTTATAAGAAATGTTATATTTTTAAATAAACTTAAATAACTTTTCAATGATTTCTGCCATTAAAAAATTTATTTTTCAAAGTTTAACATACCTAAGAACTTGGCTCGTTAGAAATCCATTCATGGTATTATAAAAAAGTTCGATAAAAAATATTTTTTTTAAATAAACATTTTTTATATCTTTAAAATTATGTTCATACCCAAGAATATTTTCTTTTTAAAAAAATTCCATCATTAATAATGCAATCGTGATAATTATAAGTATAATTAATTCTTTTCAAGGTTTGTCACTTTGTCGTTACTATACTGTAATAATTAATATTTTGAATGTAAATTTAAAACTACACTCTACAATGCTCGTAAACTAAAATTAAAAATAGGTTGAGTGTCTCATATATTTTACATTTCAAACAACTTTAATTTGCATAGGTTCAGCGAAAAACATATTTCAGCTTTAAAGTTTTATTTAAATCCCAAATAGATTAGTTTGAAGCCTGCCAAATAAACATTGTAAACTTGTTATGATAAGATTTAAAAATAAAATTTGTGACTGTCCAACTCTCCTATAATAATTTAAAATTCAAGAGGCTTAATTTTGATGATTTAACTTTAAATTCTTCAAATTAGAACATTTAACTTTGCAGATGATCAAATTGGAATACATATTCCATTTTTAATTATTTTTCTACATTGTATATATTTAAATTAAAAAGTGTTTACCTTGTAATACTTCTTTTTCAAATTACTATATATAATTTGTTAACTGTTCCAAATTTCTCATAGTTCTTACGTATGTTCACTAATTTCGGAGAATTTCTTGCGCAATTCAAATATTTTATTTTAAAATATCGTATATTTAAAAAAAGAAGGAGAAAAGGTGCAAGTTTTTTGAGAATAGGTGAAAAGACTATGATCCTTGTTAGAATTACAAATTTCTTGAAATTAAAAAAAACATGTAAATCAAAGAAATAAAAACGACCAAAGCATACAAGCTTCTCCAAGTTTGGTATTTATGATTTATTTTTGAGTTTTTCCAAATTCTAAGGAATTTTTTATTAACGTTTAGATTTTAAATATTAAAGTCGATGACAAAATTATTATAAACCCGTACCAAAATTATTAGAATTAAATTTGTTAGAAAATATATAATCTTGTTATTATAAAACTAACATACATCGAGGTAAAATGAATAAAGTAGAAGATAATGAAGATAAACCAGGAAATTATACGGAAACAAATTTTCCAGCAAAACTTTCAGATTTTTATCACCTGTTTTTTAACACATTTTGCATCGTTCATTCTCATGCGTAGTTATAAGCGTTTTTTTCTCAAAACTGCATGCGTGGTTGGCGTTTTGTTTGAATTAGCTGGCACTTTTCCCAGCTAACTTTACCAACCTTTCAGCAGTAAAATGTGGAAAAAATGCCGAGTGCTGGTTGGTCGCAATATCGATTTTTGAAGTGAATGCATTTATTTCATTGTCAGAAATTTTTTCCTCTTTTCAAATTGAACTATCGAGACCCATTTCTTGTAAGGTATCCCTTTTGTTCAATTTTAATTTTCGATTTCAAATGTTAATTTAATTTCCTTCATTTTACTTTTAAATAGTCAATAGTAGTCAATAGTAGTTTTATTAAATTATTAATGAGTAAATAATTTTCTAAAACTTTAATTTATGCAATGCTATGTACAAGTTGCTGAAAAATTTATGCATTTTTTGTATTATTCAGAGTAAAAAATAATAAAATAGAGGTTTTAACATAAATGAGTGAGCCCACGAAGACAGAATAAAGTTAAGAACTTGAATGGGGTTTAAAGGGTTATGGTTACGATTGTGAGGGTTCTCTTTGAAAACAGGCTAAACTAATTACATACTCTTGCATGCAGATCTTGAAATCAAATAAAAATGAAACCCCGGCTGAACTAATTATAAACGACCAGTGTCACTACTCTCTTTTTCATAAATGGCAAAAACCACTTGCGCTGCTCGTATTTGTTTTCAAGAGTCTTTTAAAAAACGAGAAATTAACCTCAAGTTTCAACATTTTTTTATTTATATTCAAGTAAGGATCTTTTTTTTTTACTCCTTTTTTCATAACGTTCACATTACATTTAATTTTCATTGATATTGTCAATTTATTTGTAAATAAAAATTAAAAAAAAAACAGAAAAAAATGTAGAATAGAATTCAGTTACAATTTTCCAAAAAATATAGTCCTTAATTGGGTATATGTATTGAAAAATTAAATGAGCTTTATACCTACGCATCATTCGTTCCCAGTGTGCAAAATTTCGCATCGATCTACAACGTGAATTAATAAAGTGGGGATTGATATGACCTCTGTCAATATACTACAATGAATGACACGGTCATTTATTGGAAATAATAGTTTGTAATACAGAAAATTTTGTCTCAAAAATTTAGGAAGACAGAAAAGTAAATCAGTATTGGTAAAAAGTCAATTATTTAAAAAAACGATAGAAAATGTATCAAACCGAAAATGAATTTGGTTGATTAAAAATCCTATTTTTTGATATTAAAAAATGAAATTATTAATTTAAATTGGCCATTGCAACTAATTAAAATTTTAATACAAGGAATATAACCTAAGTATGCTACCTGAGCCACGCTTCCTCCAAATACAATTTTTTTATGTTAGGGAGAGTCCATTAATTACGTAAGGCTTCTTTTTTTTGGAGGAGGGGGGTCCGAAAAATCTTTAAAATCCTTACTTGGGGGGGATCAAAAGAATTTCTTATCTAACTTTCATATTTCTAATTTTTTTTAAATATGCTAATTAACTTTTTATTTTTAAGTTGTGAAAAAATTGCTCTCTAGCTCCGCTAGGTTCCGAACCCAGGTTTTTCATATTGCCGGGCTGAATAAATAAAAATCAATATTAAAAAATATTGATATTCGACCAGTAGAAAAAAAACACTTAACATCAATTTATTTAATACATTTGTTTGGTCAACAACCAAAAAATATGCTAATTAACACCTGTTTTGGCAATTGAAATTACTTTTCATACTATTATACAGATTATATAATTATTTGCTTTATTTCTTTCTTATTATGTAATATTTCATACTACATGCGTCCAATAAATATAGAGTCGAGTTAAATCATTCTTGAAACTAATGGAATCCCTGGAAATCTTTGTAATAATACTTTGAATTTCCGTGAATTCTTTTGAAAATGTTATAAATCCCTTAAAATTTTTTAAATATATATAGTGAAAATTGTTTGAAATCCTTTAAATTCCATGGATATCGTACATAATCTCCTGTAATCTCGTTAAAACGATTGAGTTCCCTGGAAATCCTTTAAAAATCATAAATGTGTGTTTAAATCCTTTAAATGTTAAAACTTTGAAAATCCTTAAAATCGCTTGAAATCTTCAAAATTGCTTAAAATCTGTGAAGTATACCATTAAGCCATTTCCCTTTCAGGGTAGGCGTGACACTACCCGATTCGGGTAGTGTTTCTAGGTGGATAGTTTTCTTGTAGTTATAAATAACTACAAATTTGGGCTCACCACACCCAAATCGCTTTAAATCGATAAAAATCAGTTTAAAGTCCTTAAAATTCCTTGAAATCTCTTGAAATCGTATGGAATCTCTTGAAATCTTTGAAATCCCTTTCAAATTTATTTAAAACTTGTTAAATCCATGGGAATTTTTGCGAATCTCTTGAAATCCCCTAAAATATATTAAAATCAATTAAAATCTTGTAAAAATCATTAAAATTCCTCGAAATCCTTTAAAAGCATTGAAAACCCTTTATACCTCTCAAAATCCGTTAAAATCCCTTAAATTCTTTTGAAATCTTTGCAAGTCTTTGAAAACCCCCCTTCAACTCTTCAGAAACTCATTAAAATCCTCTGATATCTTTCAAAATTCGTGAAATACAGTCGAACTCGAATTTGAGCCCGGTTTTGGGACTGACGTTAGACCCGACTACCCTTCCATCTTGGCAGTTGGCTTTACGTTCCGTTCGCGGCAGTGCAGCGAGTATGGTGGGGGTACTCGGGTAACGCGAAGTCGAACGTGTTTGAGCATCGAAGTGGCGGGACCTTAGTTTGTTGGATCATGGATCGCACGAAATAATCCGATCGGTCCCATCGGCTTCAGTTGGCTTCAGGCATCGGAGCCCCACTGCTGGTCGAAGAGAGCTCGCTATCAATCTTATTCGCTATGCAAACCTGCTTCCCGCTTGTGAGTGAACTGATGCAACGCCATGACGCAGTTACCCAGGTAGGCCGTTAGGTTACAGCGCCTTACCTCAACGCGCCTGTTTTGTCACGCCTGAGTGAGCAACGCAATCCCCCCGCAACTTCTCTCATCCGTACCCGGGGCGCGGCGCCAATTCTCGGAAGTCTTCAATCAGGGGGGCTCAAATTCGAGTTCGACTGTACTTCAGTATCGCATGAAATCCTTTGAAATTCAGTGACTTATTTTTAAATGTCTTAAAATCCCTTAAAACTCTTTAAAAACTGGGAAAATACTTGAAATCACTTGGAATCTTCAAAATCCCATAAAAATTCCTTATAACCATTTAAAATTCGTGAAAACCCATTAAAATCTTTAAAATATGGTTAAAATCCTTGAAATTCCATGAAATATTTTGTAATCTTACGAGATCCCTTAAAATCTTTGAAATCCCTTCAACATTTACTGAATACTTTAAAATCCGTGGGAATCTTTTCGAATCTTCTTTCCGTAAACATTTTTTAATTCTTTGAAATACTTTGTAGTCTTTTGAAGTACCTTAAATTCCCTTGAAGTCTCGTTTACTGAGAAAATAATTGATTTTGAGTACAAAATATAAAATCTTATGAACGAAGAGTGAAGAGGGGGGGGGGCATAAAATTAAACACGCAATCGGGAAAACATATAAAAATAATATGAATAAAAAAATTAAAACAAGAGCAAAAAAGGAAAAATACAGACAAGGTCAGCCTAAATGAGAACTCGAGAGACGAGAGTGACTTTCCATCGGTTTTCCAGGCGGACGAAGGTCGCGACCGAAATTCAGAAAATGAGAAAACACTTTTGTTTTTCATTCGCACCAATGACTCACCCATCCCTATTTTTTCGATGCTCTAAATCAGACTATCTTCAAATTTTTCTATTCTGCCGTGATTTTCACACTACCCACTCTACAGTCTATTAGCCTTTTTTTTAGAAGCGCTGTAAAACAAATGCGCGCGATTATTTTTTTGTCTCACGCAATTTTTAAATAAAAAAAGTATAAAATTAATACTAATACAAAACGTAAAATAATATAAAAGAAAGGCAAGGACAATATTTTTGATGATTGATGAAAATTGATATTTGATGTTAACTTCAGTATTATTAAAGGCTATTTTCGAGGATATCTTTGTGCGATATATAGACTATAGACAATCAAATCGTGGCATTTTTGTGAAAAAATATCAATTTCCGAGGAAAAAAACACTCGCATTACCTAAAGTTAATCAAAACTGTAAGTTTGATTGTTAAATATTGTAAATATTCTTTGAAATCTAATGATTTTTTGTATAAACAGTAGCAATATTAGACGAAAAACACTAACATAACATAAAAAAAATTGTTTAATATTGTAAACCTTCTTTTAAACGTAAAGTTTTTTGTTTAAAATAATTTATTTACGGTGAAAAACACGCACAGAAAAGATTCTTTGACTCAATAAAATGTCTTTTAATCTAAAAAATTATTGATTTGCTGTCAGTCAAAGAAATTGGTTTCTGTTCGAATGAAAATTTCTCTTCAATTTGAAATTATTTTCTTAATTTTTAAGTGATGTTTCATTGAATGAAAAAAATAATTTGAAAGAAACAGTTTCTTTCAAGACAAATATTGAATGCACGAGCATAACCTAAAATTGTAAAAAAATTAATCTTCTTTGAGATCCAATGATTTTTTATTGAAACTACCGACTTTGAATATAAAACGCCAACAAAACCAAAAATTTTACGAAAATGGTGAATTTAATGATTCTGAATAATAATATGAAGAATAATGATAATCTGAAAAATCTTATGATTTTTTTTTCAATTAAAAGTACCCATTTTTTGCAAAAAATACTAACACAAAATACCAAAAAATTGTTCTAAATTGTAAATCTTCTTTGAAATTTATTTATTTTTATTTGAAATAACCGATTTTCAGTGAAAAACGTTATCATAACATTAACGTGTTTGAAAAATCACCTTTGAAATATATATATCGATATTTCCCACGAAATCCTACAATAATTGTACAAATATTTTTAATCTTTGAAATCTAATTTTTTTTTTATTGAAAATACCAATTTCTGATTTAAAACTCCAACAGACCTAAAACTTTTAAAGTTGTGATTATTCTTTGTAACCTATTTTTTTCAAGTTTTATTTAATTAATACTTTTGATGTTAAAACGATTACTTGGGACAAGTAAATTTTGAAGAACAAGCAAAAATCTGCCGCAGCCCGGATATGAACCGGGAACGCCACTATCCATGAGTGGAGCGTTAACCAATTACGCCACCGAAACATCAACAGATATTTCCTAATAGCTAATATAATAATAACAGCTATAGCTACCTTTTTACATGGAAGTACTATCCGTATTTCTCCACTGCGACAAATATAACATTTTTGATTAACGTAGGTTTAATCTAATTAATATTTGGAAGATGTTATTACCATTCATAGATGTTAACGTCCTAGTTTTTAAATGTTTAATTAATATAAATTTCGATGTTAAAACGATGATTTAAGACAATATGACTTGAAAATGTTCAAAAATTGAAAATCTTGTTCGAACCATAACGATTTTTGTTTTAAAATATCAACATCTGGTGTAAAACGCTAACGTAACCTAAAATTGTTGAAAAATAATGAAAATTTAAAATCTAATGATTTTTCTTTAAAAATGCTAATTGCCGTTAAAAAAACTAACATATATAATTTTTTTAGAAATGTTAGGTCTTCTTTGAAACTTTATGACTTCATATTAAAATTCTTTAGAAAAAAAATAATTTCCAGTGAAAAGCACTAACATCAATCATGTATAATATTTATGCGTGTGAACTTAGCCCCCCACTTTGAAAATTTCGAATTTTTTT
>CAKNYM010051638.1:310134-350369 GCA_932195095.1 Andricus curvator | reverse complement strand
AAAAAAATTCGAAATTTTCAAAGTGGGGGGCTAAGTTCACACGCATATAATATTTTAAGTAATTTATTAGATAATTTGAAGGTTTTAATTTAATCTCACAAGAGTATTAAAAAGCTCAAGTGTTTCTCAATTCGCATAATTTTTTCTATGATTTATCTTATTAAAAGGGATTATTTATAGAATTATTATTATTATTATTATTATTATATTATTATAGATTAGCAGTTCGAACTCGAAAGTTCATTGCCTCATCTACCCGAGACCGCCACACATCTCTGTCTTGTGCATTCTCCATCCAGTTTAGGTAATCATGTCCTAGTTCTTTTAGATCATCCCTTACATTTTTCTCCCATCTGTTTCTCGGTCTGCCTAGGGGTCTCTTACCAGTCGGCCTCCCTCTTAAAACTTGCGCCACTGTTCTTTCATTGCCCATTCTTGCTACATGCCCCGCCCATCTTAATTTACGCGCTTTCATTACTCTATTAATATTTGCTGACCCGTAGAGAGCGTGCAGCTCATCATTATGCAGTTTTCTCCACTCGCCGGTCTCTTCGTCCCTTTTTGGACCATAGATTTTTCTAAGTACTTTATTCTCGAAAACTCTAAACCTATTCTCTTCTCCTTTCGTCAGCGCCCACGTTTCACACCCGTACATGACGACCGGCATTATTATCGTTTTGTAAATTCTTACTTTGATGTTTCTAGATAGCGATCGCGATTTTAGTAGCGTGTTTGCTGCATAATAGCACCCATTGCCAGCGTGTAGCCGCGCATTGATTTCCGTTTTAATCTTATTTTCGCTAGTTATAATAGACCCGAGGTATTTAAACTCGTTAACCCTTTCGAATTTCATATTTCCGGCCATTAGATCCCCGTCTTGATTACTTTGTCCGGACCTGACGACGGTCATATATTTTGTCTTCGATTCGCTAACTTCCAAGTCAATCTCTTTGGCTTTTGCGATCAAGATTTCTGCATTTTTAGCTACCGTTTCTTTATCATCCCCTAGTACGTCGAGATCATCCGCATATCCAAGAATTTGTATTACCCCATTGAGGGTAGCACCGGTCGGATTCGCCTGCACTTGCCTAACCACGTATTCTAAAACTAAGTTAAAAAGGACGCACGAAAGTGCATCGCCCTGTTTCAGGCCATCGCGGATCGAAAACTCTTCAGATAAACTACCGTTTACGCGTATTCTACCCTTACTGCCGCTTAAGCAAATTTCGATAAGTCTAACCAATTTTCTTGGCACACCCAAGAACTCTAGGATCCAGTACATTCGCGCGCGTATAATAGAGTCGTAAGCTTTTTTAAAATCGATAAATAGCTGATGTACTGCTTCTTTAAATTCCCATTTCTTTTCTAACAGTTGTCTAATTGTAAACATTTGATCGCTTGTAGATCGGTTTCGGCGGAATCCACACTGGTAATCCCCAATGATTTCCTCGGCAAAAGGAGTTAGTCTACTTAGGATAACATTAGACAGGATCTTGTAGCACGAAGGCACAAGTGAAATTCCCCGATAGTTGTTACAGTTAGTTTTATCGCCTTTTTTAATTATTTATAGAATTAATTTTCAAAATTGTTAATAGAAAACAACTACACGTTATTAATGATAGTATTAGACAGGATTTTGTTTAGATATGAAATGTTTCAGAACTAAACCCATTATACATTCAAATAATTGCACAATTTTGACGTTAAACTGTTCAGAATTAAATTGTTTTTAATTAAAACCCTTTTAAAAAATTCAATAATTTCAAATTAGGTATGCATTTGAAATTTAAATTTGTAAACCTCAAACTTCTTATACTCAAACGCTCTTTAAAACGTTTAAAAATAAAAAATATTAAATTAATCTACTAAAATTATTAAATTTGTAATTATACCTTATCGATACCTTTCGAAATTCAACGATTTCCAATTAAAGAACTCGAAAGTTAGGAGTTTCAAATTTCAATTTAACTTTTGTGTCACATTCAATATTGAAAAAGTTTTAGAACTGTTGAATTTGAAATATTTTAAACTGAACAATTTTAATTTGAAAAATTGCTTTCAAATTGAAAATTACCAGCGTAGAGCCTTCAAAATTGAAAATTTTCACACTTCAATTCAATAGGGTGATTTTTCAAGAAAATAGGAGAATAAATACTTTTAAATAAAATTAATGCATAGGTACCATATTCAATTTAATATGAAACGCTTTAAATTCCTAAGATTATATGTCAACATATATTGCATTTTCAACAAAATATGTAGATGAATTTTCAACCAAAAACGATTAATTTTCTGCCAGAAGAGTTGAGTTTTCAAGCTAAAAAGTGGAATATTTTAGAAGACAATTGCATTTAAAGCCAAATAGTTGAAAATTCAAGCAAAAGGGACGCATTTTCAACAAAATGGTCGAATTTTCAAACCAGAAAAAGTGTAAACTTCAACCAAAAATAGCTGCATTTTCAACCAAATAGTTGAAATTTCAAACTACATAAAATGGCGAATTTTTTAGAAAACACTTGAATTTTCAACAAAAAAGTTCATTTTCAACCAAGAAAGATGTATTTCAACCAAAAACTACAATTTTTCTACCAAAAAGATTAATTTTCTACCAATATGAATTTTCAATCAATCCAAAGTATAATACACTGGAAATCATATTTAAGTGCGGTTTCGGGTCTGACCCTAACTGACCTTCACATAAATCGAACACAACATTCGCTCACTTTAAACGTAAACAGTCAGGGCAACGGAGACGATTTCTGTTGGATTTTGAGGCATGACGCATCCTGATGCAACTAACGCCCTGAGACTGCGGCCCTTCTGCTGTTTGTCATTCTTGGCTGAGCACATCCTCCCTTTCTGCCCCGCGGGTCCTCTCATCCAGAAAGCACCGAAGCAACAATTTTCCGAACGACTTAAATAGGAGATACTTAAATGGGATTCCCACCGTAGTAGACTTTTAAACTACTCTAGCTTCCTTCACGTCGATGCATTTTTTTATGCAAGCTCTCGTGTTTCTATGGCTTCTTATGTCTCTTCGGATTAGTGTCTCATTCACAGATTCTAACCATTCTTTTGGCGGTCTACGATTATAATAATAACGTAATTTGTTTAAGAATATAGAATACATAATTCTCATTGATTTTCAAATATTCTTTGCACATTCAAAATAAACTTTAAAGTTAAAATAATTTTTCAACAATAGTCATTCAGCTTGAAGGATTCTGAATTAGCTTTAAAACGAATTTCTTTCTTCACTGTTAAACTTATCAATTTGAATTATTTTGAAATGAGAGAAGTTTATAATTTCAGAGAATTTACATTAATTTTGTACCTCAGGAACACTCATTTTTAACATTTTAAACTTCAAAATACACAGCAATTACGGATCTCAAAACAGGGGAAATAGGGTGGTTCGAGGGGTCGACCAATCTGATTTTTCATGTACCAGGAATATATTCCCTAAAGAATATTCGGGAATATAATATATATTCTATATTATAGAATATATCGGAATATTTGGGAATACAAAGAATATGAAGAATATTGGAATATGAGGGAATATGTAGGAATATGAGACAATATTTCAGAATATATTTGAATTATGTATAATAAATATTATATATATATATAAATATTATATATACACTAAACTTAGAGTTTAATATCACATGATATTTAAAGTGTTATTCTTTGGTCTATAAATGATCAAAATCCCTATTTGTTTATCGCAGGCTCCACAGTCTTTTTCCTATTCCCCTCTTTTTTTCGTTTTTCCGCTTAAATGCAAACTTAGTTAATAGGAACCAATGAGAAAATCTTGATTATTTTTGCTTGAAGGTTCATTGTTTTCAGTAGAAAAGTCCACTAATATTATATATATATATATATATATATATATATATATATAATTCTTATATCCTTTTTTGGTATGAAAGAGCATTATTTTGTCGAATATTTAACAATTTTGTTCAAAAGTCACACTTCTTGGTTGAAAATTCAACTGTTCTGTTGAGAATTCGTCTTTTTGGCTTAAAAATTCAATTGCAATTTATTTTCTTCCTTGACTTATAAATATGTTTTGGTTGAAAATTCACTTATTTTGTTGAACATTCATCTGTTTCGATTGAAAATTAACTTTTTTATTGAAAATTCAATTGTTTTGTAGAAAATTCGTATTTGGCTAAAAAATTCAACAATTCAGTAGAAAATTCGTATTTGACTTAAAAATTCAACAATTTAGTAGAAAATTCAACTATTTGGGTACAAATTTATGCATTTTGTTGAAAATTCGTCTTTTTGATAGAAAATCAATTTTTTTGGTTAAACATTCATTTTTTAAACTGAAAATTTAACTAATTTGTTGAAAACTCAACTCATTGGTTAAAAATTTACTTTTTTGTTCATAATTCAACTTTTTTGTAGAAAATTCAACAATTTGTTATTTTTTTGAAAATGAGTTTTTGATTTGTAAAATCCAACTGTTGTTTATTTTAAATTAAAACTTGTTTCATGAAGTATCAACTATTACATGTGTCGTTGAAAATTTATCTTTTTAGGTTGAAGATTCAACTCCTTGGTTGAAAGTTGAACTGCTTTCTTAAAAGTTTATTTTTTTTTCTTTAAAATTCATAATTTTAGTTGGAAATTCGTATTTTTAAATTAAAAGGTAATTTTTTAAACTGAAAATTCAATTGTATTGTAGAAAAATAGTTTTTTTTTCATTTAAAAATAATTCTCTGAAATGAAAATTTAACCATTAAATTTTTGCTTAAAATTGATCTTTTTAATATAAAAATGCAATTATTTAGTTGAAAAATTTTGAATTGAAACAAATATAAACTAAAAATTATTCAAATAAAATTTGACTAACATAACATTCATTGTTCAAACTATTTAGTTGAAAATGTATGGGATTTTTTGGAAAATTCGTCTTTTCAGTAGAAAATAAATCTTTATGATTGAAAATTCAACTATTTGGTTACAAAATGTATTTTGTTGAAAATTCGTCTTTTCTGGTAGAAAATTAATCTTCTTGGTTGAAAATTCAACTATTTGATTGAAAACGTATGTATTTTGTTAGGAATTCATCTTTTTAAAATAAGCTATTATTTAATAAATATACCCATTATTATTCTATTTCTCACCTTGAATTACAAATTGCGTAATTTATGATATGGATGTTTGTTAACTTGCATTAATCATTACCTCACTAAGTGAAAAGTGGACAAAAAGTTCAGAAAAACTCACAACTTTTTAGCACTTATCTCAGATAAGATGATTATAAACAATAATAAATTGTTTAAATAACTATTTTTGCTAACTTGCATTATTTACTACTTCACTACGTAAAAAGTGGTACAAAGTTAAACATTTAAGAAAAAAACACAAGTTTCTAGCATTATTTCAATTGAATATTATTAAAAATAATAATAAATTCTTCAAACAATTGATTTTATTAACTCAAATTAATTATTTATATCACTATAATTGAAAATTGGACAAAAAGTGTAAAATTTAAAAACAAACTGCAATTGAATATTGAACGAAAAGTGGAAATTTTGTGAAAAAAACGCGGCTTTCTAACTGTATTCTAAAAGCAAATTGCTAAAAACAATAATAAATTGTTCAAACGATTTATGTCAATATAGTTGAATTTCAAGGCAAAAAGAGGACAGTTGAATTATAAGCCCGAAAAGTTGAATTTTCAACAAATAGATCGTTTTCAACCAAGAAAGATGAATTTTTAACCCTTAAAGGACTTAAAACTGTACAATTTCAAAATGAACTAGTCCAAACTCGCACTATTTTATATTATGTATTTGATATCCTAGGTTTTTACATCCCACCCTGAAGTAATGTCTTAATTTTCTTTGACAGCAAATCTGGATAATGCTTCTCAAAAGTAGGTACATTTTTTTCTTAAAAAAAAAAAGGACAAGAAAGGACATTTTATTTCACAAATGATCTCAAATATTTTTACTCCAGATACAATCAGCTATGCCAACACGTGCAATTCGCACACAAAAATAAATTAGAAAGAGCAGACTAGGCAGAAAGGTACAGCATTTCAGCGTGTCTTGCGCAATAAAATAGTTGTCTAGTCGAGAAAATTAACAAACAAAAAATGGAGAAAAAGAATCAATATCCCGTTACTTGGATACATAAATTTTAGGTTTAAATTCGACTATCTTTCATAATTTTGCCCGAATTTTTATTTTTGTTCAGGAGAAAGGATGACGTTGGGGGGTGGCACTTAACCCTACTCGAGTTGAAAATATATTAAATCCATTAAAGAAATGAAATAACTTTAAAAACGATTCTCTAAAGAAGAGTCTAAAATTCCAGCAGTGTTTCAATTCCATTGGCGAGTCCACGTTTCCCGCCATGGAGAAAATCAATATGTAAAAAAGGAATTTGAATAATTCAACAGATGACTTTACTTACATTTTTCTCGGTTCTGTCATGATTTCCAGGCGTCGTCCCTACCGAAGACGAGAACTTTGCTTCCTTCCAGAGTTTTTCACTTTTCACTGATTATTTCCAGGCGATGATGTAAAAAACAACAACAGATATTTCCCGAACACAATGGACGAGAATCGACCGAATTTTGGAACTGCATGTAAATAAAAGATTGCATGAAGCGTTTATTTAACACTTTTATCTTAAAGATAGGAACTGTCCGAGAAAAACATCTATTATTCTCGTAAACTAAGTTTTATATCGCGGAGAAGTGATAACCTGTTTTGCAGTTCGTTAAAGTTCACGACGTGCAGACAATTATCAAAGCAACGTGACGTCGCCCCCGGCGAAAGTAACCTCGATTATCTCGCGAAACTGACACGCGAATTAACAGATTTTCGATATCACGGATTCGTTTGGAATATTTTTATCGAAATCATTCATTTAGAAGATTTTCACTTCTATCACACTCTTTTCCTACGAACTTATCTATCCGGTCCAGCAACTGTCATCGATTGTTGATGTGAATTTTAGGTCAATGCAGAGACGACTGCCGCCATCTTCCAGCGAGCACTGGCCGTTGGGTAATTGTTCCGCTGGTAAAACAGATTTCGAATGTTTGTCGACAATTTCGAAAATTTAAAAATAGATCATCAATTTTAATACATAACTTCTTGCAAATTCAAACTATGGTAAATTTAATTATATATTTTTTAAATACATGTTTTAGAAGAGAATCTATTTTAACTTAGCTCTGCTCGAAGTGTCAAGGTTGATATCGACTGTTCGTGACCACCCTAATAGCACGGAACATTCCGGGAACGTTCCTGGAACGTTCCGCGGGCACCTTCGGAACGTTCCAGCGGAACGTTCCAGGAACGTTCCCGGAACGTGTAAAATGTCCGCCCCTTGGGAACGTTCCACTGGAACGTTCCAGGAACGTTCCACTGGGACCTGAGGGGAACTTTCCATTATTGTTATTTTTAACAACAATTATCTCGTAAACCGTAAGAGGTAGGTAAAAATGGATGTCATTTTTGAGTTTTGAGTACCGCATATACTACACTATAATATGATATCCGGATCATAAACTGACATCGATTTTGACCTATCACTTACGGTTTACGAGATATTTATTGATAATAATAACAATAACGTTAATTTATGTTTGGAACGTTCCAGTGGAACGTTCCTGGAACGTTCCCAAGCGGCGGACATTTTACACGTTCCGGGAACGTTCCTGGAACGTTCCGCTGGAACGTTCCGAAAGTTCCCGCGGAACGTTCCGGGAACGTCCCAGGAACGTTCCGTGCTATTAGGGCAGTGTCGTATTTATACAAGAGGCCTAAAAGGCTGGGGCGGTCAATTTTTAGGGGCGGCACAGCGGCTTGGGATTTTTTTTATTATTAAAAAATACATATTTTTTACTTGTATAGACTTTTTTTTGCTTGCAGAGTGTCCATTTTATGAAAAAAAACACTTTCCCATTGAACAATTTTGAATTAAATGCAATTAAACTAAACAATTTTTTTATAAATTGTACAGTTTGAAGATTAAGATTCGCTTCAAAAAATATAAATCCACGTTATCCAATTTTAAGCTAGAAAAATACAAAATTGAACGATTAAAAATTTTTTTAACTGGTACTTTTTAAATAGAAAGTTAAATTATTTTAATTTTAAGTTGTTTAAAATTAATAATTTTTCAATTGTGATTTATACGTCATAATTCGTTTTTGTTTTAAAATATTTAAAAATATTCTCATAAAATTATTTTTTCAAACTAAAAAAAAAATTGAACGTTTTTTCAGGAATATCCAGAATTTTTTTTACTATCTTCAAACCTTTCAAAATCCTTAAATACCTTCACATTTTTATTTAAAAATCTACATCTTGTATTAAATTTTTTGAAATCTTTTTACATTTAAAATTATTTTTGATATTTTTTCAAAACTTTTAAATATTTTTTAAAATGAATAGAATTTTTCCAAAAATTATTAAAAAATCCTGCAAAATTAAAAAAACAATTGCCTTAAAATCTTCAAGATTCTTTTCTTTACAATTTTGAGAATCTTTTGAAATATTCTTAAATATTCTCTTAACATTAATTTTTTTAAATAAAAAATCATTTTCAATTTTCCTAGGAATCTGAAGAAATTTTTTTATTTTTTTGAAACCCTTTACAATTCTTTAAAAGCTTCTACATTTTTTGTTCGAAATCTGCACAAATCTACATTTTGTTTAGAAAATTTTGAAATCTTTATATTTTAAAAAATTCTTCATATTTTTTTAAATTCTGCAAAATAAAAAAAATATTGCCTTATAATCTTCCAGATTTTTTTTCATAATTTTTGAAATTTTTAAATATGTTTTTAAATATTCTCTTAAAAGTAACTTTTTAAATAAAAAATAATTTTTAATTTTTCTAGGCATCTTCAGAAAACTTTTTTATTCTTTTGAAACCTTTCACAATTCTTAAAAAGCTTCTACATTTTTTCTTCAAAATCTGCACAAATCTACATTTTGTTAAAAAAATGTTGATATCTTTAAATTTTAAAACATTCTTCATTTTTTTCAAAACTTCTAAATATCTTTTAAAATAATTCGAATTTTTCCTTATTTTTTTTAATCCTTCAAAATTAAAAAAATTTCCTTAAAATCTTCCAGATTTTTTTTCATAATTTTGGAAATTTTTAAATATGTTTTTAAATATTCTCTTAGAAGTAATTTTTAAATAAAAAATAATTTTTAATTTTTCTAGGCATCTTCAGAAAACTTTTTTATTCTTTTGAAACCTTTCACAATTCTTAAAAAGCTTTTAAATTTTTTCTTCTAAATCTGCAAAAAACATTTTGTTTTAAATTATTTGAAATCTTCTTAGATTTTAAATCATTTTTGATGTTTTTTCAAAACTTCTAAATATCTTTTAATATCATTCGAATTTTTCCTAAATTTTTTTTTAATCCTGCAAAATTTAAAAAAAATGCCTCAAAGTGTTTCAGATTTTTTTACAATTTTGGAAATTGTTTTAAATGTATTTAAATATTCGCTTGGAATTAATTTTTCAAAATAAAAAATCATTTTCAAATTTCTTAGGAATCTTCACAAAACTTTTTTATTCTTTTGAAACCTTTCACAATTCTTAAAAAACTTCTACATTTTTTGTTCGAAATCAGCATAAACCTACGTTTTGTTTTAAATTATTTGAAATCATTCAGTTTCAAATTAATTTTGAATTTTTTCAAATCTTATAAATATCTCTTCAACTTACTCAAATTTATTTTGAATTATTAATTGTTCAATTGTTCTTTATACATCAAAATTCATCAATTCCATTTACAAATTAAAATATTTTTAAAGAGAATTTGACATTTAATGAAAGGGTTTAAATATGAATCTAATAATTAGAATTTATATTAAAACTGAAAATAGTTTATAAAGTTTAAATCGAACCTTTACATTTGTTTGACTACTAAGGCTTTATAATTGAAACATTTAAGTTCTTAATGTCAAAATCTGTAAATTGTAATTGAATAGTTTTGTAGAAAATTTGTCTTTCTGGCTTGAAAATACAATTTGGTTGAAAATTAACTTTACTGTTAAAAACTCAAATATTTGTTTAAAAATGAACTTTTTGTTGAAAACTCAACTGTTTTTGTAGAAAATTTGTCTTTTTAGCTTGCAAATCCAACAATTTGGTTGAAAATTAACTTTACTGTTGAAAATTCATAATTTAGGGTTGAAAATTCAACTGTTTTGTAGAAAATGCGGCTTTTTGGCTTGAAAATACTACAACAATTTGGTTGAAAATTCATAATTTAGGGTTGAAAATTCAACTGTTTTGTAAAAAATTCGTCTTTTGGCTTAAAAATACAACAATTTGGTTAAACTAGCTGTGAATTCGACCTCAAGCGTTTCCACTTTTTGTTTGTATTTATAATTATATAGTGCTCATTTCACGAGCACTTTGCTTCCCGTTAGCAAATGTATTTGCTTCCTCAGACATGTAGTGATTTTTTAAATAATAGACAAACTTAAGTTTTTATTTTGATTAATTTAAAAATAGAAATTTACAAAAAATACAAAATTTGTTTTAAATGCAATGACAAATCAAATTTTGTATGGGGCCATCCATATACCACGTGGACAAGTTTTACCACTTTTTGACCCCCCTTCGTGGACAGCCGTGGAAACTCTGTCCACGTGGACATATTTTATGAAAATACAGATATTATTGGTCTTCAAAAGCAAGAAGGCCAAAGGGAGCGATAATAAAATTATCTTTATAATTTGTGGGTTACAATTTTTATGCGCGGCTCACTCCCCTCCGCTCGCAAGTTTGAGCGCGCCTAGGGAGCGCGAATGTTGGTTATCGCGCTTCGCGCTCGATAATTTATTAACCTCGCGCTTTGCGCTCGGTCTTTGTATTTCCCCCACTTTTGTGTGGAGACCATTTAAAATTAAAGGTCAAAGCATCGACAACTGTAACTTGGTGATTGTGAATTCTTTTTTGTTAAAGCTTCTTCGGCCTTAACGAAAACATTCTCATCACGTATCTCGTGCTTCGCACTCGACTTTGTGCCAAATTGTGAACTTTTCTACATTATGTTCAACACTATTATATCAAATGGATATTACATTTATTTATGCACCTCAGCCTGGGATTGCTTATTCAGATATTGCAAAATAAAGTACAAATTTTATTTATCATGACTACTTTAATATTTTTTTTATTTTGCATTATATTTTATTCTCGCAGCTACCCTGAAAAATATATCATTTTAATAAATGTATATTATTACAATTCATAATATCTATTGGTATCGAAACATACGTATTTTCATTGTCATGTTTTTATTATTAAAAAAAGTGCGCAGCCTACAAAAAAAAACAATTTTGTTAATAGACATTTTATCGCACTATGTGTAGTTTTTTCAAAACATTAATTTGTTTATTTTCAATGTTATTTTTTACGATTTGAAAAAAAATACGCATCCTTGATTCCTGGGAAAGTTGAATTATTACGTTTCTCAGTCTGATTTTTAATGTCTAAAATCATAAATATTGGCAGTAGAAAGCTGGTTAACGAACTTGACCTGTCTTTTTGGACCACAAACCAGTGTGAAAAAGGAAATTCGAATTAGAAAATTCCTTCGAAAGTTATCACGTCGTCAGACAACAGACAGACCGACCGGTATTGGTTTTATGTGAAAAATGACTTTCGCGGATTTTACCAAATGTCGACGTTTTAAGGCTCCTTGAGTCAGAAAAAAAAAGTTTTTACGTCGGTGTCTGTCTCTCATTGTCGTCGCCGTCTGTATATCGGATAACTTTTGAAAGACTAATCGAATTGAATTGTGCTTTGGCATACAGTTTAAGGGGCCAAAAAGGAAGTTCGAGTTCGTTAACGAGCTATTTTGGATGAAAAGTCCAAAAGTTGAAGCATTTTCAAAATTTTTGAGAACATTTTTTTTAATTCTATGCCGGCTATTCGTAGTACTTAGAAACTCGAACAATTTATCCTAATGACTTTTTTCGATATGAAAAAAAGTCAAAAAGATAAAAACTTTGCTTTTTGAAAGCCCTACCAGATATTCATAACAAATTTTTGAATTTTCTTGAAAAATAAAAAACTCAATTTTTGATCGCACAAAAAAAATGAAAAATTCCATTTTGCGGTCAAACAATGCAAAATAAGAAAAAAGTTCAATAGACAAAAGTTGTGCGCCCAAAAAGATCTACAAATTCATTATTAACTACTTTTTGATTTTAAGCGTTTTTCTTTGTTTTATTAGTAAAAAATGACATTCAAAATTAAAAAATCAATTTTTTAGACAAACGACACAAGCTACGAAAAAAATAAAGACAAAAGTTGTTCAACCAAAAAAGAGCTACAAATTTGTTATCAATCATTTTTTCACAAGAAGCGTCGTTTTTGTTTTAATCGTGAAAAATGACATTACAAAAATGTGGGGGTGTACAATAACCGAGCGCGAAGCGCGAAATAAACATATTATCGAGCGCGAAACGCGCGATCCAACAGGTGCGCGCCCTAGTTGCGCCCACACATGCGCAGAAAAATGTTAAATCACAATTTATAAACATAATTTCAATTAATACCAAAATCAGAATTAAAAAAATTCTCTGTCTTTTTACTTTCGATTCCTGGATCTTGTCTATTTTTTTTTCTAGTTCATATTTATATGCTGAAAAAACCTACATATGATCAGAAGTATTTTAAACCCCAAATTACCAAGATATTTTCATTAAATACCATAATCAAAATTTTTAAAAGTGTTCACGAATTAACAAAGGTGTTAAGAATATTTTTCCAAAAAAAAGGGTGAATTAAATAGGAATTATCTCTCAGAAAATAATTCATTAAAATCCGCAAAAAATTAGAAAGACTTTTTTGAACTTCAGATATGTAAAAAAAATTAAAACTTAAGAAAATTTAAAAACTCAGCAAAACATAAATTATTAAACATTTTTTTTAGTGCGGGTAACCAAGCTGCATGGCTATCGATTCCAAATTAATTATTTACTTTTTTAGGGTCCCAATATGCTAATTGTTCGCGTTGTAGCGATTTCGAATCCCAGAATTTGTTATTTTCGACCCATCCTATTATGCATATCTAATCGGAAAACCTTTTTAGAGATGCATTGATGCCTGTAACATTTTTGTATGTACATGTTTCTCAATGAAATTTATTATTTAGCTGATTAAACTGTGTTTTCAAGCAACATTATCACTCTTACTTTTCTTATAAATTTGAAAATCTTAATTAAATATGTATTTCTTTGAAATTTGACAAGGTTTCAAACATATTTATCGTAGATTTAGGAAAATGTGTGTCCACTTGGATTTTAGTCCGATCCCCCCGGCCCTCCTCGTGGACAAGCGTCGAATTTTCCATATCCCCCCTCCCCCCAAAACTGTCCACGTAGTATATGGATGGTTCGAGCTGGAAAAGGGAAGGAGGAAGTTCTGTCGCACTCTATCCCTTTCCCAGCTTTATGATTTTTTTAAATAAAAATTGTCAGAATTATTTTATTTGCAAATTTATGATCAAAAAGTTTTTTCTGTTCATGCATCAACTTCGAATTATGACGATGGAAAAAGTGTTTCTGTTTAAAACAGATATTTTAAATACTATAAATGAGCCTAACTTCCTTACTCTTCAATAAAGTGTATTAATATTATAGGTCAATCGATTCGTCTCGAATCAACACGTCTTTTCTATTCTCGCATCCATTTTTAATTATGTTAATGAAAAAAGTTTTACTATGAAAACTCGTTTTTTAAAAATATTATGCATTACCATAGCTTCCTTACTCTTCAATAAAATTGATCAATATTATAGGTTAATCGATTCGTCTAGAATCAACAGATCTTTTCTATTCTCGCATCAACTTTAAATTATGAGGATGAAAAAATTTTACTATAAAAATCGATTTTTAATATAATATAAATGACCATAACTTCTTTACTCTTGAAAGAAATGTATTAATATTATAGGTCAATCGATTCGTCTCGAACCAAGGAATCTTTTATATTCTTGCATCAACTTTGAATTATATTAACCAAAAAAGTTTTATTATAAAAATCTAAAAGAAAAATGAATATTTAAAAAAATCCTTCGGTCAGTTTCAAGATATTGGTTGTGAAAATAAGCCCTCCAAATTTCATCAATTTATCTGCAACCGTTTTCAAGTTATCGGTATCCAACAATCGGTTGAAATAGTATATTATGCACCTAGGGGGAGAAAAAGTGCCTCTCCCCCTTGGCGCATACGATCTTTTTTATAACAAATGGATGATTTCAGACATTTTTCGAAATACAGTCATGATTTCAGTCCATATTAGATTTTGAATAAAGAAGCATGAAATGTATGTTAACTTCTTCCTAATGATCAAAAATTCAATAAAAAAATTGCCGGAAATTTTCGGTAATTTTAGTGGTGATTTATGGTGACTTACCATAAATTGCCCAAAATTAAATTTGAAAATGTCTATAAATTTGCGGAAATTTATGAAAATTTTCGGTCATTTATGGTAATTTTACCAGTAAATATGGTAACTTGCCATAAATTAAACAATATTCATTTTAAAAAGTTTCCATAAATTGCCGAATGTTTATGAAAATTTTCGGTCATTTATGGTAATTTTACAGGTAAATATGGTACCGTACCATAAATTTTGGGTAATTTATGGTAAGTTACCATATTTACCTGTAAAATTACCATAAATGACCAGTTCATGCAAGATTATAAAAGATTCCTTGGTTCGAGACGAATCGATTGACCTATAATATTAATACATTTTTTTAAAGAGTAAAGAAGTTATGGTCATTTATATTATATTAAAAATCGATTTTTATAGTAAAATTTGTTCATTCTCATAATTTAAAGTTGATGCGAGAATAGAAAAAAGATGTGTTGATTTGAAACGAATCGATTGACCTATAATATTTATACATTTTATTGAAGAGTAAGGAAGCTATGGTAATCCATAATATTTAAAAAAAAACGGGTTTTTATAGTAAAACTTTTTTCATTAACATAATTAAAAATGGATGCGAGAATAGAAAAGACGTGTTGATTCGAGACGAATCGATTGACCTATAATATTAATACACTTTATTGAAGAGTAAGGAAGTTATGCTCATTTATAGTATTTAAAACATATGTTTTGAACAGAACATTTTTTTCCATCGTCCTAATTCAAAGTTGATGCATGAACAGAAAAGACTTTTTGATCATAAATTTTCAAATAAAATAATTCTGACAATTTTTGTAAAAAAAATCATAAAGCTGGTAAAGGGATAGGGTGCGACAGAACTTCCACCTTCCCTTTTCCAGCTCGAACAATTACCATTTCAAATAGGGGGGCGGGGGCCATCTAGAATCCACGTGGACACACATTCCCCTAAATCTGCGATAAATATGTTTGAAACCTTGTCAAATTTAAAAAAAAAAATATTTAATTAAGATTTTCAAATTTATAAGAAAAGTAAGAGTGATAATGTTGCTTGAAAACAACACAGTTTAACCAGCTAAATAATAAATTTCATTGAAAAATATGTACCTAAAAAAGTGTTTCAGGCATTAATGCATCTCTAAAAAGGGTTTCCGATAAGATATGCATAATAGGATGGGTCGTAAATAACAAATTTTGGGATTAGAAATCGCTACAGCGCGAAAAATAAGCATATTGGGACCCTAAAAAAGTAAATACTTAATTTGGAATCGATAGCCATGCAGCTTGGTTACCCGCACTGAAATTTTTTTTTTTTAATTTATGTTTTGCTGAGTTTTTAAATTTTATTAAGTTTTAATTTTTTTTACATATCTGAAGGTCAAAAAAGTCTCTCTAATTTTTATGCGGATTTTAATGAATTATTTTCTAAGAGATAATTCCTATATAATTCACCCCTTTTTTCGGAAAAAAATTCTTGACACCTTTGTAAATTCGTGAAGAATTTAAAAAAATTTTATTATGGTATTTAATGAAAATATCTTTGTAATTTGGGGTTTAAAGTATTTATGATCATATTTACGTTTTTTTATATATGGTAACTTTCCATAAATAACCGCAAAATTCTTTTATATGCAACCAAAATTTGCTCACAGTTTTTACTGATAATCGTAAAATGCGAGCTCATAGATGTATAATTTTCATTATTCACCTCTGAGGTCACTTTTGAGTTCCTTGGGAGTAAAAAGTAGAGCTTTAGCCCCGCTTCATAGGCGTTGAAAAGGTCTGACATCATGTGTCATAAAAATTAATTTTACTGTTGAAAATTCATAAATTAGGGTTGAAAACTCAACCGTTTTGTATAACATTCTTTTTTTTGGCTTGAAAATTCAACAATCTGGTTGAAAATTAACTTTACTATTGAAAATTTATAATCTCGGGTGAAAAATTAAAGTGGTTTATAGAAAATTCGTCTTTTTGGCATTAAATTCCAACAATTTCGTGGAAAATTAACAATATGGTTGAAAATTACCTTTACTGTTGAACATTCATAATTTCTGTTTTGACTTGAAAATCTTTTTTTTAATTCAACTATTTTATTAAAAATTCGACTGGTTTTGTATGAATTCAACTGTATTTTAATTTAAAATAAAAATATTTTTCGGTTGAAATATCAAATTTTATAATTTTCGTTGAGAATTCATCTTTTTTGGTTGAAAATCCGCCTGCTTGGTTAAAGGTGAAGCTACTGTATTAAAAATTCCTCTTTTCAATTAATCATCATTTTAGTTGAAAATTGATCTCTCTGGTTAAAAAATCGTCTTTTTTGGTAAAAAAAAATAATCTTAGTTCAAAATTGATCTTTTTGGTTGAAAATTTAAATATTATGTCAAAAATTAATCTATTCTGGAATTTAATATTAGTACCTACATTCATTTTAAAATGGCTTCATCAAAAAGAATCTCTTTTAAAGCCTTTCGTTTTCGGTCTTGAATTTCTGTTAATGATTCTTAAAAAATAAATCGAAACCTTATAAAAAGGCGGAAAATTGGGTCAAAATGCTCGATTTTAAGTTTTTTAGAAGATTTTTCAAATTTAAGGGGGTAAAAGAGGAATTAGGTATTAATGAAAATTGGAAAAGGGCAGCGAAATTGAAGGTGGTTCAGGGTGGCCCAGCTTTGTCAGTGACTCACGCGGAATAGAAGGGTTTTAAAAAATATGAACTTAAGATACAAGAGAACTTTATTGGCGTTAAGAAAACTTCAAGCTCTCTTATTCTGAGAGTATCGAAGTCTATTTGTCGATATTTTTAAATAATTTATAACAAGGCAGCCTTTTAACTGCTCTTACAGTGACTGCTTTCACACGCAGTGTTCTCCAAATTCCTGAAAAAAATCTCCACTATACTTGATAGAAAAAAGCGCGAATCGTCGATGGACTTATGGACGAGTGTAACACTGATGTATAATACAAAAAGGAAATTAAAAAGTGCACATGTCGTATTCGCGATTAGAATATTTTTCGCCATGTTCCCTTATTTATAGTTTCGTGATACTATTGAAAAAAATAAGATGATTTACAAGATAAAGAAGCTACTCCACGTCAAATGATCAAATCTTTGAGTGGAGCTTTCAATCTAATGACGTACATAAGTGTCCCCATGAAGTATAAAAATCAAGGTTACTTTTTAAAATGGGATTAACGACGTCCTACTTTGGACCAGCCATCATCTTCTGGTTCTTGAATATCTTTCCTGTAACAAGTTAAATTAATAGTTTAAAAAAAGGATATTCCAATACTTGGTATGAAGGAGGAACATGCAATGAGCAAAATCCAAGATTTTGTAATGCTCTTGAAATATGCTTAACTTGTATTAAGTACGCATCATTTTACAAAATATAAGAACGTTTCACCACATTTTGTAGGAAATATAAGCTTTTAAATAAACATTGTTTCTTATAGACGTAACCTAGCAAAATCCTATACATCGGAGATTTTTATTCTAAAATCTAAGAAATTTTATCAGAAAACTTATGAAAGTGTAGCAGGGGGTTAGAGGGGGAGTTCATTTATTATTTAAAAATGTTCATATATAAAAATGGCGCCTTTTCATAAGCAAGTTTTCTAGTTATTTTTATGTTAAAAATTTTGTTAGTAATCTTTGAAAAAATAGCTACTTGAAAACCCTACTTTCTCTATTCTTGTTTCCTCATACGTATATTAAAATGGTTTCTTTAGAAAATTAATTCTTTTCGGTTAAAAAGTCTACAATTATATTTTTTGTTGAGAATTCATCTTATTTGCAGGCTTCACAGTCTTTTCTCTATTCCCCTCTTTGTCTCGTTTTTCTACTTAAAAGCCACCTGAATTAATAGAAACCAATAAGAAAATCAACTATTTTTGGATGAAAGTTCATTCTTTTCGGTTGGAAAGTCTACTTTTAAATTTTTGGTTAAAAATTGTATTATTTGGTTGAAAATTCAATAATTTTGTTAAAAAATCACACTTTTTGGTTGAAAATTCGTGTTTTTGACTTAAAAATTCAACAAATTGATTAACATTTTTTATTGACCAAAATTTATTTTCTTTTTGTTGAAGATCCAACTGTTTTGTAAAAAATTATATTTCCGGTTCGAAAATTTTGCGATATGGTTGAAAATTAACTTTTTCTGTTGAAATATCAATTATTTTGTTGAAAATTTGTCTTTCTGGCCGAAAATCAATTTTTTGGGTTAAATATGCAACTGTTTTGTTTCAAATTAATCTGGTTTAGTTGAGGATTCAAGTATTTGCTTGAAAAATCGTTTTTGTTGGTTAAATCCGACTGTTTTTTATTTCGGTTCAAGATTCATAATTTTAGTTTTAAATTCGTTTTTTTTTTGTTAAAAATTAATTTTTTTAACTGTATTGTATTGTATATTTAATCTCTCCCTTTTACGGGTTTGAGGGCCTCCGCTCCCTGTACATATATTTACATTTCATCCTTAACCTAACTTAACCGCTGCTTATATTCTAATGTTTCGCCTTACTTTAATAACAATAATATTATAACTATTGGTTCTTAAACTTCTACAAATGAGCGATCTTCCAGGGCTTCCGTTTTCTCTTACCATAAAATACATTTTTACCGATTTAAAAATTAAAAATTTTTTCTAGTTACTTTCCTTTAAACAGGATCACCCGTTTGGCTCTGCCCTGCTCCCTTGCTTTCTCTCACTTCTTCCAGTTTTTTCATCCACGTCACTCCCTGTCCATTACCATCCAAAATCCATCTTACACATTCATCCACACTCAACTGTCCATCTTCCTCCCCTGTACACCTCTCTAACACATGTGCCCATGACTCCATTTCGTATCCACATACTCTGCACAGATTGTCCTCTTCATCCATCCAATATCTACAGGATCTCACTCCTTCTCCCATTCTAAACCGTACCACTCTATTCCATTTGTCTTCCTTTTTTATTTTTTGCAAATATTCTGGTTCCGCTAACCCTTTGACCATCATATACCATCTATTGTACTTCGAATCCATAATCTTTATCCATCTCTCTTCTCCTTGTTTTACTAATAGCTCTAACTCTATGTTCTCCCACTCCAGTACCCCTTCTTGTATATCACAAGCCCTCCTCATTATTTTCCTTTCTTCCTCCCATTTCGAATTTCCCAAATTGCCTCTCGTCTCCTTATTCCGAACTTCGTCCAAGCACACTTGTGCTATTCTGCTCCCTTCTCCCCTTTTCAGTTTCTCTTCAAACTTCCAGGCTCTCTTAATTTGTCTAGTTACCATTTTTTCCCTTCCTATTTCTTCCCTTAACATGTATCCTGGGCAACTCCAACTAACCCCCATTACCCATCTCAGAAATCTCTCATGCATGCTTTCCACTTTCCTATATTCCTTCCATCCCCAGACCTCCACTCCATAACACAACACCGCCCAAACCAACGCATCAAACATCCAAACCCTCATTCTCCAATCGTCATTGAACCTTCTCTTTCCTATACCCCATACTTGGCCCATTACTTTACTCGCACATTCGATTCTTTTCCTCACCTGTACCTCATTTCCCCCTCCTGCCTCAAACCAAAAACCTAAGTAACAGAACTCCTCCACACTTTCCACTGTGTGTCCGTTCATCTTCCAAACGTAACCTATTTTGGACTTTCTATTTCTGAAGCACATCACCTTGGTCTTCCCTACGTTCACCGTCAGTTCTTTTGTTCCCACATACTCTTCGAAAATTCTTATCATTAGGTTCATCCCCATCTCATCGTCTGCTAATAGAACTACGTCGTCCGCGTACGCTAGAGAATATAGTTTGCTATTACCCAAAATCGTCCCCCCTTTCCCTTTCTCCTTTAGCTTCTCCTCTAAATCTGCCAGCAGCATATTAAATAGTAGCGGACTCAACGGGCACCCTTGCCTTAGACCTCTTCCTGTCCAGAAAACCTCCCCCTTTTTCCCCCCTATCTTCACCCTAATCCTGGTTTCAGTAAAAATTTCCTTTATCCTCTCCACCAACCCTTCTTCTATTCCCCTCTCTTTCATTGCCTGCCATAGCACTTTTCTATTCACTGAGTCAAAAGCTGCTTTAAAATCTACGAACAAGGCGACTAATTTCCCTCTTTTTCTCCCTAAGTTTCTGTTAACCAAGTAGTTGAGTACGTAAATGTTATCTATTGTCCCCATCCCTTTTCTAAATCCCGTCTGATTGTGTGGAATACTTTGTTTCTCTTCTATCTGATTCTCTAACCTTTTTCTTAGAATTTCTGCGTATATTTTATAACCCACTGGCATGAGAGTGATCCCTCTGTACTCTTCTACCTTCTTACCATCCCCTTTCTTGACAAGCGGTACCACCAGCCCTGTCATCCACTCCTCCGGCCACCCTTCTCCTTTCCAGACCTTGTTGCAGATCTTCCACATCCCTTCTCTAATCCCTTCTCCTCCATACTTTATTGCTTCGTTCTCCATACCATCCTCTCCTGTAGCCTTGTTTCTTTTCAGTCTATCTATCGCCTGATCCACTTCTTCTCTTGTTATTTCGTTCCCTTCCTCCATTTCTCCCTGGACTATCCTTCTATTTTCCCCTTTCATCCTATTTTGTTCTCCCCCTAACAGACCCTTAAAATAATCCGTCCACTCGCCCATTTCTATTTCTTCATTCACGCCCTTCCTTCCTCCTCTTTCCCTATTTATCACATCCCAGACCCTACCTTCTTTGATCGCTTTTTCTACTTCTTCCTTGTATTTCTCCTTTCCCTTTTGCTTTTTCCTTTCCAGCATCCTTTCATGTTCTCTTTTTCTCCTGTTGTACTCCGCCTTCTCTATTTCTCCTTTCCTCCATTTTCTTACACACTCTTTCATTCTCTCTTTACTCTCCCTGCATTCCTCGTCCCACCAGCCTCTCTTTCCCTCTTCTCTTCCTTCTTTTGTACCTACCTCCGCCCTTACCTTCTCAATCGACCCTTTCAACCTTTCAATTAACGAGTCTACTCCCTCCTCCTTTTCATACCTAACATTCTGCGTTTCCATTTTTTGTTTAAACTCTTTTAATTTATCTACCCCCCAGACTCCCATTTTCGTGTTCCTTTCTCCCCCTCTTTCCTTTCTCCCTCTGCCGCGCTTATGGACGCCACCTTTCAGTGTAGCTATCACTGGGAAGTGCTCAGACCCTATCTCATTCCCCACATTCATACTGCCTATCATATTCCTCATTCTTTCTTCCGCCAGGATGTAGTCTATTACTGTTTCTCCCTTACCTATAAATGTGATTTCTCCTTTTTCATCTCCTTTCATGTTGCCATTACAGATAAACCATCCTGTTTCTCCTATTACGTCTAGTAACCTCCTCCCCTCCCGATCTATCTCTCTATGTTTGGAGCTCCTTATGTAGGTTTCCTTTTCTTCATCCCAAGTCCCTCCCCCTTGCTCGCCAGTCCAGGCATTCAAGTCACCTCCTATCAAAACCAACTCTTCCTTCTTTTCCTCCATCCATCTCCTTATTACTCTCCAACCTTCCTCTTCCCCTCTTCTTCTATATACACAAACCACCGCTATTTTGACTTTTCCAATTATTATACTTCTTACCATTGTACCATCCTTTTCCTCCATGTCCTCCTCTATTCTCCCTTTTATTGACAATTCTTTTCTCACCCCTGAGACCATGCCGCCCATCCCTCTACCTTTAACGTGTTCCTTTCTTGCTTCTTGCATTGTCCACACATAACCTTTAGGTAATCTCCTTTTCACCCCCTTCCAATCCTTCTCATCGACCCAGGTTTCACTCATCATAATCACATCCCACTTTTCTAACTCCCGCAAAAAACCTTCATTCTTGTTCTTCAAGCCTGAAACATTCCAGAAAGCTATTTTCACGTTTTTCTCCTCCCTTCCCTCACCTATCCTGCTCACTTTTCTTCCGCCTTGCTTTTTGGAAACCCCTCTGTTTGATCTCTAACCTCTTTTGCATCTTCCTTTTTTCTACCTTTCTCAACTCTTTTTCCCTTTTCCCTTATTTCTTCTAATTCCTCGTCCCAGAACCATTCCTCCCCATTTATCCATAATCTGTCTCTCCCTATCCATACCATGCGCCCCTTTTTCCTCTCAACCCATGCCCTCTGCTCTATCTGCCATTTCCTTTTCCTCTCCCTCCAAGTCAAATCCTCTTCAATTCTTTCCCTTCTTCCTTTCAATAATTTTTTGTTCTCCATAATTTTCTTTTTTTCGTCCTCACTCCCTACTTTTACTATAAACATTCCTTCTTTTCCTTCCTTCGTCCCACCTATTCTCTTAACTCCTTCTACCCTTACCTGAACTCCAATATCTCTCAAAAGATTTTTGATTTCCACTTCCCCTTTTTCACTCTCTACTGTCAATCCCTTAACTACTATGTTATTTTTTCTCTTTACCCTTTCTTCCCCTTCCAATCTCCTTTCAATGTCACTTAGTCTCTTCTTTAATCTTTCATTCTCATTTTGCACGTTCCTACTGCTCCCTTCTCCTATTTCCGCACCCTCTGTTTCTTTCCCCATATGCTCATTCCTCATTTCTAAGTTGTTTACCCTTTCTTCCAACTGTTTTATCTGACTATTTCTCTTTTCGTCATCCTCTTTCTGTCTATTCTCTATACTCTCTAATTTACCCCATACCTTGTCCTTCTCCTCTTTCCAGAGTTTATCCCACTCTTCCCACTTTTCTCTTACTTTTCTCACTTCCCCCCTTACGTCTTTCCCCTGCCTATTCATATCATCTAGTCTCTTCCTTGTTTCCTCTCTGAACCCTTTTATGAGAGCCTCTAATTTTTCAAAAATTCCTCCGTCCCCCCTATCTCTTTCTGGTGTTTTTCTTTTAGTGAGTTTAGTCCTAACCTTCTTGCTTTCCTGGTCCCTTTCTACATCGTCCCCTTCCTCTCTTTTTCTTTTTTCTTCCCCTTCACTACTAGTCGCGCTCACTTTTTTTCGCCATTCGTCCAAACTCCTATTCGAACCCGCGCTGCCTAGCTTGTTAAGCCGCTGTAGGTTAGAGGGCCTCCCGCGTTGATGGCCCGTACCTGAATCCCTTCGCTCTGGCGTCGAAACCCTGGTCGGCGTATCTAACGTCTCTTCACAGCTACTGTCAACATCCCCCTTCTCCCCACTAACCGCGCTCTCAACCTCCTCACCTCTTGTTTCATCATTTACCTGCCCTCTGGCGCCCGATTGTGGGCTTCGTACCGTCGGCATCCTAGTATCCTACCTTGCCCAGTATTCCGCGACGTTTCCCGCTCTTTACTCGCCTACCCCTTACCCCGCAACTAGTTTTCTACTCCTAACCTCAAAACTCACGCGCTACAATTTCCCTTTCTCACAACTTACTTTCACACTTTACACCCTTGCCTTCACTCAACCTTCTTCCTTTACCCCTGATCTCCTCACTCACTGCCCTTTCTGCATCCACACACGCTGATTCCCTTCACCAAAGCCAAAAAACCAACACTTGACACAAAAGAGTTCTCTCACGATCGGTACCGAAAACGGAAGCCAATTTTTTTAACTGAAAATTCAACTGGTTCTTTGAAAATTAGCTTTTTTGTTGAAATTTCATATTCTTGGTTTTAAAAATTCAACCATTTAATTAGAAAATTTTACAAGCGAAAAAAATATAAACTAAAAATCAATAAAATAAAATTTCTATTAACATCACATCCATTGTTCAAACCGTATAGTTGAAAATGTCTGCAATTTGTTATAAATTTACTTTTTGGGTTGAAAATTTAACTGATTGTTTTATTATTAACTTTTTTGATGAAATTTCATATTCTCAGGTTGAAAATTCAACTGTTTTGTAGAAAATTCATCTATTTGGTTAAAAAATCGTCTTTTTGGTTTCAAAATGCACCTCTTTTGGTAGAAATTTCATATTTTTTGGTTATAGAAAATTCAATATTGTAGTCAAAATTTCTTTTCTTTCTTAACTGAAAATTTTTTTTGGTTGAAAATCAACAATTTTGTTGAAAAGTCACCTCTTTTGAATGAATAAATGAATAAAATTAATGGTTTGATTGTAGATTCATCAGTTTAGTTAAAAATTCATTTCTTTGGATTGAAATGTACCTATTTTGTTAAAAATTCGTCTTTTTCTGTTAAAAATTCAACTATTCTGGTAGAAAATTCAACGATATGGTTGAAAATTAACTTTTTTTGTTGAAAAATAAACTACTTTATGGAAAATTGTTCTTTTTTGGATGAAGTCAACTGTTTTTATTTAAAATTTGAAATATTGTTTGGTTGAGAATTCAAGTCTTTTTTTGAAAATTCAACTATTTGGTAAAAATTCCGTTTATTTTGTTGAAAATGTAGTATTTTTACTTGCAATTTTAAAAATTCAGGGCGTTTCAATTTGAATTTAATATAGTGCCTACATTAATTTTATTTAATAGAATTTATTCCCCTATTTTCGTAAAAAAATCTCCGTATTTCCCCTGTTTTTAGAACATTTTGACCTGTGAAGCATGTTACCTCTATAAAGATATTTTTGACTTGTAACTACAGAATTTATTTATCTTTCAGGTTTAGCTTCACGATTTAACCGTTAGCGATTTCTTCGCTGTGGATGATGGCCTTCAAATCTACAAAATTAACAAATAAATCGTTTAGGAAATATTTTTAATTGGTATTATCAAAAAGATTCTCTTTACAAGCGACTTGTTTTATAATCTCTTGCATTTCAATTTATGATTCTAAAAAGAATTAATCGAACTTTGTAAAAAAGAGGGCAAAGGGAAAAATTAGGTCAAAATTCTACATTTTAGTTGTTTTAGGGGACTTTTTTAATTTAAGGGGAAAAAGGGAGACGGACAAGGATCCCTGTATAATAATTAATTTTAAAGTGGTGTTTCACTGAACATGTTAACAAAAATTGACGTACAATTTGGCACTGTTGCATGAGGACGCCAATTTGGTGGGAAACTAACTTTTTAAATATTTTAAATGACAACAGAGGTACCAACATGATAACACACAAAAAATGAAGTCAAATTGCTCCCAAAATCCGTTTAATTTTAATTATAGTTATATTAATTAAATTAAATTTACAGATGTACAAAACTAATAAGGAAATGTTTTAGTGCATAATTATGACCTTCTGGTAGTGAAAAAGTATTTCTTGTTCATTCGTATTGGAATTATTATAGGTTATGCCTGCAAAATTTCCTGTTGGTACAATGAGAAATGTAATTTTTTAAAGAAATTGAACATAGTTTGCAATTAGAATATTGTAACTGTTAAATAATAATATAATACTTTAAATAAAATAAATGATAATAAATGTTTTATTTTTTAAATTTTTAGTTGAAATGTTAGGACGTGCAATTTTTTAGCTGTTGCTTTTCTTTAGCAAGTTTTCTAGTCATTTTTGTGTATACAATTTTGTTTGAACTAGCTTTGAAAAACCGCATGTTCCTCCTTAATTCGCAACTAAGACTCTAGACATTTTTGGATTCAGTGAAGAAAACTTACCTCTCTTCGCGTTTAATTTCCTTAGGACTCTCTTTCGCTGCTGCCTCTGCGGCTCTAGCAGACCTCCAGCTGCTCATTCCTCCACCCCCAGCGTCACCTCGAGATGGTTCTTCATTTCTGAAAGGACGTCTTTCACCCATTCTTGGACGTTCGTCCCGTGAATCTCGTGAGTCACGCATGTCCCGTGAATCTCGTGAGTCACGCGTGTCCCGTGAATCTCGTGAGTCACGCGTGTCCCGTGAATCTCGCGAGTCACGCGAATCCCGATTATCACGATCATCGATTCCTCGTCGAGGAGGTGGATCACGACCTGGTCCTCCTACATTATCGCGCCATGATCCGCCGCCACCACCACCACCAGCAGCCTGGAAATTCATATAACAAACAATTAACTTTTGCCTTTATACCACACGCTATAAACATAATTACAAGAGGAAATGTACGAAACTTACCAATTTGCTGAAGTCTCTTCTTTGGAAGCGTTTTTCTGTATCATCGCGTGCGGGTTCGACCTTTTTCCTTATATCAGCATCATCGCCTACAGGAATCTCGCGCTTGGGACTGGAAAATTCAAAGATTTCTCAAAAATTTCGAAGACTTCAGACACTTGACAAAGATTTCAAAAGATTTTAAAATTTATCAATTTATAATTTAATATTAATTAATTTATTAATTAAATAATTTATAATTTACAATTTAAAATTGAGCGTTCAACATTAAAAATTCAGAACTCTAAAACTGTAATCATTCAAAATTAAAGAAATCATTCGATTACTGAGGTATCAATTTCAGATAGTTCTATTTCTATGTACTTCAAGTTAAAACAACACCATTTTTTACTTTTTAATTTCAAATCGTTTAACTTTTTTATTTATAATTATTATTCATTCTTGAAATCTTCCAATCAATTTCAAGAAATAACATTGAAAAGAAAAAAAAAAGAATACAAAACAAGATCGGTAAGATTCCAATTTTTGAAATTGTACAATTTTAAGCCCTTCAATTCGAAATTTTTTGCTGATTTGAGTTTGAAATGTTCAATATTTTGAAACATTTTCAAATAAAAAATCATTCAATGTTCGATGCCTAGTTCTAAAATCATCTCATCTTTAATTCAAAATCATTTAATTACAAATCCTTCAAAAAGTTTAAAATTGAAACCAAACAATTTAAAATATTTAAATCTAAAATTATTAAATTTAAAACTGACTTAAATTGAAACCAAATAATTTAGGAGATTTAAATAAAAAATTATTAAATATAAAACTATCGAAGTTTTTATTATCAAATTTGGCAATTGGGAAAGATGTAATAGTGACATTGTCTTGACTTTTTTAATATTTGGATTTGAAACTATTATCGATTCGGGAGAATTAAAAATTCTTAGCAGTCAAATTCTCAATATAAATCTAAAATATTTCAGGTTGGCCTAAAAAAAATGTCTTGTCTTTTCCCGACTATCTAACATTTTTCCAGATTATTAATCATGCATATATTTAATAGAAAGAGCAAAAAGAACCTTATCGTAACTGTAATGGAAAGACCATTTTTTTATATTGATATTAAAAGAGTTATCCTAACCTTTTTTTCTTTCAGTAAAAAAAAGAAACTTTAATTAAAAAAAAAAAAAAAATTTCGAACCACATTTTTGACTTCCTTGCTTTTGAAGTAAAAAAAACTTTAGTTTCAAGACCTCAAAAATTAAACTGTTTTACAATTGCACATTCAAAACTATAATTATAAATTTAAATTACAGAAATTTTAAAGATGATAAATATGATTAATAAGTATCATATCATTTATTATCAAGTGGCATTCAAATTGATTGGACATATTTTTTCACTACAAAAATGTGATTTCTGTGAAAAATCACTCATTTTCACCTTTTAAAACTGAAGAGTTTTAAATCAAATAAATCGTTTAGGAAATACTAGAAATCGGTATCATCAAACATAATTTCTTTGAAAGCGTCTTGTTTGCTAATATCATAAATTTCTGTTTATGATTCTTACAAAATTAATCCAACCTTTGTGAAAAAATTGGGGAATTGGGAAAATTGTGAAAAAAAGCTAGACAAAATTTAAGATATCATACCCATCATCGTCGTTTTCTCTAGCAGGAATTTCACGTCGACTTCTGAACCGACTATCGTCAGAATCGTTTCGTTTCCAATCATCTTTCGGACCATCTGCAGCAGCAGTTCTTGCCGTTCGCCAAGAGGATCCCGTATCCGCTTATAAAAAAGGCAAACATATAAATTACAAAACTGACGGATTATATTCTCGTTCAGAGATATTCTTAACTCATTTATACGTCTCTCTAGTCCAATTCATTCAAATAAAAGTACATATGAAAGGCATTTTTACCTGATCTAGGAGGACCATCCCTGTTGAATCTCTCTCTCTCCATTCCTCGCTCTCCTCTATCACCACCTCTTTCAATTCTATCACCACCTCTTTCAATTCTATCACCACCTCTTTCGATTCTATCACCACCCCTTTCAATTCTATCACCACCTCTCTCAATCCGCTCTCCTCCTCGTCTCCAAAGATCCGGCTTCTCTCTCGTACTTTCCCTATCCTTCTGTCTCTGCTCTTCCAATTTGCGCTCAATTTCTTCATTCTTAGCTCTAGTGATCTCCGCAATATGGTCCAACTTAGCTTGATGTTCTGCTTCTTTCGCCTCCCTTTCCTCACGTTTCTTCCTCTCCTCTTCCTCCCTTATTGCTCTTTCCTCCTCCAATATCTTTCTCTCCTCCTCTTGTCTAATTCTCAACATCTCCAAGCGCTTCCTCTCCGCAGCTTCATGTCTCTCCCTCAGCCAATTAGCTTTCCTCTCAGCCTTCCTCTGAATTTTCCTCTCCAACAATCTCTTCGCCCTCGCCTCATTCAACTTCTTCTCAAAGTCCCTCAACTTCTCCAAATAAATACTTCTTCTCTCAGCAAGAATTCTCTCCAGGAACATGTCATGGTCTTCCTTCATCCTAGCCATGCGTTCTCTCGTCGCGACAGCCTGTTCCCGTTCTTCAATCGCTGCTTGAATTCTCTCCTCTTCCTGCTGCTCCCATCTCTGCTTAGCTAACTCCATCTTCTCTTCCATGACCTTCTCCAAGAGCGGAATTTCCTCAATTCTCTTTGCCCGCTCCAAGTAATCAACCTTCTTCTCCTGGGACTTGAGCTTCTGCTGCGTTTCTCTTCTTTCCTTCTGCAGCTCTTCAGCTTCGCGAGCAGCGATTTGCTCAGCATCAAGTTTTTTGATATCATCTTCATCAAGTTTCTTGAGCACCTTCTGCCCGTGACTCGTCTGAGAGATCTGCTGCATCTTCTCCTTCAAGTGTCGGTCCTTGATCTGCTGAATCTCGCTCTGGTGACGCTTTCTCTCCCTCTCTTCTCTTTCCAGGTCGAGTCGTTTCTGCTCCGCGAGCATCACTTGTCTTTGGATTTCTTCCAGACGACGCAATTCTTCTTCCTCTCGCACGGTGTTGATGTGCTCGATGTACTCCTTCCTCTCCTCGATGATCTTGTGTCTTCCCAAGATCCTCTGGTGCTCCTTCACCTTCGTCTCGTGATAATGGTTCACCATCACATTTCTCAGCTTCTCGCGCTCCAATTTCTTCTTGTTCGGGTTGATCACATTGATGGAACGATGAAGTACTTTCGCCATGTTGATCAACTGACAACGGATTTGCTCCGACGGCATGGCTTGGAGAACAGGACCATCTGGATGGTCTTCCCTCTGAGCCTCGGAAAGATCCACTCCGAAGTGGATGCTATTTTTCTTATGATCGATTCTTATCTGCATGTCGTTGTACCTCACACAGTCAACGAGAAGACGCTCTAGATGAAAATCGGTCGTAAACTTTGCAAGTTCTATAAGACGAGCTAGCTGGATCGACTGATAGACCTGCGAGACCTGGTGCACGAGACGAACGAGGGTCACGTCCTGAAGAGCAGTAATGTACTGTGCCAAGGGACTCGTTTCGTCAGTCTGGAGAGTCTGGATGACAGTGTCTACTCTACTGCAAAGATCCAAGGGATGGAAATCGACCTCCAACCAGGAGTGGAGATTCTGGAGTTGCGGGGAAACGAGGTTGAGAACATTCAAGCGACAAATGTCCCTTAGTAAAGAAACTCGAGTTGGAGGTTGTGTAAGTCCCAAGAGAACTGCAAGTTTCTGAGCCTTTTCCTGTGGGCTCTTGTCAGTTTCGATGAAGCGATCGAACTCGGGATGAGCCGAGGGCAGTGGGATTGATAAAGTGGCGAGTAAAACTCTGTTTGCCAAACGCTGCTGTTCCTCGGGAGACATGTTTTTCTTCATATCGCGAGACAATTGCAAGAGTTTCAACAAAGCTGCGGCGTGGAACAGGTAGTTTCCGGCTTTCCAGAAAACCATGGCGAGTTTTTGATAGTAATTGGCCATAGTTTTTGGGACTGGCATCTTCTTGGAGAGATTCATGAGTCCGTGGATATCCTCAATGGCTTTGTAGGCTTCTTGCCAAAGCTCCATTTGGATTGCAGAGTCGAGTTGATTTAGACGAGTCTCGAGATTGAGTTGCTGGGTTTCAGCTTTATTGATTGAGACATTGGATACGAGCGGCGGAAGTTTACAGATGTCTTCCAAGTGCTTGCGGAGTTTTTCACAGAGTTTGCGGAATTCAGTCTTGCGCTGGTACTCGAGACAGAATTGGAAGGCCATGCGTGCGATGTCATGATAAAGGGTCTCGACATGAGCGTTGGTCCTCAGCAATTCTAGACATTGGCAGTACGATTCCCAGAGAAATTTCACCCAGGGAGTTAAGATAGTGCGATCGCTTCTATCCTGAGCGTCCTCACCGCTTACGGCGGATAATAAAATACTTTCGGGGGTTGCCAGGTTGTCGAGATCGTCGATGTCGATCACTGCTTGCTGACTTTGTTTCCTGGCGGCCTCTGTTTTTTCTTCTGCCATGCGTAAGTAGCCGCGGATTACATTCTCTAAACTTCCGACGTTGACGGATTGGAACATGTTCCGGTACTGGAAAAGACCCTCTTTGGCAATGTGGGACTTTTTCAGTTCCACGCAAAGGTCCAGGTATTTGAACATGATCGGTTCGAGGACCGACTCGGACCAGCTGTATGTCCATTTTTTGTTGCGGAAGACTTCTTGTAAGGTATCTAAAGCCCTGGCAGGTTTGCCAACTTCGATGAATTCTGAAAAAGGAGAGAAATATTTAAATTGGGAACTATATCTATATTATGAAAATAATAGTAAGAAAGTTTTCATTCTTTTTCGAGACACTAAATAAAAGTAATTTTTCAATTCTGTTTGTTTCCAGTAACGAAATAAAATTTCAAAGTTTCGCTTCCTTTTCAAAAGAAAATTTGAAGAAGTATTTTTAGATTTCACTCTAATCTAAACAAAAATCGTGTAACATTTTTTACTTTTAAAAGGTTGCTCAAATTATCATTTGAAATCTCAAAAAGAACTTATACCATACGAATGATAACTATATGAATAATAAAGCCTCTTTTTGTATTTTATTCAAGTAGTTAAAACGATAAATTGATAAATGCTTAACTTTACGGATTTGTAAAATCTATACAAATTTATTTAATTATAAAATGATACATGCGTAGCGGCCGTTTACAAGTAGTTTATATAATTTAAAAAGTGTCTAAAAATGTAAACTTCAAGCTTTTAAAACTAAATAGGAATTAAATTTGCACATATCTACCAGACAGGCCGCTAAAATTCATTTTCAAAATTCCCTGACTAATATTTCATTTTCCCTGTCCATTGATATTAATAATGTGACTAATGTACTTTTGAATGTAAAAGAATTTGATTCATAAGACGTCTAAACAATTCCACTTAAATTAAAAAGAATTCAAATTGGAAAAAAAATCCATTGATTTCAGTAAAACTGAAGTAAATTTAGAGGACATTAACGGAAATGAGAAGAATTTGATAAAATTCATAAAAATGCAAGGTGAATTAAAAAAAATTCAAGTGAATTGAAATCAATTCAAAATTATGCAAAAATTCATTGATTGAAATGAGTTTTAAAGAATTCAATAGGATTTGATTAAATGCCTAAAAATTCAAGGTGAGTTTAAAACACTTTGAACATGAATTAAAAAAAAATCGATAAAACCCATTGAATTGATTGAATTTATCTGAATTCAAGCGAAATAACAAAATTCACGAGAATTCCGAAGAATTAAAAATAATTCAGGATAAATTAATAAGAATTTAGGGTGAATTCCAAATGAATTGCAAACAGATTTGAAAATCTCTTCAAACCTTTGAAACCCTACGACATTCTTCACTTCTTGTGAATAATTCTTTGAAATCCATTAAAATATTATAAAATCCCGTGAACTTCTACGAAATTTTTTATTTCCTGAAATTCTGGATAATTTGTTAAAATACCTTAAAACCTTTTAAAATCCCATAAAATCATTGAAATTCTCGGAAATCTTATATCTTCCGAAATTCTGAGAAATTCTTTGCAATCGCATGTCAAATTATTGAAATCAATAAAAATTCCTTGAAATCTTTTAAAATATCCTCAAATATTTCAAATCCTTCAAAATCTGTTGAAATCCCTTAAAATTTGTTAAGTCCTTGATAATTCTTTGGGATTTTTAAAAATACCCAAAAAAATGTAAAATTATTTGAAATTTCGACGAGTGTCGCACAAATATTTTCGGTGAGCCTAGATGCTTTGTTCGGAATATCTTAAAATCTTAAAAATTAACTGCCTAAAAATAAATGGATTGAAATCGATTAAAATAGTATAAAATACCGTCAATTTCTATGAAATTTGATATTTCTGAAATCTCGAAAAGTTATTAAAATACCTTGACAGCTTTTAAAATCTCTTAAAATCATTGAAATCCACGGAAATCTTATAAAATCCCTTCAAATATTTTGAAATTCCTAAAACCTTATTGTAGGTCATAGGAAATCGTTCCATATCTTCTTAAAATAGCCTTATATATTTATAATCTTGGAATTTACAAAATGTCTTAAAATCCTTTGAAATCCCTTCAAATTATTCAAATCTATTAAAAAATCAGAAGTAGGTATAGACCTAAATTGAATAGTGACTAACCCATGGGTTAATTTATTGAAGGAAAAATGACTGAAGTGATACTACTTAAAGTGCTTCTTCAGGGTGTCTACTCAAATCTTGGAACTAAATTCCCTGACAACTCCACGTTCTTTTCAGGTATCTCAGGTTTTTTCCACGTATCTCAAGTTTTTCCAGGTATAACATTTCATAGTACGGAGCCATTCAAATATTTCTTATTTTTCAAAACAATCGACTCAGAATATGTATTCAGTTTCGCGAGTTTATTATAAACGTTTTTTTTCATTTCTAGGGATTAAATTAATATGTTTATTTAGAAAGATTTGACTAAAAACATAATTAATCATTTCTTGAATTTGTCCCTAAAGTTCACGAATTTGAATAATAATTCAAGCACATTTTTATTTTGCCTTCTTTTACTTAAAATTCAGTGCGTATTAAATAAAATTAGTGTTTGTACTATATTAAATTCAATTTAAATCGCTACCAATTCCTAACTTTTCAAGTAAAAATATTGCATTTTCAACAAGATAGGTATATTTCTAATCAAATAGTTGAATTTTGAACTAAAAAGGTTAATTTTCTACCAAAAAGATGACTTTTCAACAAAATGCATGAATTCTCAGCCATATAGTTGAATTTTCAACTAAAAGAGATCAATTTTTAACCAAATAGTTGAAGTTTGAACTAAAAAAAATCAATTTTCAACCAAAAATGAAATAGATGAATATTCAGTTGAAAAAATTAATTTTCAATCAAACTAAAATAATGAGTTTTTAACTGAAATAGTTGAATTTTCAACCAAAAAAATGAATTTTTGAAACAAGATTAGTTTTCAAACAATAAAATTAATTTTCTACCAAAAGATACGATTTTTCAACAAAATAATTGAATTTTCAACACAATATTCCACCAAAAATGTAATAGTTAAATTTTTGGTTAAAAAATTATTTTCAAACAAACTGATAAAGGACCCCGCACCAAATGTACAGAAAAAAGCCTTATGATAAAAAATTCTAAAAAAAATTTTTTCTTGTATTTTCGAACCTGCAAACTAAAAATTCGAAAGAAAAATGTCAGAAACATGGACAGTTTTTAGACAAACACTCGTCCAAAGTTTCGATTTTTACATTTATTTTAATGGAAAAATGCTTATTTTAGCAAAATGTTTTTTTTTCCTCAAAAACGCTATGATAGATTTGACTGAAACTTTTATATTTTGACGATCAGGCATACCGAATCAAAAGATTCATACCCACGAACTAGAAAGATTAACGATTCTTTGGGTATACCGCATGTTTTTGGGGGTGTTTTTGTACCCTAAACATCCAAGTAACATATGTAAATCATCATTTCTTAGTAACTAAAATCAATAGAGATTTTTATTCAACTGCCACGGTATGAAACGACTTTCCAATAAGTGGAGTAAGCGTACATAGCAAGAATTTATTTTGACCTAATTTTAGGGGATGTTTTACCATCCCTTAAAAAATGAGTCTGAAGTTCCTAACGCATTAATCAATAACGAAAAATAATTTTATTTTTAAATGCATGAAAGCTGCCATTTTATGGCAGAAAATAGTCGCGTACAACCCTAAAAACTTCTTAAAGCACTTTCAACCCCTCATCAGATATAAAACACACCCAAGCTACCCCTAAATAATTTTAAAATTCAACAAAACCAACCTAATTCAAAAATCCGCCCAGTTTTTGCTGATAATAATTTCAATTGATGCCAAAGGGGCACACATAAAGTCTCAACCCTTCAGCACATGTAGAACTCACCCCAGCCACCCCCGAATATTTTAAAAGTTCAATAAAATCACCATAATTTCAAAGTACACCAGGATTTTTCTGAAAATGTTTTCAGTGGATGCCAAAGGGGCAAAAAAATGTTTAAAAACCTCAGCACATAGAACTCACCCCTGTCACCCCTATATATTTTTAAAATTCAATACAATCATTTTCCATTAAAATAAATGTAAAAATTGGAACTTTGATAAGTGCGTATTTGAAAACTGTCCTTTCATCTTACTTTTTTGAATTTATTGAATTTTTAAAATATTTAAAAATATTTAGACTTGGATGAGTTCTACATGTACTGAGGTTTTGAGACTTTTTGTGTGAACCGTTCGCATCAATTGAAAAAATTATCATCAAAATCCTGGCGTATTTTGGAATTGGGCTGTTGATATTGAATTTTAAAAATATTTAGGGGTGACTGGGGTGAGTTCTACATGTTCTGAGGGGATGTGACATTTTTTTGCCCCTTTGGCATCAACTGAAAATATAGTCAGAAAAAACCTGACGTACTTTGGGATTAGGGTGATTGTATTGAATTTTAAAAATATTTAGGGGTTACTGGGGTGAGTTCTATATGTGCTGAGGGATTGAGACACTTTTTTGTCCCTTTGGCATCAACTGAAAACATTATCAGAAAACCTGGCGTATTTTTGAATTAGGGTGATTTTATTGAACTTTTACAATATTCGGGGGTGGCTGGGGTGAGTTCTACATGTGCTAAAGGGTTGATACTTTCTGGGTGCCCCTTTGGCATTATTTGAAATTATTATCAGCAAGAACTGGGCGGATTTTTGAATTAGGTTGGTTTTGTTGAATTTTAAAAATATTTAGGGGTAGCTTGGGTGAGTTTTATATCTAATGAGGGGTTGAAAGTGCTTTAAGAAGTTTTTAGGGTTGTACGCGTCTATTTTCTGTCATAAAAGGGCAGCTTTCATGCATTTAAAAATAAAATTATTTTTCGTTATTGATTAATGCGTTAGGAACTTCAGACTCATTGTTTAAGGGATGGTAAAACATCCCCTAAAATTAGGTCAAAACATATTCTTGCTATGTACGCTTACTCCACTTATTGGAAAGTCGTTTCATATGGTGGCAGTTGAATAAAAATCTCTATTGATTTTAGTTACTAAGAAATGATGATTTACATATGTTACTTGGATGTTTAGGGTACAAAAACACCCCGAAAAACATGCTGTATACCCAAAGAATCGTTAATCTTTCTAGTTCGTGGGTATGAATCTTTTGATTCGGTACGCCTGATCGTCAAAATATAAAAGTTTCAGTCAAATCTATCATAGCGTTTTTGAGGAAAAAAAACATTTTGCTAAAATAAGCATTTTTCCATTAAAATACATGTAAAAATCGAAACTTTGGGCAAGTGTTTGTCTAAAAACTGTCCATATTTCTGACATTTTTCTTTCGAATTTTTAGTTTGCAGGTTCGAAAATACAAGAAAAAATTTTTTTTAGAATTTTTTATCATAAGGCTTTTTTCTGTACATTTGGTGCGGGGTCCTTTGCAATCAAAATTATGAATCTTCAACTCGAAACAGTTGAATTTTAGACAAAAAAATATGATTTTTAAACCTAAAATGATGAATTTTTAACCAAGAAGATGGATTTCTACCAAAATACACGAATTTTCAACTAAAAAAGATGAGTTTTCAACTAAAATGATGAATCTCTAACTAGAGTAATTTAATTTTCAACCAAAAATTAAATAGTTAAATTTTTAGTTTAAAAAATCCATGTTCAACCAAAGAGATAGATTTTTTACTAAAACGATGGAATATTCAACTGGAATAGTTATATTTCCAGTTTAAAACAATTAATTTTCAACAAAAAAAAAAACATTTTTCAATTAAAATGATGAATCTTCAAAAAAAAAAAAATTAACTTTGAACAAAAGTGTTTAATTTTCAACCAAGTAATAAATTTTCATTCCAAAAAATATGAATCCTAAACGAAAAATGTAGTAGTTGATATGTCAAACAAAAAATATTTTAATTTTTTGATCAAAAACAGTTGAATTCAACCAAAAAAGACGACTTCTCAAAATGAGTTCAATTTTCAACTAAGAAAGATTTTTTAGTCAAAAGAATGAAAAATTTCTAACAAACTGGTAAATTTTCACATAAAAAGAAGAATTTTCAAGAAAGGATTAATTTTTTACCAAAAAGAACGAATTTCCAACAAAATATATGAATTTTCAACCAAAAATAAAATAGTGCAATTTTCAGTTAAAAGAATTAATTTAAAAAAAAAATGCAATAAAATAGTTGAATACAATAATATAAAACTACTTTTACAAATGAAGAATCATTGTTATTCAATTTTATATTGAAATTAAAAAAAAAATTAAGCACTCTCAAAAGAATTCCCTGACATTTCCAGATTTTTCCAGGTATGGTAGACACCCCGCCTATTCTTACATAAATACCCTGATTTTTGCAATTTTTTGTTCAAAATATCTGACTTTTCCCTAACCCAACAAAATTCCCGGACTTTTCCCTGATTTCCAGACCTGTGGCCAACTTGTCTACACTTTAAAACAATCAAAAAAACTTGAGCGGCAAAACTTTAAAATATAAATTGACTCAGAAACAATCCAAATATCAATTTTAACAAAAAAATATCAACTTTGACAATCCAAATCATCATGAATTTATCCTGCATTAATTTCTATCATTTCAACATTAAATGTGTCTCCACAGCCATTATAAAATATTATTACAAAAATATAACGTTCCACTGTCACGGACTCAAGTCTCATACAATTGGAGCAACTAAAAATAAAGTTACATAGATACTCAGTAAAAAATATAATTTAAAGGGAAAAATTAAATCTTTCTACGAAATTAGTGTTAAGAGGTACGAGTTAAGGAGAAACTACATATACATAAATCTTTACAACTTCTAGAAGCATATGTTTTTCAAATTATAATATGCAACCAAGAAGCCTGGAATCCCAGAAACGGATCGAAACGAAATAGGTTAGGTTGATCGCAAAATCGTTAGAGGACCATATTAGAATGAAAAGAAACATTTTAAGGAAAGTGCTGGATCTTGTGCAATTTTCGAAGAGTAATGGGTCGGGATATCTTGCATAAAAGTGTTATCAGCCATGTTGTAATGTCATGTGCTGAACAAGGTTGTACTCACCATTCGCCCTTTTCAGGGCGTTTTCGGGTCTCTGCCCATACCGAGCCATTTCAGGAAAACAGTAAAATCACTTTTTTAACATTAACACCACTGGGAAGGCCAAAAACTGCACTATAAACCCAGAATTTCTAAAATTAATTCCCGTTCGACGAACGTCAACGTCGGCGAAGTCGGCGAGAAACCGCGTGGACACTGGACCGCAGTGGACCGGATGTATTCTTAATAAAAATGGCTACCTTTTTGACTCTAGTAGTAAAAAACCCGCGAATTTTACCTTAATCTCAATTTTATTATTGTTATAACTAAAACTATTTTTCATTGATATAATAAATAAACAAGTATGGGTAGTTGTATACTTTCTTCAAAATTAGACTGAGAAGATGGGGCATGTACATTTGATTTGATAACAATGGCGTAGAAAAAGTGAAAAATACGTTCGTCTCAGAGTGGAAGAAAATTACTTTTTTGGTTCAAAATAACGTACAGCCAAAAAATCTTGACCGATTTGGACATAAAAAATTTGAAAAACTAACTGATAAAATTTTCCAGAAATTTGTGGACCCCGATTTTTTTTGTTTTGGTTTTCCATTTTTTGGTAAATAAACAAATATGACGACAAAAATGGACTATTATACATATAATAAAAAAAAGATTTTTATAAACAAATTACTTGTTGAAAGTATGTTTTCTATAATTTTACATTTTTTAAAGTTATATTGCAAGAAATTTGGATGGAAACTATATTATTATGGAAAAAATTTCTCTTAAAAATATTCTTGTTAATATTATGAACATATTTAATAAAACAATGCATTATTCAGGCATTTTTCGACGGAAAAATTAGATTTTTTTCTATGTCAGCCCTTTTAATTGGGAACTTAATGATGATTTTAGCAACATTCATAATTAGTTGATAAATGTTATGATTTTTTAAAGAAATTTGACAAACAAATGCATTATTCAAGTATTTCTCGACGGAAAAATTCATTTTTTCAATTGTAATCCTTTTAATATAGCAATACAAGTTGAATTATTATGATGCAGCCAAGTAGAAACACTGGTGTTAAAAAAAAAGAATTTTTCCGTGATGCCCGAATAATGTATTTTTTAAATTAATTTGTTTTAACAATGTCATACAATTTATCAAATAATTATATAAATGTTCCTGAAGAAAAAGAATTCTTCCATCGACTAATGCCTGAATAACGCATTTATTTATTAAATATGTTTATAATATTAACAGAAATAATCGTCAGAGAAACTTTTTCAATAATAATATTGTTCCATATTATCACAGAGTTCCCAATTAAAAGGACTGATATTGAAAAAAACTAATTTTTCCGTCGACAAATGCCCGAATAATGCATTTGTTTAAAAAATCATAACATTTATGAACTAATTATGAATCTTGCATAAATTATCATGGAGTTGCCATGCGTGTGAACTTAGCCACCCACTTTGAAAATTTCAAATTTTTTTTTAGAGTTCTGACATCCTTTTGAATAGTTCTACAGTTCCTGATAACTTTTAAAAATAGTTCCGGCGTATAAATACTCTAAAAATGGATTTTTCAAAATTGGGGGCTAAGTTCACGTTCCCCCGCACTTTTCGAAAAATGAAGTTTTTTTAGAGTGCTGGGTAGATTTAGCATAGTTCTAGAGTTCCTGATACTTATTGAAAATAGTTCCCAAACATTAGAACCAAAAAAAAATTTTCAAAAAATAGAGTCAGCCCCCCAATTTAAAAAAAAATCAACTTTTTCTTTAATATTTTTGTATTTCCGAAAGAGTTCTAGAGTTCTATTACAAAATAATTTCGAAAAACTTGAAAACTCGAAAGTTACATACCCAACAAATTTTTAAATTCAAAATTTTGAGAGTTCCAGGAGTTCTGATCAGAGTTCTGATAGCCCCCGGAACAGTCCTAACAAAAAGTATAATAAAATTTTCCGATAAACTCAAAACCCAAAAACCTACAACACTTTACACATACCCAACAAATTTTGAAATTAAAAAGTTTGAGAGTTCCAGGAGTTCTGATCAGAGCTCTGGTAGCCCCCGAAATAGTTCTAACAAAAAGTATAATAAAATTTTTCGATAAACTCAAAATCCAAAAACCTTAAAAACTTTACACATACCCAACAAATTTTGAAATAAAAAATTTTGAGAGTTCCAGGAGTTCTGATCAGAGTTCTGGCAGCCCCCTGAATAGTATTATAAAAAAGTCTAATAACATTTCTCGGTATGTGTAAAGTGTTG